>CATQJL010000112.1:76144268-76436241 GCA_958299035.1 Cylicocyclus nassatus
TGGTATGAAAAGGCTCCCCCCACGGGCATAATTCGTAGGAGGCTCTAAACCCCCATACATTATATATCATCTGAAAGCTCTTGAGAGAAGAATCTAATCTATGAAGTCGCAACATGATTCATGCAGTTCTGAAAAAGTTATGCGCTGTTGAAATTCAAAAGGCGCTTTTTTACCTGCTTTTTCAAGACTCTGGATCTCGGCGGTATCTCAATGGATTCGTACGGCTAAGATATATTCTGATGAGGCAAACCTTATTATATTAAGCCTGAAGTCGCAACATCACATACTTTCACATTTAAAATTTATATGAGTCAATGGCGTAAATTTTTAGAATTCTGGTTTTCAACGACTATCTCTTAAATCCACTCGTTTCTTTCACTACGTGATATAGCACCATTTACTCTTTAAAACCTATGAAGTCGCAACAGCTGACATTTTCAAACAACAAATTTATAACAGCGGAAATTTCGCATGATTTTTCATTATTTAAATATTCAAAATTCTGGTTCTCGGCCGTTACTGCCTAGATCGACCTACTTCCTTTGCAGTATGTTATGACAAAATTTACTTAATAAAATCCGTACAGTCCAACAAACTTTTACTTCCAAATACACCATTTACTAAACACGTCTATTTTAAATTTTTATAAATAAAATTTATAAATATTTTTAATATTCATCGTATCTGTGGCCGTAAAGAGGGCAATTGGGTCACAGTTCAACCTGTAAAGATAGCTCTGTTCGTCCGTTCTACCCCCCCCCCACTCCGTCGACTTTTTAGAGGTGAGTGTCCGAAACTACCACCTTCACTTTTGATGGGCCCGGCTCCCCCCATCACATTTGCGTGGCACTGGAACTCACCGCGCTATGCCGACTACTACGTATAAAATGTAAACAACCACTCATTTAGAAAGTTTTTTCACGTGAGATCGGTGATTTCGCGTGGATGAAACTTTTCACAGGAAGACAAACGCAAATTTGAATAGGTTTTTTGGATTTGTCATTGCTTGGTAGTCACCGCAGAGGTAATAACCGTGAGCTACATCTCTGTGCGAAAATCTTCTCAAACGCTTAGCTAGAACCTTGGCAAATTGACCATTTGCGCAACCAATTCTTTTTGGCGCCGTTTTCGTTATGTAGTAAACTTTCGACCACTTTTCGGGCTAAGCTCCATCGCTTGCACATTTGCTTACCGAACTCATCCACGACTCTGCAAAAAGTGGTGATACGGACCGAATCCACTCAACGAATTTACTCGCGCTTTTGCATGTTGGACCTTTCATGAAGGTAGCATGCGCTATATAAAGTTTGGGCTTGAAACGCTGGCTGGAACACGCTCCACGAATTTCGTAACAGACACACTCACACACACACACACAGACACACAAAGTGACGTAAACATCCTTAGCCCGTTATTATAAGTTATGATGATACTCGAATAAATTATAATACTCGAATGCTTCTGTGATTTTATGTGTATTTATTTATGAACACTTCATTAATCTGTTGATTTGCAATTTTCAACTTCGGCCTATTGTGATTCTATATGGTACCTGCTTAAAACAATACGCTGTGCCATTTGCTTTCTCATCAACACTATCTCACTGTCAACATCTCTTAGCATTTAGAAAGTCTAGTAGAGTTTCCACATGGGTCCGTATCAATTGATAAACGGACAGCCGCTCGCAGCCGCAGCGTGTGGTAATTACCGAGGTGCGATGCAACCCTTATTGCGCTGCGCTATGCAGCAGTCCCCCTCGCAGGTGGCCCGGCGGAAATCCTGCGAAAGCGCTGCGGAAACGCTGCAATCTCAGGGTGCAGGGTGTCCGTAGCACCTTGTCCGGAGTTCCGCAGCACTTTGTCTGGAGTTCCGCAGCACTTTGCGGTTTTCGCTTTTGATACGCGATCCGTTTCTTCCATATAAAGCTTCCTTTTTGATACTAGGTTTTCCTTTCCAATACTAGGTTTTCGCTTTTTACTAAGGCATTGTTCCTTTGATGTGGAAAGGGAGGCGTCTTGATACCCGGACAGCCGCTTGAGCCGCACCGGGTGGTAATTAAGAGGAGCGACGCAGGCTTACTTGCGTTGCGCTACGCGGCAGCCCGAATCTAGGTCGAGCATCACAGTTCTGATGGCGCGGAAGTTCCGGCTAGTTGTCTGTGCTTGCGGGGTCAGCCAGGGTGAGTATTGGCGCGGTCGCCGGGCTGCAGTGAACTCCACCCGAGATGACGCGGCCACCGGCCGATAGACCTCTCCGATCGCTTGCCGGCCGGTGGACATGGCTAAGCAATTAAGCTGCGGAGGGGCTGTATCGGGTTATAGGTATGGGAGCTGAAGGTGATCAATGATTCATCACGATCTTGGTGGTCCCAAGCGTATAAAAATTTATTTAACCGGTATGCGTGAACAAATCCAGTGTGATTGCGAACAAAAAGTTGATACAGCCTCTGACGGAGTAGTCGCAAATCATTGCTTCTGCTGAGTAGGAGATCTCAAACGCTGCTCCTTCTCAAGTGCAATGTGGACATAATCCGAAACGGAAGTGGAGAATTTATACAGTTAGAAATAGCAACTGCAAGGCTGACGAGTACACTAAAATAGAAAAACTCTCATCTATCGATCAGAATGCAACAGAATTTGAGTTTGCTATACTTCATCCTCAGGGAAAGCATTCGTGAAAAGGATGGGCGTGCACTGATTAACATATATAAACAACTGGTCGCAAGCAGAGAAGGGACTGCGGACGTTGATGTCTTTGTGGTTGGTGTGCTTCCAACTTTCCGACTGTACGTGGTTTTTCACTTACACTCTAGTTTCTCTGTGCGCGACTCTTCTATACTTTACTGTTCTACAAGTCTATGTGTTCACAAACAGTGATCTTGTTGAAAAGTAAACAAACTTACCCAGTCCACCGATATGATTTGAAATGGAAGAGCAGCAAGGAAGAGCAGACAAAACATGTTGCTATACTCCGTAGCCGAAAAATGATAAGTGAACTGCACGTCTTCGATCCTTTTTGTAATAACTGCGGTAGCAAAAGTGATTATCATTTATCTATCAAGACCTTATAATAACGGGCTAAGGGTTGTTTACGTGTTTTTGTGTGTGTGTGTGTGTCCGTCTGTTACGAAATTCGTAGAGCGTGTTCCAGCCAGCGTTTTAAGCCCAAATTTTGCATAGCGCATGCTACCTTCATGAAGGTTCAACTTGCAAAAGCACGAATAGATTCGTTGAATGGGTCCCTCAGAAATTGCGCGCCAAACGGATCCACCTGGCTTCTGTCCCGCAAAATTGGGTCCATATCACCACTTTTTGCAAAGTCCTGGATGTCTTTGGTAAGCAAATGTGCAAGCAATGGACTTTAGCCCAAAAAGTGGTCAAAAGTTTGCTACATAACGAAAACGGCGCCAGAAAGAGTTGGTTGCGTAAATGGTTAATTTGCTAAGGTTCTAGCTAAGCGTTTCAAAAGATTTTCGCACGGAGATGTAGCTCACGGTTACTATTGCCTTTAAGGGGACTACCAAGCCATGACAACTCTAAAAACCTATTCAAATTTGCGTTTGTCTTCCTACGAAAAGTTTCATCCACGCGAAATCACCGATCTCACGTGAAAAAACTTTCCGAATGAGTAGCTGTTTACATTTAATTCGTGGTAGTCGGCATAGTGCGGTAAGTTCCATTGCCACGATTTTACGAGAATGAGTAAGGCACGTAGATCCAGTGCGAGCCTCTGCGAAGCAGAGGTGACGCACTGGTATATATATATAAAACTCAAAAATTGTCAGTTTGGAGGGTATGTGCGTTATAGAAACGCGCGCCGCTCAACCGATTAAGCTGAAACTTTACACACATATGTTTTCGAGCCTTGCGCAGATGATAGGCTACTTTTTGCAGCGATTCGTTGGGTCCTTCTATCGATTTATTGATTTGCAGCACTTTGCAATAAAAATGATTCTTATCATTTGCTATCAAAACAGGGGTATGTAAACAAGGCTGGCATGTCTCATTGTGAACTTCTGTTGACGAAGTGCAGTGAAAAGTGTTCTTGATGTGAGTCTCAATTGCTCATTTAAATGGATGCACTAAATGTATCTTATGCGGAAACCTTAGCGTGCAAGAGACCATGAGTGCTTTGTAGCGAGTGTTTTGTACGGAAGCGTGCTCAATTTACGCTTATAACCAACTAGCTGGCTTACCCGGCTCCGCCGTATGTTCCGAATAGAAAATTCCATTTCTTAACCGATCCGGACCAAACTTGGAACCGATCCGGACCAAACTTGGCACACATACACTTCGGGCCCCGGCGGGTGTCACAGTCCGCTTTTCGTTATCGATCGATGTCGATTTTATCGATTTTTTGCAAAATTTGAGCTAGGGGGCTGAAATTTGCCAGAGGGGTGTAATCGATCATGCTGATCACCCCCACGGGGGTGATCAACATGCTCGATTACCCCTGTGCCAACTCCCAGCCCCGTAGCTCAAATTTTGCAAAAAATCGATAAAATCGATATCGATCGATGACGAAAAGTAGCCTATGACACCCGCCGGGGCCCGAATTGTATGTGTGCTAAGTTTGGTCCCGATCGGTTCAGAAATGGAATTTTTTATTCGGAACATACGTACACACAGACATACATACATACATACATACATACATACATACATACATACATACAGACAGACAGACAAACAGACATTCAGCTTTATATATAAGATGCTTTCTTCGTTACATGTTCAATTTAAACAATGAGGGGTCAAAATTTTTCATGAGATTGCGCACAAACTATTTGTCAATACCAAAAATAATGTCAAGACAAGCGACAACTCACATTCGCTATAGTTGATCCCTGGGACCAGGAAAGTGCGCGAGTGGAAAGTACTGCCGACTCCACAAAAATTGACGGCAAGCAGTGAATGAAGATGAAGTAGCCGGTTAACGGCAAAGTGTCACAAAAAATAATCCTCATAATAACAATGAGCGCTGCTATCAATTAACTCGCGCTGCTTGCTTAGGTTTTGCGTGTTGAACTTGATTTGGAGAAAGAGAGATATGCTACCGACTAATAAGTGTTCACATTTTGTTTTTGTTATTTACACAGTTTCTACAATGCCACCGAATACCTTCATTCCCGATCAGTGATCATTCCCGGGCTGGACCGGGCAGATCAGCTAGTAGCATTTATAAGAACAAGCTGGAACAGAGCAGCGGATATGCTTCCCCTCATCATGTGATGTTACGACGTTCAACAAAACTAATCATCAGCTGAGCTTATACACTTCTCTCTTGCGGCCACTTTGCGTAGCAACATGATCATTCAAACAATATGAGCCCCTTCAAAGCCAAATTCCCGTAGGACTAAGGCATACCCATATTCCAGTCCTTGCGCGATCTGGCTATGCCACGACTCTATACAATTGGTCGTGAGGCGAGCTTTGCTGGGGCCAGACTTGCTGCGTTTGCTACGACTTACGGAATTTACGCGCCGATGCATTTAAGATCCGCACACATTTAATCTGTAGACATCTGGCAAATCGCCAAATCGCGCGGAGGTAGCGATTTCGTGAAATCGCGCGAGGTATGCCTTAGGCCGTATGGTGACCAAAGTTCTGCATCTTCTGAAGTTTTTGTAAAAATATGAATAATGTAGGTTAGGTTGCCTTCTAACATTTTACCGTTTTCATTTTCTCCTTCAATGAGTCATAATCTTCTTGCTCTCTAAGTCCTCGATCAGACTTCACGCGATTTGGTCGTCGCGATTGATCGCGATAAGACAACTGTAGCGATATCATTGCATGCCGATCTTCTTACATTTCGTTTGTGATAGTGTTCCAACACGACTAATCGTGACTAAGTATCACAACCGAAATGCAAGAAGATCGGCATGCAATGAACTCGTAACATTTGTCTTGTAGCGATTGAATCGGCGACGACTGAATCGCGTGAGCTCTGCCCGGGGCCTATTAGGTTTCGCGGTACCTCTCGATATAGCCAAGCTCTGCAAGGAAATTCCAAAACATTCGCATACACACTAATCCACCAAAGCAGCCAAAATCTCTAAAGACTAAAATGCTTAAAATCGGAGAAAAACTAATTGTTCAAAAGCGTTCTAAGGATAAATTTTTAGGCTTAGGCATAAAATTTCTACATCGAAATTTATATATACAACTGTCGTGTTTCTGTACCTCTCAAAATTGAGAAACATAATTGGACCAAAATAGGCAAAATTGCGAAAAGTCGCTTCTTTCGGAAATATCAAGCTGAATTTGGTCCACTGTCAGAGACAAGACTGTGAATTGAAAATCCACAATCCACAGTAATAATTTGCTGAGGTTTATACTATCTAGCTGACTTACTCGGCTCCGCCGGGCCCTGTCAAAACACAATGATAAAAGTCCCATCCCTTCCCTATACAACCTTTCTCCCTGGGCCCACTTCCACTTGCCTATATGCTAATTCCCTATTCCTGCTGTGTTAGTAATCAGCAAGCTCACTTCCCCCACTGTGCCAAGAAGGTAACTTTGCAGAAAAGCGATAAAATCGATGAAGCCGATAATTTTGAAGATTATTAGGTGTTAAAGAATTAATTCGATCGTTTTTAAGGGCATGTATAACTTTCACAGATATTTCTGTCTAAATGTATGGTACCATTCGAAAGAGCAAATCAAGGAAAATCGGATGGACAATTCCAATGGCTCAAAAGTCATTTTTTGATAATGAAATGGTGCAGGAAAGCAAAAAAGCCAAATTTTTTCGCCGCATTCCCCTAAAAATCATGCTCTAAAAACTGAAATTGGGTGTAAAGTGCACGAATGATACGTACACATAAGATTTTAATATTTCCAACCAATTTCATGGCCATACACGGTCAAACTTAAGCGATTTGAGTTGCTAAAAACCGACTACATACTACCGCAAATACCTAAAAATTCTCACATTTCTAGCTGCGAAAATTCACAAATAGCAGATCACAGCCCCATTGGGCTCGCCATTTAGGCAAATGCTGTACGTATCCAGCGGCCATATCACTCTTCTGTACACTTACTACGAGCTGAGAGCGAAACTGGCGAACTCAAAAAAGTGATTTTTGGAAGACTAGCCATATAAGGTTCTGGATGCCCTTGAACCGTCGTTCTCTTTAGTAAGTCAGAGATTAAAAAATTTACATATCCGTATAATCGCACAGTTTACCACTTAGTACCCCAGGCCAGGTTCCCTAATTTCTTTTAGTTTTCAAATTGCGTTATCGTGAAACGATCAGAAAGGGATCAGATAGAAAAAATTTATGCTTTGCGAGATATCTTAAAAACACGCTTACGAGAAGATTTTCATGGGTCTAATTACAAGGGAATGGTCAGAAGTCGAACTGGCCAATCCATACAAGCTGCATACCATCAGATGCAGCATAAAACGCTGGCTATAAATCTGTCTCCCTTATCTGCAGAGCGGTTTTGTGGACGAAATTGTAAGCCGCTGAAGGCCATTATTTTGCTAAGAAGTTGTGCGTGTAAAGTGCGAACTTGGCCGTACAAAGCCATTCTTGGCTCGGCGTTGGATCAAAACATGCAACTAGGTCACTTCATATGACTCGTATCAGAGGAGAGCTGAAAGAGCAATAATATGCTTAATTTCGCAATTTTTGTACAAGGTTTTTTCGCAGTAAGGCTGCTCAACTTTGCCTACAGAGGCGCTCTGTAGATATGGTCTCCGATCGATAAGGCCAATTTGAAAGCCAAAGCCATACGCGCCACAAGCGCTGACGTAGCGATCATGCTTACGGAGAAGGGAGCAGATGATTGAAACTGAGTGTAACTCAATATCAAGAAGACGACAAAGAAAATTTCGAAACGTATATTCTCTTTTTCCAGATGGCGAGAAGAAATGCGTTAACCCTATGTGAATAAAATATTTCTTCGAGCAAGTAAGATATTTTATACCGTTTCATGCAAAAGTACACTCATATGATGTCACAACGTCATTTTGTATATTCACATATCTATCTATCTATCTAATCTAATTCTAATATTCTAATATACAATAATATATAATATAAATACAGTATATAAAGAATATATATATAATAATATATAAAGAATCGCAAGCGCAATTCAAAAATGTGCACATAGCGGGAAACCACGTGGCGGTCCCGTAGCGCGCGCATAACTAGCACCTTCAAATTGCTGGTTCACTAGTCTAGTATCTAGAGAATGGAATGACGAAATTAAAAATGTGCAAATAGCGGGAAACACGTGGCGGGTCCCGAAGCGAACGCCTCTTAGCACCTTTACATTACTGGTTCACTAGTAACAAATCGATTTATCGACTGCTATTCTCTATTTCGCGAAACTAACTCTCACACTCAACTGCCTAGTGGTGAGCCCGTGACCTCATTATTATTGGCAGTGATTAGCCGTTGCACGATGCGTATAATATGTGTGCATTGTTTGCATATGTGCGCACCCCCTCGGTCTCCCGCCCCCCCCCCCCCCTTCTATTCCTCCAACGGGGCAACTGGTCCCTCTTGCCCCTGCATCCCTAGCGTCGTCCTCTGACCAGCCGGCGATGTCTGCGCACTGGTCGTGGGTGCGGCTGATATGTTGCCGGGTCGTCGCGGCAGCGAGATTTTATTCACAAGGGGATTTTTTATTTTGTAAGGGTTTACTTTTGAATGTACCGTAATTTAGTAATCATCTCTTGACTAACTGTGGATCTTGCTTACTTCTGCAATATTTCGTCATCTATAGGGTTCCATCCTCGTTTTGCGCTATGGTATCAATTTTCGCGATCGATAATGCCGTACTTCGCTGGAGTCTCCATACAACTGCATTGTGTTAAAAACTGTTGTTTATTCTCTTCTGATGTTGGTGTTGTCTAAATTACTTCAGAAATTGAATTTATAGCATACTGTTGGTTTCTCTGGTAACGTTCTCAATTCACAAGGTTTACCTCACTTTTCTTTGTTATTCATTTGTTCTCAGCT
Source organism: Cylicocyclus nassatus (assembly GCA_958299035.1). Taxonomy (NCBI): domain Eukaryota; kingdom Metazoa; phylum Nematoda; class Chromadorea; order Rhabditida; family Strongylidae; genus Cylicocyclus; species Cylicocyclus nassatus. The sequence continues at coordinate 76,153,246 of CATQJL010000112.1, forward strand.
CATCTTTTCTCAAGATATGCAGTTACAAGCGCTTACATATGAATTTTCAATCAAGCTACAAGACAACTTTTCATCCAGCTCGCTAAACATTCTTTGCGAGTTCTTATTCTCTATCCTTTGAAATAAATACATTTTCTTTCCATAGCAAGCTTTTCTTTCCTTTTCAGTCTTCTACGATAATAAACTAATTGTAAGTAAATACTCTTATTTTGAAGAAAATACCTTTGCTTTTACTTGAGAATATTCCCAGAATAATGGTGAGCGGTTTTCGTGAACTTGATTGACCTATCATTCTTGTTTGAAAAGATGGATCTTATCTGAACTAAATATTGCTCTACAATTTCTTGGCTATGTGATGGTTCTTTCCATCCTTTTTTGCGATCTTTGCTTAGAGTTTGTGCATCGTCGCGTTTCTTCTTGGCCTAATGAATTTTTTAAATCGTAAGGCTTCGGCTTATGATTGTGAAAACTTACCATCCTGAATGTTCCATGTTGCTATGTAATTACCACTGTTACTTGAGCATTTTTGACTCATAGTATCTCTTTCGTGGGCGGTCGAGCAGGAGGCAGCAAAGGCTCGCCGCTTCTGCTCATGGAAGTACCTGAGGAACTTCAGACTTCCTCGCGCCTCTAATTACTTCTTCGCGCTTCTAATTATAGATGACCTATGCCAAATTGATTGTTGATTTCTCAAAGCGTGGCAAGTTTTGAGATAGCTTTTATGTTTTAAATTCGTAGCAAGTAAGATAGATAACAAGTTCAAAAAGGACTCATAGATAGCCGTTCAACGTCAAATGATTTTAAAGTATGAATTTGTCTATTCAGTCTTCAGACCAGAATCTCAAACATAAACATGTAAATCTTTCTCAGTTATTCCGATCGAAGACAAGAACCTTGAAGAATTATTGCACTCGTCCTTTATTCTGCATCAGAATCAGTTCCTTCTGATGCGAATTTTGGAGTGAAATTTCCTGAACCCAATATCCAAATAAGTTGAAATCGATTATACCTGAAATTGAAAGAAATTGCGAGAATCTCAAATTGATCCGGGGTGAGATAATCTCCAAAAAGATTTTCGTTCAATTCTTCAACTTGTAAAGTATCAAAGGTGTGAAAAATGATTAGAGGCGCGAGGAATCTGGAGCTCCCCAAGCGCTTCCAGAGGCAAATGCGGTAAGCCTTTGCTGCCTCCTGCATGACGTCCTCTTTCGTGGACGATTTTCTAATTCGCTCATCTTGTTTGTTTTCGATATTAGGTCAGTTATTAATTTGTAGAAAACCGTTAAATATCAATTACTTGGAATGCATCAAAGCTTTTGATGGATTGATTGAAAATTGGCTCAAGAAAGGTCTGAAACAATCAGAAGCTGCTGTAAGTGTCTCATGAATAGTAGTTTTTTGGTATAATAGACATTTATATAAATCGCCATTCTCAACCTTTCAACAAGTCATTTCTTAGAAGCGATTTCTCTTGCCATCAAAGACTTCAATAATTGCGTTCAATTTTGAAGTAAAATTCTGGGTGGGTTGGCGGAGACGGGAAAGCATGTCTGTTCTTCTTTTGATTACATTTTTCTTATTCCTGGTTAAACAATTTGAGTCATTTCACAGTTACGTTTAACACGCGCCTTGATCGATAATTACCTAACAACATTCTGAATCAGCACCCCGCCCCCCCCCTTCTCCCATCATCCTCGCCTTCTCTTTACCTCGTCATTATCGGTTTGAATTTTTCTGGAAGGCGCTTCTATTATTGCACGAATGTAGATATTGGCAAGTCATCACAAGCAGAGAATGGACGCCTTTGCGTACGAACAAAACATTGCGTGTTTGAAAGAGATGGCAGACGGTGAAAGGAACGAGAGTGCGCTTGATCAAAGGCACCGACAGCGTCCGCAGTGGCGTCGCGTGTCTGCGTGCGACGACCCGCCTACATTTGCTTCTAACAATACGTAGATACAACAATCATTCTTTACTCCTCTATCCCTTTTTCGAAAAAGATTATGTGACTTCTTCGCGTTAAAATCCTTTGCATTTCTTCATGAGATCTCAGTCTACTAAGCTGTAGTCGTAAAATTACTATGCATCCATAGAGAACCCTGTCGCAGACAATAATCCCTTGTTTGTTGACATCGTGTTGGATGGTGGTCGAAGGTTCTTATCCTTGAAGTGTTTGTTCATTCATGTTTTTCTCGAATCTTATGATAACACACTTAGAAAAATGACGGTTGTTAATGTTTTGCCGCGAGTGTTTGTTTACACTTTTTTCCGGCGGGCTTACATCGCCTGTTGGCTTGAATAATGGTGCCAATTTTAACGTTTTGTTCTCCACAGCCTTACTCCCCCTCCCTACCCTAACATCCCATGTCCTGTTCCTAACACCCTACACATCCCCCAATTTCCATACGCTTGGCCTTCGCCAACCGTCAAGAGGCACTTCGACTTGGCGGCTCGGTAATGGCATGGCGCCTACTCCAAACCGCAGCCTTATAATTGAATATTCATTACCCGCTAAGCAGGATTTGTACATGGAAACAAAGCGCCGGCTGTGTTTGCGACAAAAGTGCGTATTTGTGGTAGTTGCGGTCATTTTGGCGGGAGGCAAAAAAGTGGAGTGTAATCCAGACTGGATGAAGTAGTAGAATAATCTGAAATTCTAAGGTGATCTGCTTTTTGTTTTGAGAGTATTTGACCATGTTCAAGTTCAGTGTGTAATTGATACAGCACTAGTTTAACATGTGTTTCGCACACTAAACGCGGTATTTTACGACATGTACGCTCAACAGTTGTCCTTTTTTGGAATTTACTCTCTGATTTCTGCGCTTTTGAGCTCAAGTAGTTTTCAAAACCTGCAAATAACGGCTTCGCAACATTTTCCCCATAAGAACACTTTACTGACTTTTCTCAGTGAGTAGTCGTGAGATGCTGCGCTTGTTGTGCAAAGTTGCGCATAAATCACATGATTCGACTATAGGCTTGAAGGCAGTGTCGGAGCAAACTTATGCTTGCCTCTTTGTGAAACTGATTGGGTGGTTTAACGAGTCGTTTCCTAGAAGCAATTCGTATGGTTGCCGTGGAGTTCATCTATGAGCTCTCACCCGGTACCGTACTCGAGGACGCTGATTGGTTCGCTGGGAAGGAGCCCTGAACTGGTCGAGAGTTTAGAGTTGAACTTCCTGGCCGCAAAATCATAAGCGCTTTTGCTTGGGCAGTGATTTTGTAAACCCCTTTCAGTTACCCTCCGAATACGAATATACAGGGTTGGCCATAAATATAGCGACAAGGTTTTAACCTTATATCTCAGAAAGGAAAAGTGCAAACGAGTCATGAACATAACATTTATTAAGTAACAACTAGTACATTAACAATCATAAGTTACTTCTCGATTCGGGCACCTTTGGCACGGACGACAGGGCGAAGTCGCTTGGGAAAGGCGTCGATGACCGGACGCAGGAGTGCCTCGTCGATTTCGTCCCATCCCCGGATGAGCGCTGCCTTCAGAGAATCCAAATTGGGGTGGGGAGTGGCGCAGGCCTTGCTCTCAAGGTAGGACCACAAGATGTAGTCCAGTGGGTTCAAATCCGGTGACGATGCCGGCCATTCTTCTGCCGGGATGAAGTCGGGGAGTTCGCTCTTGCACCACGCTTGGACGACCTCGGCATTGTGGGCGGGCGCCGAATTTTGCTGGAATGTCCACGGGCGGCCGTTGAAGTGGGAATTCGCCCACGGGAGTAGAGCATCTTCCAAAATCGTCTTCAGGTAGTAATCTTTGTCGATTTTGACGCCGGGGTCGACGAATGACGGCCGAGACGACCTTCGGACGGCCCCTCGACGTCCTTCGGCGTGCGAGCAGTACGAGGTCTTCCACTTCTTCGGCGGTCTTGGAGTCCACCAAGGTCTCGATAATGTTGGAGTGTGCGATACACGACGCTGCGGTGGATGCCGAGGTGCTTACATAGCGATCGTGGCGGGTGGGCGACCGGCTTTGTGCAGACGAAGGATAGCGGAACGATCAGGAGAAGGCTTCACTATTTCACTATAAGTGGATCAAATTTAACCAAATTTTAACAAGAGTTAGAAAAAATGATGAGATTTAAAAATCGATAAAACTGGCGCGCTATGTGCGCGATAGAATAGTACGCTAACTGCAGTAAGTCTTGTCGCTATAATTATGGCCAACCCTGTAAACTACACGAGTTGCCTGTAATTTTGAGGCGGTTCATATATTTGTTTTATAGTTCTCGTATTATCATCATTTTCTTGTCCATACTTAAAGACATCACTGCCGGAATTTTTTTTAGAATTGCATAGTATGGGATTAGCGGGCAAGAGTTTGTAGTTACAAGTTTAATCGGTGTTTCATAATAAATCGTTTGCCAAATTTTTGTACCTGACCTTCCCCTTCCCCTTCACATCGTTATATGAATTTAATGCTTTGCTCAATATGAGTACAAGTGCGAGTGACCGCGTCTCATTTCGACCTTGCTTTTTTTGCCAGAACATGGGCTCGCTCTCCTCATCTTCGAGAGAAATTGTCGTCGAGCTAGTTTTTCATCCTTCAAGTCTTTGAGATGACCCTTGAAACGAATTGGTACGGCTTTGGAGGCGTAAAGGCGATTTTTTTGCAGGCAGCATAGGATCAGGTTTCAAGGATAGTGTTACAAGAGGAAAAAGCGCAATTATTGTTGGAAAGTACTTAGTTTGAAAGGAGCCTGTGAAATTGAAGACTAGTAAATTTTGAAGATATTGTGGTGTTCTTGCGTAGCCGACAACATTTGCGCGTAAATGGTGATAATGCGCGCTCTATGGCTGTTTTTTCTGCGCGCGAGTCAGGAGAAAAGTGACGTCATTCAATAACATAGTATTTGATTTCGCGCATTTGTTGTTTTGACCCGCGGGGGCACTAGTATATCCCGTGAGGCTCTGTAGACCGCACGTCAGTACAAAAAACGTGTTTTTTAATTGTTCTATTTTGAATAACATGCGGTTATGTTGGAAAATGCACCTATACACATACGTTGTCGGGCCCCCTTTATTGCCTCCCTCCCTCCTCTTCCCTTCCAATTTGAAATGAACCAAGTAGTGACTGCGCTATTCTTTAATCCCAAACCAATTCAACATGGGTGCTGCTGCTGCTTTATTGCTACTCATTGATTTTCTCCGCTCTTCGAACCGGAAATTAGTATTCCTTTCGTGTTTCCACGTCTTCGTATCGAGTTACTTCAAGCCATTTGTCTCTCTGCCCATTTCATGCTAATGCGCGTTGCAGCTTCTGCAATTGTTTCTGGTTTTTGGAAAATTTCGACAAAGGGAAAATGAGATTATGCCAAGTAAATCAAATCGTTGGAAGTTGACCCCTCCCTCCTGAGAGATTTTTTTTTGAATTTGAGTTGTAAGATTCTTACTCTTATTAAAGGGTCAAAATTGATTTGTCTATGTACGACATTTTGAGATTTTTTGGCTTCGAATGAATCCGAGATTGAGAAAAATCTGAAATTGCGTTTTTGGTGTTTCTCGCTTGCCAAATTCTGAAGATTCTATCAGGCCAGCTAACATTCATTCTTACGAAGTGAGTAACTCGGATAACATTCCGATGACACTATTTTAAAACTAGAATTAATATGTCTTTCCTGGTTGTGGAGAAAATCGAGCATTTTCTCACAAATCTTCTAAAATATTTTTTTCCATAATTCGACGGGCTAATGTTACCCGTAAATGTTTCGAGCGCAACAACTCATTTGCATACGATCAAATTTCACCGAAATATGCGATAATATGTGTGTAATTCTGTCGCTGTGCAAAATCGCGACCATACTACAGTTTAGTTTTCGGCTAATTTTAATCTACTATGGAGCAGAATCTATGTATAGAGCGAATCTTTGTAGTTTTGCCGAATTTTTGATGATGTGCTATTGCAGTGACCACAACGTTTATGCGAAAATAACCGCAAGGCTTGTGAATGCTGCCAGTTTGCTTGTCACTTGCGCGTAAAAAATGGCTAGGGAGGGCACACTTAGCGCGCAAATGCTGTCCCCGAAGTTTCCCTAGGACAGTGATTTTTAATGAATTTGTAAAGTTTTTAGATTTTTCTGGAAATAAAGAGGGTAATTTGCATTAGTTTCTACTTACCAATTTTTGGTAAGGTTTTGAGAAGCCGGAAGTTCACAGTAATTACGATCATTGCGGCTCTAGTCCTATCATCATTTTTCAACAACCGTAAATTTTGTTTCATTTCTTTGCCATCAATTTTGAAGTCGTAGATCAGCTTCAGTCAGTCCTTGGTCGTAAATAAAGTATTTTCTTCTTCTCACCCTTATAATTGGGACGCCTGCACCCACCAACAAAAATTATACGAAAGATTCCCTACTCTTTGATCTTTTGTGGTACATTTTACACTCCATCCGAACTTCATTTGATTTATGGATGACCGTGAACATACATCAAACTGCGGAGATTTATTCTTGATTAAAGGTGGTGGTTTTCCTGTCGATATGAAGTATTTGGTAACATGACAAATTTCAATTCTGAAGTTATTGGTGCTGTTTTTGTGTCGATCTTATTAATGAAGTACGACGATACTCGTGAATGATTTGGTATTTTTAAACAATGTTATAAATTTGTAGGAGAGCATTTTGTTCATAACTTGCGATCACTAATTATAGTCAATTGACTTGGCGCTTATTACGTGCATGCACCGACGACAACATTTGCGCGTGAACAAATGCTTTGCTGGTGAGTACGACAACTTGCTTGCCACCTGAATGGCGCATGGTGCATTTTTTTTAAGCGCAAATGTTGTCCGCAGGGCAAGAACACTATAGTAGACTGGGCTGTTAGTTTTTTTATAGGTTTTGCTCTTTTTTGAGGCAAGCACATGTGCTACCAAAAGAGGGCTACCTTGACAAATTTTGAAAATTTCATTGTTGTCGTACTGGTCTGTGGTAATGTTATCACCAAAATTAGCCGGAAACAAGGTATTTTGAACAACTTCAAGCCCTTGTTATCAGTCCAGGTTACCGCGTCAAGTTTCGAAATCTGTTTATTTGGCTACCGGCGAGCTATAAAATGTCTTTCAATAACTTCTTATCTTGCCTCACTCGCCGCGGTTATTCGTCCATTCGGTCATTTTCATGTGCCACTTATGTCAAGTCTAGTGTTGCGCACAATGTCAAAGGAGATCCACTTCAAGGTCAGGTTGCCTTTTTTTCGGAGTTCTTTCTTGAGATATTGAAGGGCCATCGAGATTCTAAGGCGCACATTTTTTCTAGCATTCTTGAACGTAGATTTGCGAAGAATATGTAAATTTCACTTCATTTTGGACGTTATGTTTGCAGTGCTAAGCTATGGGATTAATGTTCAGTTAAACATATCCTAGGGATTTTGAAAGTTGTTGTAGTGCCGCTGCGGTGTCAACAACATTTGCGCGTAAAAAATGGCGATGAAGCGCAGGCGTTCATTTCGCACCATATGGCCAGTTTTCAAGCATATGTGTCATTAATAACGTAGTGACACTTATCAACCTTAGATTGACTAGAATTATTCATCCTTGTTATGATCGAATTGGTTTTTTGATGCTAAAAATTATTCTCACAGTACTCTTCGGTGAGTCACACCATATCACGATTGTCGCGAGAATCGCCCGACCAGCATAAATTTTTTTGACTGCACTACAGTGGACTTTACGCGCAATTTACGACACGTACGTTGTATGCGTAGGTGTGGATTGGCTATGGATTCACAACATACACAGCTTTTTTCCTATCTTTCAACATAGTGCCTGGAACGCTGACATTTCCCTCATCAGTCCAAGTGACTATTCCCTCCTTAGTCTAGTGGTCCTTTCGCAAATGCTTTGCATACCGTGTGGGACTCATAGTCCATGGGGATGGCACAGGCAAAGGAACGAACAGCTCGACTATAGTCACCGCCTCCGCGGGCTACTGCTCTTACCACGATGCACAACGGTAGGACGGAAGGACCAGCAGCCCGCGGAGGTAGTGCCTAATTGGCGTGTTCGTTCCTCTACCCCATAACGGCTAGATTTGCTTCACAGCCTGTTCTCACGTACTTCACCCCCCCCCCCCCTCTCGCCCTTCCCGATGTCCTTTTGCAGACACTTTCGGCGCATAATTTTGCAAAATTGCGTGCAACCTTGAAAACTCAGAATGTCTCTGGTACTTTGCAGGAAACCGAGTAATGTGCACGAAAATTTATTAGAGAAAGCGAAAAAGTTGGCCGCAGAATATGAGGGCATAGTCAGCTGTTCTAGCCCTCAGTCATAATGATGTATCGTGCTAGTTAGCATTGCAGCGCAACTGCTCGCTTGCTATTTCGCTGCTGTTAAAATCATTTTCTAGCAAATTTTCGCACTTACGAGATCATGTCACGCAAAATTTCTGGACTGAGATCGGAGTGTCTTCCGCTTATGATCGAGTTTTCTGTATATTTTTGTGCATGGAGGAAATATTTCATGGGCTTTTCGAGAGCGTCGAACTGGCAAATCTGCAAAAATTCTGTATTTTTGAGCTGTTTCGAAAGTCTCAGAAACATGACACTCCTATTGCGCTGTTTCTGTACCTATATGTTATTGGCATAGTAAGTACTTGCCTTCACATTTTCGCCACTTAGTGCAGTTGCAGAATAACACTCTCAGATTCTGAAAACTCTTCATTTGGTCAGTAGTTGTCCTTTTTCCGCAAATGGAGCCTATTTCATGCCTATCGATTTTTCTGCTAATTCTCTTTGTTGAGTCAACTGTTGTTGGTTTTTGCATCCATGGCTAATGCACAAATCTCTCGCGTTCGCAAATGAATGTATGGCGTTGATGTCATTTAAAAAAATGATTTTTCGGACATGTTAGTCCTTTCGACACATGAAAAATATGCAAATTCTGGGGAAGGCCATGGTCAACATATAATGTTGTGCAATTGCACCAGGTGGACCAGAATGTTTCCACTGATGTGTAGACCATGTGAGAATTGATGAGAACTTTTTTCCCCATAATGTGGCACGCTATATCACATCATCGCAATGTTTGATATGTTTCTGAACGTTCCAAACCCAGTCGTATGACTTCATTCTCATAACATACATTGCCGTCGCATAGAATGCGGCGTGATTGCACAAATTTTTCATCACTACGTTTTGTATCGTTGTTTACTTCGTGCATAGCTGGAAACTGTCACAATCAGCTGCAAATCTGTTTTCATTGCAGTGAAGTGATTACGAGATTGTGGACAAAGTCTGCAGAAAGCATACTATAGTGTCTGGAAGATGCGATGGGTTGGCTTATCTTCGACGGTATCAGTGTCTTGTATGTGTTCACATTATTCTTATTGGTTAGTTTTATCTTTTTCTCTTTTTGTTTTTGTTTTTGCGTTTTTAAACTTATTATCACGGATCCATTCTCGTTTGCTCTAAAGTTTTCGTAAATTTTATAAGAATGTTGGATTTTTCAAATTTCTATGGAAAGCCTATGAAACAAGTTTCAAAAAAACAGATGAGATCATTCTTGGCAGAAAAAAGACATACTAGAAATGGTCGTAGTCCAAGAATTTGATGATTTCAATAATCTGCATTTCAGTTAATAATAATTATGGCAATTTTTGTACAACGTCAAATATTTCGGCTACGTAATAACAGCGCCAGGCAACGGCCGAATGTGTCACTGAAGCCTATAGCTAAAAGTGAGTTTTCTTGCGTTTGCACTCTTATCGACCGTTTGCGTTTTTGTTTACTTATTCTCAACCGTAAATGCAACTTACAAGGGAAGGGTGCCACTTACCCTGAACAATTCAGAGATGTCTGATTTGTCAGAGTAAGTGGCACGGCGCGTCTTTGAACGCTGATTTCAATTTTGCTTTTCTATTTTTGAAGACTCTCCGAAGGAAGTTATGAGCGTTTGAGTTCAAATTTCTCAAGCCTTTCTCAAGCAGGTGACATGAAATCAGCAAAAGGTGTACGAACATGCGGACTTCCACAAGCTATGTTCTTTTCTTGTAGTCATTGTACTTGATAGTAATTTGACTACCCATCTCCAGGTGGTTTTGTGGAGTTTTTCGCTGATTTTATGTCACTTAATGCTTGACACTTTTGGTGTAACACTCATAACTTCTGTCAAGGAATTGTTTCACAAAAGAAGGAAAGCAGTATTGAAATCAGCGTTCAGACGCGTCTAGTAATGTACATTTCTTCTCGATTTGCTCTCCAGTGGTATATTCCAGTTGTTTATTGTTGATCAACTCAGACTGTTTTTCACTTATTGATTGTGCTCTTTGAGTCACTCTTCATAGACAGAACTTGATATTAGCAGTACTCTATGTTTGTTTTCTTACTCCACCCTTGCAGGATCATGTCTTGCTATCGAGCAGAAACTAGATGCGGTGGAGACGATGCGAAAGTCGTACTTACCTCGACTGACGGATTGCACGACGATTGGCCAACGTGAGTGCTTCAACTAATCTTTGCCTCTAATTTGTTTGATTTTACTTATCCCTTCGTACTTGCTCCAACCACTTGGAGCTGGATGGTCATTTTTTTAATGAGAAATCGTTCAACTTTTTTCGAGCTCAGTGTGGATTTGTCTCCGAAATCTTGTCTCAGTCCGTTCTAGCGTTGTCTACGTATCTCTCTCGTACATCGTTGGTTTATACAAACCTCAGTCGTTCACTTAGGTGAATAATTTCTTATTTCTGTCCCGTTTAGAATGAATACATTCGGTATTTGCTGCAAAATTGATATCTTCCGCTGAGCGTACCCAAAGTCGAATCTGTGGCTTTTTGAAGGTACTTTTTTGCGCTCGTTAGCTAATTCCCCAGAAGCTTATCTCTCTACACTTGCTATGATTTGATTATCTCTCTTGTGCTCATGTAAAAGTTATATTTCTATCTGGTCTAAAAACTTAGTGCTGTCAAAATCTATCACAAAATACTAGGTTGCATTTTCTTTCTTGTAACTTTTGGTCTCACAAGCTACAATGCGTTTTTGCATCGTGTTCTTTGCACGCTAAATCCTCTATACCTTCAGGAATTTATCGATTTCATCGTTCTTTGTAGTTGATGTGTCGCTTTCAGACAGCAGCGCCCCATACGTTCATCGCATGATCGCAGTCGATGAGATATCGTTGGAAATCGGTGAGTGTGTGAGAGCTTTCATTAGATGTTCGTCCAGTTTCGCTTGTTAGATTGCGCCTTGCATATTTGATTTATCGACGATCGGCGTTGAATTGCGCGTTTAATCGCGGTGAATTGTGCCGATTTCACTTTCATAACTTGTTATTTCTGCGAATCGAGGCTATACGCTTGTCACGACGCACATTTTTGTTTCTACAATGGGTGGAAAGCTTTTCGATGAGTTTTCATCTGGGTCCATCCTTATTGTCGCAAGACAGGTTTTATCTAGCGTTATGTGCTCCTTGAACAAAAATTCTTCGTATTTACATTCTTTACGAAAACTCTTGGCTTTTTTCACTTGAAATCCCCTAGCTAGGTCCATTGCTTCCCCAACAATGGCTTGCATTTTCGCATTAATGTTTCCGCAAAACTTATTTTCTGTGGTGTGTGAGCAAAGATCACTTTCAGATCGACTTTCAAGTTTGCTATATGCTCTTGCTATTTACCCTTTTTTCGTTGTATGCGAATGATAGTGGTCCCAAGAGCATATTTTATTATATGCATGAAAAGTGAAGTTTAGATGACTGTGACTTAACTCGTGAATTTTTGAACATATGCGGAATCAGTCGTATTGTTTCAACGCACACTTTGCTCTGGGAGAGGGGAGAGAGGAGGGGGGGGGTGGCATCGTGATTATATCAAAGCCTTCTCCTTTCCCGTTAATGCATTTTCATCTCCTCTTAACCTGATTTATCGATGGAATGCGCTCGAAAGCGCATACCAAACATTTTCTGGTTTCGTTTTGTTCGTCATGTGTCACGCTTTTCACTTTTTTCTCTTTCATTGACCTTATTCGTGATTTACTTGCTGTCGAAGTAGTATTTGCAAGCTAGGGTGCGCACAGAATCTATCGTTCTTGCGCGGATTACTTGTGAAATGTCATGTTTTGCAGAATGTGAGATGTTTTCGCTCTTTTTGTTGTCATCGTTCCCGTTTTCTCCAATGCTTTTGAACCCGTTGGTTGTCGGCGATATATGCATACAAAAGCCTATGACTCAAGTTGTATCGCCGTGCTGTCGGATGTCTCGGGATTTGCACATATTTTGTAGTTTTCTGCACGAAATAATGCAAACATTTTGCATTCTGTCTAAGCCTAGGCTTTTCTTCTACTCTTATGTAAACATTGGCAGGGGTTTGATGGGTGAGAGTGACAAGAGAAGGGTAATGGGTGAGGCTTTTGTTTATTTAGCAGGAAAATTCTTGGTGGCATCTGGAATGGGAGAGGGGGAAGGGGAGGGAAGAGCCCAGGGAATTTGCTCATCGTTGGTTGATTAACGTTGCTTTTGCGCGAATCTAATCAGGTGTGGGAGCTCTTTTGTCGTGGCTACATGGAGAATGTTTGTACTTCCGAAGCATGCTAGAATTTGCTATAGTACATTTTTTTCACCTTTTTGGCCTTTCTTTTGTGCAAAGCTCGATTCATTTACATACCTTTTCTGGAGTCCGATTTGTCTCCTTCTGTCGCCATTTCAATCATTTTGTGACCTTCACTGAGTCTATGGCATTATCACATTCTGCCATATACCTACCGGGAGTATGAGACCAATCCCATCATTTCGCGACGCCTTCGCGGACTAGTGGTCCTTTCGCACGTGCTATAGCATAACATCTCAGGATCAGTAGTTCTCGATAAGGTGCCTAATGTTGAATTTTGTCTTTCTATACTATCCCAGCAACGTCTGCAAGAGTTTCTTGGTGAAGGGGCGGGGCTGGCACAACTCCGGGCGAATGGGCGTGGCTTTGTTGATAAAAATCTTCTGGAAACTTGTCAGATTTTCTATCGCCTTGAAGGGATGTGGCGATAGCCATGTTCTAAAGTAAGTTACGACCTGGTATTTTAGAAGTCAAGGACGCACAAGGAAGGACCAAAATCTCTTTGGCTTCGTCGTAACCAAAACGCTCCATTCTTCTCCTTTCCCTCTTTATTTCCCTCCCCATCCCCTCCTGCATTCGATCCTTGGGTTTTATCAGTTTGGATCCGCATAAACTTCTTGGGGATGACGCGGGGGGGGGGGCGGGGGGAGGTAGGACGACACAAACTTTTCACTTGAAATATCAGTATAGTTTCCTCTAAAATGAAACGCAGCTTTAGCTTACGGGAAATGTTTGAAATGCTTCCAGAAAAATCCTCTCTTTGCCCCCCCCCCCTCCCTCCCCTTCGCGACCCATTCGCCGGGAAGAAGGGGGGGGTGTACACTGGTGCTATGTGTGTTGCCCATGTTATGGTAAGACATTTCGCTTCGTAACCATAGTAATGGCTTTACAAGCATCTTTTTGAGTGTGGTTAATATCCGTTTCTGAAAGGCTGCATAAGAAATATCGGTTTCCAAGGAACGCTTTTTGCAATGTTTTATATTATTGTGAACACGTAGTATATGAGATAGGGTATTCTGGAAATCGCTAAAATTGCTAGTTATTGCTCCATTTCTGCCCTTCCCTCAAAGCTTGTTGTTTGCCGTTCCTAGCCGTCTTTCATTTCCACCACCCAATAGATCGAATTTCACGGAACGCATTAATAATTCAGCGCTAGGCAAATTAGGCCCAGCCAGCGCGAACAGCTGATGCGTTCGTGAATTGGGCACTACGAACGCTCAGCCCGATGAGAAGGCATATTAAGGTTAAGTAAGCATGACTGGAACTGGAGAGGAGCAAGGTTTTTGGTGGACAAAGTGTTAAATCTGGTTTTGATGATCGAATTAGAGTAAGGGCATGTTATTGGAGGTGAGGTCTTGACAAAGGGTAAGGAGTTTTTCTCTAAAATTATGTTCAACAGTCTGTTAATATGCTTGCTTTTACTACGACATATCGTCTTACTTGGAACATGGACTAATTTGGAAGAAAAAAAAACGATTTTGAAACTTTCCATTACAAGCACAATGATGCTTCCATGCACCTCCCCCCTCCCCCCTTCTCCTTTCCCGCTTTACAGGTTTCTCTTAGGACTAAAATTTTCACAACTTTTTCCAACACCACCTATAATTTTGTATATAGCGTTATACGGCATTTGATTCATATCCTACCCTGAGATATCATTTTTTATGCCTTTCACTCAGCTCCATCCAGTCTTCTTCAGGGCTAGGGCTACTTACTCTGGGAGCTGTTTGAGGAGTCCAGACTAAGCTATCATCCAAGCAGCAGTTCGTATGACTCATCCATGGCCAAAAATTCTAATCCATACTCTCGTCCAATACCGAACCCTTTTGAGTGCACCGTTTTTGAATACGGTACTGGTCTAATAGGTTCTTAGTCCTTGACCCTACTAATCAAAATCCCCGTAAATTGTGGATACTAGATTTGTGCCTACTTTTTATGCTAACGGCACTAATATCACTTTCCGCAACATTCTTTGGCCTTTTTTCATTTTGCAGGCTTTGATGTTATTGAATGATGTTGTGATTTACATTTTGAAACTTCTAACTTTTTCTATTAACGCATTGAAAAACTTTCTAACAATAAGATACATTCTCACCATTTGTTTCTCTCATCTTTTGCCTAATGGACTCGAGCCCATTTTCATGTTTTTCTAGAACGAGCGAGACGTTGTGGCTACGAATGTTATGTGACCAACAGCCCATTTCTATGGCAGGCATCGTGTTTCTCTGAGCTTTTTCTAGGACGCTTTGTATGTGGTGAATGACAGGTGCTCTTCGTTGCCCGTTCATACGTTCTAGACCTTACAAATAGACCTTGGATAGCGCCGTTGAATGGAAGCGATTTGTTTCGAGCGACTGAGAGGCGAAGGGGGGGGGGGGGTTGTTTTGTCAAAAATCTTATATGCTTGCACCTTTTGTGTGTTTCATCTTTTGTCTTGCGTCATATCTTTTTTTGATGTAGAAGTTGTTTAGGAGACCTCAATAAGTCGTTGACAGCTGATAAGACCCATTCATGACCAAGAAATCCAGTACTGCTCGTTTGCCCAGTACCGTACTCTTTCCGAGTGGATTGATCAGATACGGTACTGGACGAGAGTTTGAAGTCATATTTCTCAGCTGTCAGTGAATCATATGAGCTGCCGTTTGGGTAATGTCTTAGTTGTGGCCTCCCACTCAGTTTACTAATGGGAAGTCTGGGTAAAGACTGCATGCTTGCTACCTTTGAAGTTTCCAAGTAATTGCTCTCAGAAGCACAAAAAATGCCATTTTGTAGTTTACTTTTTTTCTACCAAAAACAAAGCCTGGACTATTAGGGTCTACTGCGTATTTTTCTGTAGTTCTTACTCCGCGAGCAAAGGCAAAATGAGCTCTCTACTTCTTTTCTTCATTTTGGCATATGTGGCTGCTTACCTCTTCTACATAGCGTGGTTGACCGAGTTCCATAAATATCGTCATTAGAACTGCTGCCATCTGTTTTGTGTTCATTTGGTGCGTTGGCAAAACAGAAGAAGTTACTGCGAAACGTAAATAGAACGGGAGAAATATAAACATTGCGCCAGTGTTGATTCTTCTTCTACGTTGCAGAGTGCAAAAATAGCTGAGCTGTTGGTCTCTGATTATAGTCTAGTTGGACTAGAGCTATCCATCACTACGCTTCGATTTTACATTCGCTCAGAGTCAATTACTGCATTTAATGATACCTTACTCTTTTTCTGGTATTATTATCGTGTTAGAGTTGATGCGAATAGCGAAAATGTGAGAAAGAACGGATATCATCGTGGTGAATGTGATTGTGCCGGATTTTGTAGCTCTAATATTTTCCTATTATTGGGAACAAAAAAATTGGATAAATTTTTCTTTTTTTTCCTGGTGAATTGATTGGCAATAGTGAAAGCGAAGGACGGCCGACTTCAAAAAAGAAAAAACTTATCATCCATTCTATGACTAAGATACGCGAAACCGCATTGCACATTGTCTAAACAAGCCTAATCGTGTACTTAGCAGGTTTGTACTAGCTATCTATCTCGTCCAAGTTTATTCACTCTTTGGCAGTTAAGAACAAACTCATACTTGTTAAGACAATGTCCGCAATGTGGTTTCGCGTCTCATAGTCATAGAATAGAGAATTCAAGGAGATTCATTTATTAGAATCTACGAAAACTGTTCAAATTATCCACAGATTGAAAAGGGTGATTTATCGAACATCGCATTCATACCCCCCCCCCTTCCAAACATTTTGTGACATCCATGGAGAAAAATTTGCATTTTGGAATATCTTGCTTCTGTTTATTATTGCCAAGAACAGATCACCCAGTAAATTTTGCAAAATTGCGTCTTTCAGATTCGCAATTAGCTCGGATTGATCCTGAGCTTGCTAGGCAAGCAGGCGAATCGACGCTTGCCTATCTGACACGTGTCCGTCAGAAAATGCCATCGCTTCCGGTCCCATTAATTCAACGAATTGCTTTCATGCATGAAGCAGCACGATATCGGTCACAGGTGAGTTTTTTGTGATTGTCTTGGTTTTACTGGTCTTTCGATAGCTGTGGAATGTGACTTGATAGAGGGCTTAGTAGGGGGAGTTTGAGGCAAGGGAAATTTGGGTGTGGACTTTTTATGTGTTTAATGATTGGAAGGACTCAGGTATATCATTGCGTAAGTTGCAGCTCATAATATTCATTCTTGATCGAGCAATCCATTTTCGAACTTTCGCCCAGTACCGTACTACCCAGAAGAAGCACGGTATTGGGCGGGAGTGTAAAGTGGTACTTTTTGGTTACCATTGAACGAATCAAGCTGCTGCTCAAGCAATGGTTCAGTTAGGACCTTCCAATCCCTTTCCACATTAGAAATCGGGTACCCAAAATTTACTTGATCATGCTTTCGAGGTGCGCTAATTGCTTTGCGTATGTGCAGGTGCCAGATGAATCCCTTTGGCGCGAAACCCTGCCTTTTAGTGTTGAGAGAGCAAGTCTAATCGGGAAGTAATTACTTTGATTAGAGGGTGAGAGCGTGAAAGGTTATTAGTTGTTTTGGTGTTTACTGGGTTGTTAGGGGGGGGGAGATGTCGAGGTCAAAGTGGGTGGATTAGCTGACATCGAGGATTTGCATGGTTTTTACCCTTTGTTATGGGACCACATTGAGGTCAAAACGAGGAGCTATCCATTTTTGGATTTTCTAAGCCTTTTTCCTCAAAAATGCGAGGAGTAGAAAACTTAAATACTGAGATTTTAATAATTGAGCAACTATTGGACTTTGTCTTTCTGAATTTTTCCTAATTATACCATTTTTTTTCAGAAGTTTGAACTCAAAGATCTTATGGAATTGCGATCGCTGTTAAACAAATTCGTGAAGACGTGAGTTTTTTTTCTCCACTTGTTCTTTTTTTTTTGTGACCAGCTTTTCAAGCTAGGCAGTGCACACCGTAGCATCTGCTTGAGATCAAATTAAACAATTTTTGTTTGCGCAGTTTTTTGTCGTTTTTTTATGTCGTAGAAGAAGATTGACAGGCGTTTTTGCGCCGTGCTTGCCTTTTTTTTCTTAGGAACGTTTGTCAATCATCTATGACTGTAATTCGAACACATTTGTATTTTGATTCTCACTGGAGTCGAAAAATTCTTAGATATTTCTCATTGCATTTTGATGTCGATATGCTATCAGATGCATTTTTATCATTCTGTTCGGAGGCTGAATTGTGAAATCTCGCATTTTTCCACTATTTTCTTAGTTCTTTACTTATTTGCTTTCAAAGAGATTTATTCGCTCCTTGCGCAATTTCCATTTTCATTTCAATTTCATTATTATTCAGCTTCATTAGGCATTCATCCTCTATGCTTGTAGTTTTTTTCTTCTGTTTTACACCGCATTTGTATATCAGCTCATATTTTATCATTTACCTATTTATTTATACATTACTTAATCGTATTGTGCCATATTATCCAAGTATTTTCGCGCAAAATCGAATATTCCTTTTTTGAAGTATTTTTATTGCCAAGTATCCACTTGAAAGCTTATCACGTGAATGACTTTTTGCCAAGGGCTGGCTCGAAGAGTAAATAGGAAGATTATCACTTCTCAATGTTGACCATTTACTTGGGTAGACGAAAGGGCAGACACTTCTCTACATTTTGGATGAACGTCGTTTCGTGTTTTCGATCTGGTGTTTTCGAGTCGTTTCGAGAAATGCATGTTTACGATCGACAATGTTATTTGAGCCATTGTTATGCACGGATGGCTCACTATGTTATCCCTCACGTTACCTTATATGTTTTGCTACGCACAAAAAGTCGTGTCAGATGGGCAATTAACCGCTTGCAGTCTAAGTTACCATATGGGTTCTCTTCTTGATCAAGCTCTGATCCAGTCTTCAAAGGGTTATTCAAGGGCAAAGTTCTGGCAAAATTGAATCTTGGGTTATTTGCGAGTTGATTAAGAGTCCTAACAAAAGCGTCATCCAAGCGCCAGCTCATGGACTTCATTCCTGTCCAAGAAATTCTCCTCTAAACTCTGGCTCAACACCGTACTGCAGACCAATCAGCGACGTCAAGTACGGTAGTGGGCGAGGCTTTAGAGATGAATTTTTCGGCCTCTAGTGTTTGAGTCGACGCTTGGACAATGGCTTTGTCCAGAGCTTCTTGACCAGTTTTCTCACAAGAAGTCCAGTTACCGAACTCTGGCTGGACTGCCGTTGAATGACCCTTCTAAGTTTGCACTAGTGGTTGTACTATGCACGCGCATATCCTATTATTGGAGTGAACTGGTTCAAAAAAAAAGCATTTCATCTTTTTTTCTGCTTTTGAAAAGTGCAGTTTTTACAAGCATCACTCTTCGGTGTATGGTGACTTCAGAGCGAGTTCAATGTTGCGCTGCACTCGAATTTCAAATCTTTTTGCACTTTTTCTTTGAATCATCTTTGCCTTCGTTCAGCCCCAATTAAAGTTACGTGTAGTTGTAACAGTATAGTCGAGTGCGGGTAATGTTTTCTGGTCCAGATTTTATGGTTGAAATGATATAGTTGACTGCACCGAGTCAATTACGAATTCAGAAGCTCGTTCAAGCGCCGTCTGGGTTACTGATTTGAAATGCACGCTGTTGTCATTGTGGTTCGTGTGCTCTTGACACAGATTTCACCAATTTCACCAAGTGCTGTTGACGAGAGTTAAAGAAGTTTTTGAGAGCTATTTCGAGTGGGCTAAGCTTATTTCAAAGATGCGCTTATTAAGATTGTTTCTTCACAAGAGGAAAAATGCATTTTGTGCCTTTTGATATCTACCTTCCTTGCTTTTTTGCTTAATTTTTTTTACGCTTTTCTATTATCCGAGCTTGTATCTGGGTAATGGTAGGTACACGGTAGGGATTAGAATCGCACCATTTGCTAAAGAAATTGTATTGCGTCATATGTGCAGCTTAAATCCGCTATAAGATGTTAGATCAACGAAACCGTTGTGGTTTTCAAAATTTGTACCTCCAAGCAAATAGCAATCGATAGTTCTTACCTTACCGTAACCTCACCAAAACCTCGTAAAAAGATCCAATGTTGAAAAATTTTAATTTTGTGAGCAAGAGTGGTCTTAAAATTTGGGGTCCACCTGCTGATTAGCAGTAATTTCTTGTAGCCTCTAACATAAAAATAATCTTTTCTAAAGATTTCTTTTCTCCTCCAGTTATAATCAATTTCCTCATATTTGTTGAAGTTGAATTCTATAAAGTAGAAATTTTTGAAAAATGAAGAGCTGTTGAATTTTGTAATTTTGAATATTATTCCAAAAATAGAAAAATTGAAGAAGTTTGGTTTCCTAACCAGAGTTCTCTTAAAGGGTGTCCAGGCTAAATGTAACCCCCTCCGATTAGTGCCGATCCTGATAGGCGCCAGGAGAGGGGCATCTGCGTTGGTTCGGTCCTCTAATGTTGTGTCTGAAGGAGATAATGAACCTGAAACAGCGAAGGTGCTGTCAAGCCACGCCCAGATCCTATCAAACTCCGCCCACCCAAGTACTAGTAGTCGTCTGTGCCTTCAGAATAGGGCTCCTAAAAATCGGGTTTTTTGCGGGCTTTGGACAATTTGAACTTCATGATTGTAATCAGGGCCATGGTAATGCCCCATAATGACAAGAAAACGTAAGAAGCAAAATTTTGGGTGGACGCTGCCTTTAACTAAACAAAGAATCTCGTACAGTCACTTTGTCATTTTGTATCTTGTTCCCCCCTCCACCCCTCTCCTTCCCAATACATCACTTTGGCCGAAATTTTTTTTTTGAAATTTGTGTTGCCTAAATTTCGATTGCATTATTGATTCGACATTTACTAAATGTTACTTTATAGAATCGCTGAAGCACCGGTGGTGGACGCAGCGACACCAGCAACACCAGTCAAAGGAATTCTCCATCATCTAGGACAGAAGGCTTTGCAAAGCAAGAAAAGACGCTCGAAAGCGTTTGGTGGTAGCGACGGTGAGTATATTCAATTATTTTGTGGTTTTCTTTTTTTTTCTTTCTCTATAGTAACAAGGGGTGTTGATAATATTTCTTTACGTTTTGCTGAGGTCAGGTGAGATTTGTTTACGTACTTGGGAGACTTGCTCACTTATGTGTTCATTCGTCAAGTTTTGAGCACTAGCTATAGCAAATTGCTATTCTTTCCCAAGAGTTAGTCGTATTTGTCGTTCCAAAAACTAACAAATGCGCCCACCCTCGGCTTTGTTCTAACATCAGTTAGTAACAGCTGAATAGCAAAGTACAGGTTGCTGCAAGTCTGTGGAAATATAACCCTTTAGTTGCAAATTGTCTATTTTTTCATGGTATTTTGAATAGTGCATGGCGTCAACTATCCCTCTGTTTATTTCCTGTTTCTTTTCCTGGCCGTATATTTTTTCACTTTTAGTTTCCTTTCCTTTTCTGTGCAAATTGGATTCCGTCGCGTTTTGAGTAGGCTTTGATGCTCTCTAGTCAGTCACTGAACTAGTGAAATTGTGAATCTGTAACTTTCTAGTACTGTTTTTGTCTTGCGCTTTTGCTTGGAAAATTTGTTTAATCAATTGCGGTTGCTTCTTTTGATGATTAGACTG
The DNA here is from genome assembly GCA_958299035.1 of Cylicocyclus nassatus. Lineage (NCBI taxonomy): Eukaryota > Metazoa > Nematoda > Chromadorea > Rhabditida > Strongylidae > Cylicocyclus > Cylicocyclus nassatus. Next base: position 76,174,353 of record CATQJL010000112.1, read on the forward strand.
TGGATACTGGATACTGAATAAAAGACAGCAACTCGGCTGCGAAAATCGTGAACTTTCGGACAGATCGTATCCTCTTGCTAGGTGGACCAATCAGCGTACGGTCTGGGCGAGAGTTCGGAGTGAATTCTCGGTTGCAACCGATCATATGTGCTGCCGGTTTAGGTAGTGGCTTGTTCTGGGTCTCCCACTCATTTTTTACTTGGGAATCTTAGACATTCATTTGTGTTCAGATACTGCCTTTATAGTGATTTTTGTTTTTTTTTTCTTGGCAGAAATTTTTTGCAAAAATTCCTGGTCTTACTCTTCGCTTTTCTCGCATCTTTGTATGTGGTATGTAACTATGCTACGCAATCTACGAAGGGGGAAATTGGCTTTTGCTAAATCTCAATCTAATAAGACCTTGTTAGTTCAGGTGAACTCATAATGGTCGTCCGAAATTATGCTGAAATTTTTTTCCTCGTTCCTTTTCTTTAGAATTCCCCTAGAAGCGCCCTGAGCTTATTTCCAATCATGCTCCTAGAGAGTCCCCCACTCTAATCACGGCTTAGGTGATTGGATTTTCTCCAGTCGTCTCCGAAAAGGCCAGCAGTAATGGCCGTGACGATGTTTTTGCATTTCCGTGAGAATTTCTGCTCGACCTATTCAGCGCCTTCCACTTTAAGATTTATGAATTCGTTCCCATACTTAGGAAGTCAAATTATGGAATTTGCTTTCTTATGGAGTGAATTTTTTGATTTGTTGTGATATTCTGTGAGGAAGTAAAAGAGTTATTTTAGGAATATTCGATAATCGACCCTATATGAGAGGTATCTATCGATGGTGTAATGAGAATCGTAGTGTAGCTTTGCATGTTAAGGTGTTTCTCGTGTAGAAATGCGTCAGTTTATAAGTGCTTGCGCTTGAATTCCCTTTGAATTTGTTGATTCGCTAAGGTTAAGTTACCCTTTCACAGAAGGAAGGGTAGACAATGATGTGAAGCAAAGTTAGTTTTGTGTCAGTTGTCCTTTAGTTCACAGTTTTCTATGCTACCTAGTTTGCGTCTTTCGTGTTGTGGCTTATCCAGAAGTTTCTTTACTAGCTCGTTAGGCGGTGTTCAGAGTTTGCCCAGTCCTGAACGGCAGTGTGCCAGTGCTGAGCCAGTGCCGTGCCGGAAGCACATGGACACGCCCCGTATTGATCGGTGGATGTTCCGGCACGGCGCTGGCACAGCGCTAGCACTGCAATTCTGCACGCAACTCCACAGCCCCTAGAAGAATTTGAAAGAGTCTCTTAGTTATTTCGAGGATTTTTTTTTGTTTTTATAGTGGTCCACATAGAGCTATATTTGCAGTTACGGTAGGTTATCGATTGAATGTGAAAGATTTCTGTTTATAATCGATTCTCTCAAAATACCCATTCCAAACTGGTATTTCTTGTAACGTACTATTGGAAGGCATGTTGTCTTGTCCGCCTACAGTAATCCTATCGTAATCTTATCGTACTACTACCGTGTAACCATGGTGCCCACTTTGGATTACAAATCAGAGGTTTCCTACGATAAATTTTTGAGGTTTCTCATGCATAGCTGAAAAATATCTTTATTGCATTACGATTTGCTTTGGGGCACAATTTAGCGTTGGGTCTAGATTTTTAACCAAATTTTCTCAAATCTCACTCTTTTGTTTATCGGTCCATAACACAACATTGTTTTAGGTTCTCATTACCTTTTAATTGAAATAGGACTATCTGCCTTATTAAGTTGCTCTCACCATTTATTAGTTGCAGGCGGCCGTCTCCTTGCTGGCTATATTAACGAAGAACAAGTGTCACTACTACCAGTACGAAGTACTCCACAATTCGAAGATCCTACCCGACTGCGTCGACAGAGCGATTCGCAGCGAAGTTTGATAGAATAGGCGATTTTTGTTCGCTTAGTTAGAATATCTCATCGACCAGAGTCTGCGTCTCTCGTCGCGTTGCGGTTGCCTTTGTTACTCGTGTCCGGGTTAAGTTAAAGCAGCTCATATTTTATTTTTTTGCGCTTAAGCATTACTAGACGGGCTTTTTCACATGTTGTTATCTGCCAATTAGTCATTTCTGCACCGATCTCGTATTTTCACTGTGTTGTAGCTGATCCTGAATATAGATTCTTGATTCAAAAAAAAATCTCGATATGAATGTTTTGCGAATTTTAAGGTTCGATTCAAGCGTTTTGCAGTGATTGATTGATTTCTTCGATCATCGATTATTTCCTCATCAATTATTGATTTTTGTAGGCGAACTTTAGCATATGTGAACAATGAACCACACGGGACACTTGTATGATGAGCAGTATCTGATCGATTCAGTAATTACCTAACGTGCTGAATTATGAATGGAATGGATCAATAAGCGATCGATTGTAATCAATTCTTTGTTTGAGAAACATTGTGATAAAACACTGTGATCACACTATCAACATAGAAATTATCCTCATCTGAGATTGCGTAGCAAAATGCGTACCTCTGCTTGTAAAATGTTCGTTTCTCAAGCATTTGTTGCTTATCGATTGATATTGATTGCTTGTAACAATGTATAACAACACTATTGTTCTCGTTGCGTCATTTGGAATGAATATGCAATTATTTTCATACCTTGCTCATTGTAGCTGGTTCGGCAACCAATCAATGTATCGATTTTTTGTGTATTGTTGTAGTGGTACTGTACGTCTCTTTTGTAGTGTCTACCTTTAAGAGCACATCCGCCTCATGATTGCCTTGCGCGGCGTTTGCCAGCGTTTTGCTTGTGCACTCAAATCGACCGTATTGATTGAATTTCAGCACGCAAGGCTTTCGCGCTGCGGATGCGTAGCCGCAAGCAAGAGAGACGTATAATTGAGACAGGCTATACATGCTTGTGATTTTATGAAGTTTTTCTAATTTATTCAGACTTGCCGGTGGGTAAACCCGGAACGCGATGAGTCTTGATGAACCACGCGATCCGCAAAGAAACCGGCAATACTATGAGGATCGACACCTCCTACCATCCAAACAGACTACGGTAAGTGATTTCACGTCCATTTTGGAAGTTTCTAGGTCAGACTAGGATGCGCTAGCTTTTTTCCCCTTTGTTCGGATAGCACTTAGTGGTTCTCACACCATTCGCAGTGTGCAATTTTCACTCTGTTTCTCTTTCCTCGTCTCTATTTTCTTTCATTTTGTTCAATGTTGGTGGTGGTGGGTATGCCCTTTCCTTTCGAGGGGACAAGGTAGGGGTGAGGGTAGGTAAATCTCATGTTGTACTTTTGTCACATTTCATAGAGGTTATGCATGAACTTTTTCGCTACCCAAAGTCTTCACTGCTGTCGAGCAAGCTCCTCGCTCTTCGGCAGAATTGCACTTTTCAAGCATGAAAAAATGAAATTATGTTTGGGCGGGACTCCCCTTGAAGGTTCGTTGAAGTGATGAAAGTGTCCGTAAGCCTTCATCTGCATTCTTCAACGTCCCATTGCGCTTTTTGTTTAGCACGGCTCCATTGTCCTTGAAAGCGTGGTTTTCTCTCATTTAAAACTGTAATTGCCTTTTTTTTCTAGCGAAATTCTTCTAGAGTGTTGAAAGTGTCCTGGGAACCTGAGCATTGGTAATTGTGGAAGTTAGTTCCATCAGATGCATATAGTTTTTCATAATTTATTTATGCTTGTCTTACATTTCCTTGTTTTTTTTTCATTTTTACTTCATATCTGTCTCTTTTTTTCATCATGTTTAGTGGATTAGAGAAAGTTCGTTTATGTTAGCTACATTGTTGATTTGCGTCTAGAGCGTTCCTTGCACTCTTGGTTTCCGATTCCTTATCCTTATACTAAATGCTTTGAACTATGAAGTCCTTAGCTCGTCTCTCTCGATGCGCTAATGGAAATTTCCCGTCGCGAACTGAGCCTGCCCTTTCGGCATCTCCAAATCAGCAATTTATGGCGGCGGCATCCCCTTTTACATCTGAACGGCCTAAGACGTATGAGATACCTCATATCGTTTTGCTTCTTGTTTTCATTCCGTTTTTGCACGTATATATCTTTAATCTTTCGTAAATTACTACGGGGGTGGTACTTTGAAATTCTTTCGAACGGCTATTCGTGCGCATTCTGCCCGTTGTTATGTCACTGGCGACGTCCTCGAGCTTGATTGAGCTTGGTTTAATATATTTCATTGTTTACCGGGGGCATCCTTCACTGCTAGAGCAATTGGCTATTCAGTCCTGGGAAAGTATAGAAGTAACAAAGTGTTTGCAATCCAGATTAGATTCTTCAAAATGCTCTGCTTTTTCATGTGTTTCCTAGAAGGCAGTGAGTTGCTTTATCTTTTTTTAAAGATAATTTTGCCCAAATTTTGCTCCCATCTCATTTTGCCACAACGAAATGTGTTAATGCAAGATGTAAAAATTTAGAAAGTGTCGTGATATTTGGCCCTTTAATGATCGCTGAGAAGTTGTTGTGCATGAAAGAAAATGTGCTTTTTTGTTGGTATACACCTGTTTTGATGTTGTGGCGTATACTTTTGAACGATCAAATTGCTGTAATTTGAGTACATTTTGCGTCCTATAAAATCTTTGAGGTGTCCCAATAGCTGAAGCGGGGAGAGGGAGAAAGGGAATGGAGGGAAGCAGGGTACATATTATGATTGCAAGCTACTTTTGTTAGTTTGGATGCGATACAGTTTTGTAAAAATGAATTCAGCTTTTTGATTTTTTTCTGTAGACAGGTCTTTCCAAGGCCGTAGCGATTAGATTGCGAAAATTTTGAGAAAGATCCCAAACTGTTGGGCACATCTTTTTAAGTAAACATTTTCGCCATTTTTTTGGTACAGCCACGGGTAGTACTATAACAGTGTGAATAATAAGTTCGGTATTCTACGATAATATAGTCCAGAAACAAGCGTTCTGATTTTTCTGTGTGTGGGGGAGGGGGGAGGGAGTGTTGTAGGTACTTAGCTTACCATGCGATAGGTTTCGAAAGACTATGGGAGCGCTTTTAGGACTAGCTGCTGAATCATTCTCATGCTTAACCAGTGCATCCTTTTGAAGCAAATGATGAAAGGCACCTTTTAGCTATCGGAATACATTCGAAGATGGCATTTTTTGCATATTATTTGCAAATGATTAGCCATAGCACATTTCGAAGCATATAGCTAGGAAAAGGAAGCGTTATTGACTGTGTTAGTTGTTTAGTCATTTTCGAAGTAGAAGTAATTTTATCTTTTCGATTCGTCACATTTATCGCTATTTGATTACACATCAGCAAATAACTGAAAGGGATTTTCTGTTGTTTTTACTTAGTTTTCATTGGAACAATTATTCCTCGGTGTTTGTACTTATAGGTCATCGAACTCAAAGGGCGCAATTGCGGACGCTCTGCATCTCTTAGATGAGGTTTTATTTCTTTCTTCGTCTGCTGCCTCTTCCAAATACGAACTACACTGGTCGGTCGCAGCCGCGCCCAATTCCTGCGTGCGCTATACTTGAGTGTACTCATTAAGTTTGACGCTCTTTATCTTGTTGGCAAGGAAATGAGTTGATGATCTAATTTCTCAAATCGCGCGCATCGTTAAGGTCCTCCATTTTTGGACATCAAGTCCTCTTATGCAACCTCAACGCTTCGTAAATCTTCATTCTTCATCATCACAGTCATTCTATCTATCTTTTCTGTCTATCGCACTTTATTTGGGCGAAAAGACATCTCGCTGATAGGCTCCGCCCTTGCGGACATCTGCCACAAGCCATGCATCATAACATGGCGCTGCGCGTACCCGTTGTCCTCATAGGAGAATTTCATTGGCGACATAGCGGCCTTCACCCTATTTTTACAAGGGAAGAATACCCTCCCCCCGAAAATTTTTTACAGAGTTAATTTGAATTTTTGAAAAGTTTAAAATATTATTTTAATAATTTACAAGAATAAACAAGTCACTTGCACATTTTTATGACCCATTTTTTATAATTTTTGAAATTTACTTACGTGTAAATTTCAAAAATTTCGCGACCCGCGCGCCTTCCTCCCCCCCCCCCCCCCCCTCCCCACCCCTCGGTCCGCCACTGTTAGACGCCTATTTAAACGTTTGGCATCTGCTTTTCTTTTCTGCGGAACAGCTTTGCGATAGAAATTATGAGAAAAAGGAAAGCAGATTTAGAATCAGCGTTTAAAGGCGCGTCTAGTGATATACATTCCCATTTGAAAGTCCAACTATGTCAAGTCTCAAGTGGCATGAAATTAGCGAGAAGCTGTACAAGAACTCTATGTGGATTTGCACTGGCTATGCTCCTTCCTTGTAATCGATATACTTGATACAAATTTTATCACTCACTTTTGTAGAATTTTTGGCTAGTTTTTTATACCATTTGAAGCCTGACAATTTGGACAAAACGCTCATAACTTCATGTGTAATACTGTATCAGCGAGACCTATTTGTCATCAACAGCATGGCAAATATTCAATCCTTCTATATAAAGCTGAATGTCTGTCTGTCTGTCTGTCTGTATGTATGTCTGTACGTATGTGCGGAATAGAAATTTTTATTTCTGAACCGATCGGGACCAAACTTGGCACACATATACTTCGGGGCAGGGAGCGTGTCATAGGCTACTTTTCGTTATCGATCGATATCGATTTTATCGATTTTTATCGATTTTTTTGCTGAGTTCACCTACGGGGCCGGGAGTTGGCACAGGGGGGTAATCGAGCATGGGGATTCCGAATACAATATTGGTTTTCAGGATTATCGATTACTTTTATCGATTTTATCGATTTTTTTGCAAAGTTTGAGCTACGGGGCTGGGAGTTGGCACAGGGGGGTAATCGAGCATGGGGATTCCGAATACAATATTGGTTTTCAGGATTATCGATTACTTTTATCGATTTTATCGATTTTTTTGCAAAGTTTGAGCTACGGGGCTGGGAGTTGGCACAGGGGGGTAATCGAGCATGGGGATTCCGAATACAATATTGGTTTTCAGGATTATCGATTACTTTTATCGATTTTATCGATTTTTTTGCAAAGTTTGAGCTACGGGGCTGGGAGTTCGCACAGGGGGGTAATCGAGCATGGGGATTCCGAATACAATATTGGTTTTCGGGATTATCGATTACTTTTATCGATTTTATCGATTTTTTTGCAAAGTTTGAGCTAGGGGGCTGGGAGTTGGCACAGGGGGGGGGGGTAATCGAGCATGCTGATCACCCCCCTTGGGAATGATCAGCATGCTCGATTACCCCCCTGCGCAACTCCCAGCCCCCTAGCTCAAACTTTGCAAAAAATCGATAAAATCGATAAAAGTAATGGACGATCCTGAAAACTAATATTGTATTCGTAATCTGCATGCTCGATTACCCCCCTGTGCAAACTCCCAGCCCCGCAGGTCAAACTTTACAAAAAAAATCGATAAAATCGATAAAAGTAATGGACGATCCTGAAAACTAATATTGTGTTCGTAATCAGCATGCTCGATTCCCCCTGTGCAAAATCCCAGCCTCGCATGTCAAAATTTACAAAAAATCGATAAAATCAATAAAAGTAATCGATAATTCTGAAAACTAATATTGTATTCGGAATCCCCATGCTCACTTCCCCCCCCCCTGTGCCAACTCCTAGCCCTGTAGGTGAACTCTGCAAAAAAATCGATAAAAATCGGTAAAATCGACATCGATCGATAACGAAAAGTGGACTATGACACGCTCCCTGCCCCGAAGTGTATGTGTGCAAAGTTTGGCCCCGTGCGAAGCCGGGTACGCCAGCTAGTATTACATATGAATATTTGCCATGCCAAGATTCAGAAACAGCCGAACTTGGAATGCTCATAACTTCTTTTTTGGAGTTGTTCCGCAAAAAAGGAAAGCAGATTCAGAATCAGCGTTTAAAGGAGCGTCTAGTGATATACATTCCCATTCGATTTGCCGGTGTAATTTGATATTCTTTCCCTATTATTCAGACTTGCAAGAGCCAAGTGAAAGCATTTTTTCTCATGCCATGAACCATAAAATGCATGACTTATCAACTTTAAGGTGACATTTGGTCCCATAGCAAACGAGACCAACAGGACCACCACCCCCGCTGTCCCGCCGCCGTCGCCACGACATCCCAAAAGTGAAGCCGTTGCTGTTCCTCAGACTGCTACACCACCCGCTGAACCGACAACGTCGGCACGAACCACACCTAGGATCGTCACCACCCATGCGCCACCACCTGGTCGTGGTAGCGCTGGAGGAGTTGGTGCTGCTGGTTCGATTTTGAATTAAGTACTGAAATTTGATTACGGTAATTTTGTTTACAGACCTTGGTCGGTTAGTGAAAACAACATGGAACGATCTGAAGGAATTACTGGGGTTTGTACCGAATTGTATGAATGGTGGCACAAGAACGGGTGGTACAACGTGTAGATGTCCGAAATTGTTTGAGGTAAGGTTTTCTCCTAGTGAAGTTCGTATTATTCAAATCTGTTCAGGGTGCTCTATGTGATAAACGAATATGTTTGAATGGTGGGAAATTAGAACGAGCCAAATATGGTCCAGTATCATGGGATTGCAAGTGAGCTTGTTATTTTCTGAACTGGCTTTAGATTTTCTCCGTTTTTTTCATAATGGCTTTGATTTTTTTTTGTGCTATAGCATTGTTGAAGGCAGTTTTCAGGCAAATCTTGGTATCTGAATTGCTAATGTAAATGATTAAAATGTCTTAATTGAGCCATTGCCCAAGCAGCAGCTCATATTACCCATTTGCGTCCTCTAATAGTAACTTTTCTCGCTCATACGGTACTCTCTACCCGTATTCGAAGACCATGATTGGTTAGCTGAAAGAATGAGTCGCGAGAGTTTGGAACTGAATTTCTCGCCTACAAATGAGTCATATGGGCTAATGCCTGCGTAATGGCTGTTAAGACTACTCCCTCAGCATCCAAATCAGGAATGCAGCCCAGATTGACCTAGACACTTCCTCTAGTCAATGTCATGCCATTTTTAAGAATCAATAAGCTCTCCCTCTGCCGCTACGGTGGCGCTACCAAAGTCAAAGTTGTTTCAGTGGTGTTACGGTCATACTTTGGAAATCGATGGACATGCCGGTTTTGCTACTATAGTACTTCATTAAGAACTAACTCCAGTTCTTAGTTTGGTTCTGGGTATCAAATCAGGATAGTCTATGCTTCTTATGTCAAGAACGTTCTAGAATAATTGTGTAATAGTGCTCCCAATTTTTCACACTCAGAAGATTGTACAGTGACCATGAAATATGAGAACAAATAGTTAGAAAAAAGTGGTGCTGCAAGTGATATCGTCTCTTTACCGTAATTCTGCCATATATACATGTATTGGTTGTGACTATGCGTTTTGTGAAACCTTTGATTGTGCGCCATGGCTTTTAGGGAGCGTTCATACCGCGCACGAAGGCGGACGAAGGCGGACGAAGCCGCATAAAGGCGGACGAAGCCGGACGAAGCCGGACAAAGCCGGACAAAGGCGGACGAAGGCGGACGAACTGCCAAAGCGAAGGGGTTTGCCGGCGAAGTGCCATATTGGAATAAGCGTGAAATACAGTGCGCGTTGTGCGTTGAGTTATATATGACTAACATACGTGCACAACGCGCGCTGTATTTCACGCGTATTCCAATATGGCACTTCGCCGGCAAACCCTGCGCTTTGGCAGTTCGTCCGCCTTCGTCCGCCTTTGTCCGTCTTTGTCCGGCTTTGTCCGGCTTCGTCCGCCTTTGTGCGGCTTCGTCCGCCTTCGTCCGCCTTCGTGCGCGGTATGAACGATCCCTTATGGTTCTTTCCACAACTGGGATTTTATAGGTGCCCGACTCCTCAATACATTGAAGGAGCCCATTGTGAGACGGTACGATGTGCAAATAATGCGGTACTCCGTACAGAACCAAATGGTAGTTGGTGGTGTGATTGCTCGGATAGTATATTCTATTCTGGACGATTTTGTGAGGTAATCATTTGAAAAAACTAAATTTTTTGGTTCCAGTTTTAGCATTGATTTTATCGATTTCAGGAATTTAGCGCACCGTATGCAGTATTCGCAGTTCCCTTAGCTTGCCTATTATTATTCGCATTATGTATAGCTGTATGCCAAATGGATCTCTGTCCAAGACGAAGGCGAATTCCTCGACACACGAGGCGATCTGCTGACTCTGGCCAACCTCATATAACTTCTCGAAGTAGGAGAAGGGCCGCCGCGGGAGTGCCACCAAGGTCGCGAGCGGCTCCGTCGACGGCGCAGAGAGCTGCGGTGACTCAAGTGCGTCTTTAGCTGCACGGTTTTGGCGAAGGGTGCAAAATTGCCGTTGATTTTAGGAACTTCTCATAGCGGAGGATCGAGCAATGTGTCGCCGAGGCGTTGCTTATCCACAAGGAATTGTGGCCCCTTATGTGATTCGATTAGATACCATTCCACATTTCAATCCGAATATGATTGGTGGGTGTAATCTTCGGTTTTCTTTCAATCGAATAATTTTTTTATTCACATTGTTTGTTGAGAAATGCTTTTCTCATTTTTCTCACCTCTCTTGCATTCATTTATCGAGAGCAATTGCATAGAAATTATATAGTTTAGTCTTTGCGCCTGATATTTTTTTTTACAAACTGTTCTGGATCTCAACCCATCTGTTGCTTAAGCGGCTACGTATATGACTCATTCTTGGTCAAGAAACTCCTTGATCAAACCGTACTGTTTTGTGGCGTACCATACTCGAAGATCTTTAGTTTTCGGTGCTGAAAGAGTACGGTATTGGGCGAAAGTTGAGAGTTAATTTTCTCGGCATGAATCATATGAGTGAAAGTTCTGGGTAAACGCTTCGATGAGGCTTTTTGATCTGCTGCAGCACACAGAAGACAGGTTTAGGTTTGTTTGAGCACTGCCCCAAAATTTTTTTTGCAATAGGATATCAGACGCAGATATCAGACGCGGGTTCGATCAGTAACCTCCTTTTTCATAGTATCTCTTTATTTCGTCCCCCTCTAAACCTTCTTTGAAACATCTTTTTTATGCTTGGCGATTCATATTTATATTTTTTGCATTTTGTTAGTTACCGCTGAAAATTTTATGTTAATGGTGATACCTTGAAAAGTTGGAGCCTTTCTTGCTCAATTTTTTTGTTTGTAAAGGCTATGGTTCAGTCTTCACTTTTAACTTCAGGTGGTGTGGATCCACTTTCACCCGCTAAACCTTTGGAACCACCTCCATCCTACGAACAAGCCGTTTCTGCACCTCCTGTACCCCAACCGCCGAGTTACACGGAAACAGCCGATGAAGTGAGATTTTTTTTTGTTTTCCAATAGCCAGTCGCTTATTCTCCTTCTTTTAGCGAGTTGTACCTCCACCGCCTCCGATAATACACTCCCAACCACCTCCACCTAATCGACAGCCGCCTCTTCCGCCAAATTCCTGATACTATCAAGCTTCAAAGGTTTCAGTGCTTTCCATATGGTTATCACAGCAGTTATTGATTTATTGATTGTTTTCGGAAAGTTTTAATCCTGGATTTTTAAATCGTGTTTGCCTCTATCGATAGTTGCATATCCGTTTATTGAAAACTTTCTGACATAACGCACTTCGCTAAGTCTCCTCTTTCATAAGATTGTGCAGATGACGTCATTTTCACAAAAATCATGGTAGATCCGGCACTTCTTTACAGCTGCCTTCATTCTCATTCCTTGCAGAATATCCTTTCATTGTTAATGTTTTTCTTGATTTCCGAATTTTTCGTGTCGCGTGTCAATCAGGGCTTTGTCGGTTGTCAGTTCGCTGCCGACCTTGATTAGCATTATTGATCTAATGATTTATGTTAGATTTTCTATGGTGCAATTTTCAAAGAAAAATCATCTTTTTTCTCTTTCAATGGACTGGAACATCCGATTAAGGTATGATCTAGTCGATTTTATTCTAACAGTTGCACTTTTTATCTTAGGGCTTGATTTGACTATCGACCATTTCTGATTGAGATTGATTGATTGATTGCCATTACTATTCCTACACTGTTGTTCTCTGTACATTAAACGCCTTCTAATTGTGCGCTTTCGGCCATGTACGATATATCTATTGTTCTTCTCCTTTAATAAAGTGTCATTGATAATTTGAGGCAGTTTCACTGGTGCAACCTATCTAATATCACTTAGTTTCACGAGTGAGTTACATTTCAAAAAATGACAAGCTGTCTCGAAGGCACCGTCTGCCCAGATAGGTTGGTGAGATCTTGGTGTTACGACAGCGATACCACTAATCAAGTTTATCAAATCGAGTCCCGCTGCAAAAGATGTATGCAGAAGCGAGAAAATTGCTTCAGAAAGCGTGTGCTGTTGGGGTCGCCACGCCCACCAACGTGATTGGTGTAAAGTTGTAAGCCCAAATTAGATTCTAGGATAACAAGTACCGGAAATGTGTTTTAAAATGAAAGGGCGATTTTCGCCATTTTAAATATTATCGTGTCTTCTCGACACATTGCTTTTTGATCACCCTCGTCGATGGGCGTGGCGACACCAACAGCATTCACCTTCAGAGCTTTTTTCGCATCAAAAAAGACGTTTTGCTGCGAGACTTGGCTGATTACTTAGTTAGGGGCCATGCTCTTGTACTACATCATAATTTCACAAAGTTGAGGTGAACGGTGCCTTTATCAACACTGTCTGTAGAAATCTGTGGTTTCGTTTTTTTCTTAGTGGGCATATTCAGTACGCTGCTTCTAAAAGTGCCCTCAGAGGACATGAAATTGAGGAAGTGGACTTTTGCGGAAGTCCCACTCATTAAAGATAGGCGATGGACAGGGCCCGGCACAGATCATATGGAAGCGGGCTGGACTTCGTTTGGGGCGAAAAAGCAAAGGAAAATTGTGACTTTATTTTAAGTCGACATTTGGTTTTTTGAGAGTTTTTTAGGTTTAGGGCTGAGAGTCAAAGGGGACTTCGTAAAATTTCGCGGAAGTCAAGGGGGTCCTCGTTTTCAAAAAGCCTAGAACGAAGTTATGCCGGGCCCTGGCGATGGATGCAGAGCTTGTCAAATCTGAAGAGTAGGGAAGCCGTGCCGTGCCCTTATTCAGCTGAAATTGGGAAATCGGAGACCAGGGTTGTCCCACAGTGGCTCAAACTGGCCTTGTCTAACCTTACTCTCGCTTCATACTTTACATTGTATCCGCCTCTGACCTTGTCCAGAAACTATCTTGAACGTTCTTTAGTGTTCCCATTCCATGTAATGGGTGGAATTTCTACGTGTTTTGCATTTCTGGCAGTAATGCTTCATGTTACATTATATAATTATTCATTGAAGTAATAGAACTGGCTCGTATTGCTTGATTGTGGGAGTCTCCTATGTGGCCTCGGTATTTCTTGAGCGGGTGTGGCTCTTGTTCTGCTTTCGTCGAGGACGGAAATAGAGCTGTTTTGTGATGTGGAGGGTTTCACAATAGCATAATCATCTTGCAAAAATGAGGAACGTGAATTTTCCATTTGAGTCTCTGAGTCGCTAACTTGATTATGAGTGACAAAATTATTTTTTGTGGATTATGCTGATGAAAATGATTCATGTAAGCTTTTGAGTGGGAAATTTGACCCTCTCGCCAACTCTTCTAGATTTTCACCATAACCAAAGAAAGTACATGGGCCAAAGGGTCATCTCTACTTTTTAAATGCGTGGGCCAAAGGGTTATCTCTACTTTTCGTAGAGATGCTGTTTAGGAGGCTTTAGAGACATCGTCCATGCAAATCTCAGGTTGTTAGGAATTTGATGCAGTACATCAACGAAGATTCTAACTAAGTCGCATTGTTCCTGCTGCAAAGGCTGTATTACGAAGCGAGAAAATTGGTACAGAATGTGGCTACTGCGGGGGTCGCCACGCCCATCGACGTGAATGGACGAAAAGCAGTGATTCCGAAATTCCTCCAACTGGACTCTAGAATACCTAGAAAATGTGTTCTTGTCAAAATGAAAGTCGAACTTTCCACATTCTATGCACTAAATTCTAGTTCGGGCTCATTATCCTTCAACCACCCATTTTGACGGGCGTGGCGACCCCAGTTCACCCAGAGCAGCCCATATCTCATGCCCTTTACCGTACCCATGGAAGAGCAGTGGTGCAGGCGCAGAGCAATGCATGTAAGGCAAAGTCGTTTGTGAGATTCTGCCTAAGCTTCGATTTTTCTTCTTTGCGGTGAAATTCGTTTCACGATGTACTGACGGCTGTGTCTTAGGCCCTTCTGACAACTTCAATGAGGTTTCAATTTCGTGGCCAATGCCTTTAACTAGTTCGTTCTCCAAGCGGCAAAATATATTCGATTCTTGGCCGAGAAATCTAAATGAAGTTTCGCCCAGTATTGTAGCTGATGGTTTGCTAAAAGCGGTACTTAACGATAGTCCAGAATCTAAATTTTCGCTAAGAATGCACCATATGATCTGCCTTTTGGGCGGCCTGTTAATCCCTCCCAATTATCATTCACGTAGGAAGCCCATCTATTCAAATTCGCTTGGTCGCTTTCTTTCGCCGATTATATTCCCAGTGCATCTTTATATAGCCAAAATTGCAACTTTAGGTTGAAAGATCAAAAAAACAGAACTGTAATCATGGCATCATCTAAACAATTCAAATGGCAGAAGATCTTATACAAACGACAACCATTTCCTGACAATTACTCTGGTGGAGATGAGCAGTTTTTGAGCGAGCTAAAGAAAAATCGTGAGTTTTTTGAGGCTTCAGTCACTTTCACGATATATATATATATTTATTTATTTTTCTAGTATCAGCAGTTAAATATACTTATTGGGAAGCTGTATTTGGAGTCGCTCGATTGGTATTCCATTTGAACTTGATTGTTCTGTTGTATATCATATTTGAATACGTAAGTGGTGGACTTTTAGCTACTATGGATAATTTTATGCTGATTTAGGTGTTTGCTAATGTGCTAACGGCAGATGTGCTAGCTATTGCATTAATTTCAACAAGTGTTGTACTCTACGTTGTATATGCTTTTGTAATGACAAATGCTAGTGTTGATTTTCTGGACCATCTATATACCGTAGTGGTTTTATTGATTTTTGGATATGCCACTACTCCAGCAATAAGGTAAGGCTGAAAAAAATTGTTATAGGCCTTCTTAGAATCCGAAGATACCACGGCATGGCGGTGTGAGACGGGGTAGAGGGGCGGGGGTAGGGGGGGGGGGGAAGTAGCAGAAGGGAGAATGTGTTGCGTATTTTTGACAATGCATCCATGAACATAAAATATGCAAATAATGTTTTTGCTCGTAAACGATCAAAATAAAATAATTCTAAACCTTTGAAATTTTATAGCCTCTCAAAACAAAATTTCGAGTTTATAGTTGCTGTTTTTTTCAAAATTTCAGGGTCATAAGCCCGCAATGGAATTTGAGAAGCGCCCGAAATTTTTTCTCCCCCCTCCCCTCCCGAAATTTGGAACCGCTGCTGCGCTAAGGTTATGTTCAAACTTGGTCTATGGGCTTATCTCAAACGCTGATTTGTCACTGTCAATGTGCACGAAAAGACCTTTCTGTGGGATTACGGTAGATGTACGGTGTGAGGTCAAAATCTCAAATCTGCTCAAAACTTTGCATAAAGATTTGCCATCAAAACTTTCATCCTGCATCAAAAGGCTGTTTTTTAATGTTACGGGGGTTTTACGGTGTTAGATCGGCAGATTCGCATGAAACTAGGGAAGTTACTTGACAGTGATCACTAATCGTTTACTTTACGCGTCCTGTGCTCTGCTCTTTTCGTGGATATTACGGTAGGTACACGGTAGAACGGTCAGACCACAAATGTGCCTGATGTTTGATTTTAGAAGGGGGATCTGGCATGCTACAGAGGCAGCCTTCGCCTGGCATACCGCAACTTCTACGAATAGGTTGAGACTGTAGTTGCGATCAGCATGCTGAGTATCCCCTCCCCTCTCCCCCCCCCCCCCTCTCCTCCAGACACCGGATTCCATATACCCTTCCCTCTCTATGATGACTCTATTGAAGTATGTTTTTCAGAACACTGACCGATACCATTAGCACGGATACGATATTCGCTCTATCCTTCATCACTGCGCTGATCAGCTGTGTGTTTCATGACTATGGTATCAATGCTCCTATGTGAGTTTGCATGTCCTAAATTACTGAGCACGTAAAGGTGATACTCAGGCAAACCTGGTTATCCCAGCTCTTCATGGGGTTAGTTGCTGGATTGTTAAGCTATGGCCTAACAGTAGTCCACATGGCCATTAATGTTTGGGAGATTCTCTTCTGAGTTTTCGCCCACTACCGTGCTCGCGGCACTGTGGACTGAAAGAGTACGGTACTGGGCACGAGTTCAGAAATAGATCTTTCGCTCGTAATTAAATCATTTGAACTGCCGTGGCTATGACGTACTTACCATTTGATTATTTTACGTATAAGAAACCCAGATAACCAGGTCTTCCTGACCTTCCTAGCTGACTTTCACCTTTTCCACTGAGTGCATAGAAATTTTAGTGTCTCCTACCAGTTATCAGTGAGTAGCGGATTGAGTTCGGCTGTTTTTCTGCTCTCTCGTCTGAACTCCAATGATGTGGCCTTTGTTATGCTATCAATGGCTTTTGCTCTACATGCGTTTACCCCAATCATCAGGTAAAGGGCATTAAGTACCAAATTTTAAAATTAAATAGACTATTTTTAGAAACCTGCTTTTTGCTCAGTACACCATCATCTCATCGATACTGACTCTGTCCTTATCAATATGTTCCACATATTTTCTATGGACTCTGTATGTGGAGCTCGCCGTGATCTGGGCACTTTTCCAAATTTTTCTTTTGTTTGTTTGTCCATATGTACTGATTGTCAAGCAGAAAAGTAAGCAAACACTGCATGGACCATGGGATGAAGCGATATTGCGCAAACAGAACTAAGTCGCACAGAAATGTACGGTCTAGTTGAAAGTTATCACAGTTGCCCATGATCAAGTTATCAAGGTGAAATGGCCGCGATTTCACTGCAAGACCCATGCATATTGTAGCATCCTAATGTGCAGATAATTAGGTAGCATTCAATGGAGCAAGGCTGCCCAATTTCCAAGATTATGATGCAAAAAGCAACAACTTCAAGTTTCGCGCCAGAACGTCTTTACTGCAGCGCAAAAAATGCGCTATTGGTCAGTACAGGTTCGACACGATAGGAGGGCAAGCGTTAGGCGACAAAACGTGCAAAACGCAAGCAACGTAAATCCTGTAACTCAAAACTATGCACCATTTTTTCATTGGCGTCGGGTAATGTACCGGCCCCGACCCCCACCCCCCTGTTTTTGGCGGAGGAGACGTTTTGCACGGGGAGTTCTTTGGGATCCAAAAAATTGGGTTTGTCGCCTAACGCCCTACACCCGACACGATATTGTGATTTGCGCGGAAGTGGTCGGGGTTTGAAGCTGCTCGGTCTTGCACGTACTATTCCCTTCTGCGTTCCTCTCATTTCCAGCACTCCTCCACTCTTCTCTTGATTTTTATTTCTTCTACAAAAATCAGAAAGATTTAGTGTCATAGAGAGTTATAGGCAATTCATCGCGCGCAGAAACAGGTCGCCATCGCGGTCCCTGTCGGCGTCTCATATCAAACACGGTCTTGTTACTCTAACCGTCTGCTCTCTCCTATTAACACGTACTGTCTTAGTCTGACGCAACGGTGTCCAGTCCTTACGTGCGATGTGCATGAACTGCTTATGTGAATGTGCATATCTTGGCTATCTACTGTAATCTTAGTAAGGGTTTATTTTTCATAGCTTCCTCGATCTTCGCTTTTTTCTTTGCTCATCTTTCTGGATGGTTGTGTTGATGCAAACGTTTATGTAAATTTACCAGTGCCAATAAACATATCTACAGAAACATCCATCAATCGTATGCAGGAAGGCCGAACTCTTCTGGCTTGAACTCGTCTAGGCTATTCAAGACTTTGTCAACCCTGAAAAAAAATACAAACGATTGGCTGCTTCGATGTTCTAGTGTGGTTGCTACTAATCAAAAAATAGCCAAACTTACTTGAGCTTTTTCGCTTCTTCACGGTATTTATCATCCGGCACCATGACACATTTCATACCAGCCGCCAATGCTGCTTTTCCTCCATTTACAGAGTCTTCAAACACTAACACTTTAGATGCATTTTGGGGTTTATTGGGGAACCTGAATTAGTAAGGATTGCTATAAAATTTTATTCATGCTAGACAAAGGGGGGGGGGGGGGAGGGGGGAAAAAGTGTGGAAAATCTTCGAGAGCGGTCTGCGTCAAAGCATATCATGCAGAAACCTTATTTGTACATAATGAAAGAACATGAATCTATACAGAAGATAAGACTAATAGAAGAAAGTTTTCATTGTGTTTTAAGTTTAATTTGTAATATTTTGTCGTTTTCATTTGATATTTCAATTATTTTATATGGTTCCATCATTTTTTATTTTACCAAATCATTCACTATTATCATCAAATGTTTACTAATAACTAATATCTATTATCTAATGTAATATATTATTTGAGAATTTAAATTATAGCCACTAATGTAATAATCTATGAAAAATTTATATAACCCCTGAAAGTATCAGGTTGGCCCGAAAGTTCTGTCGCACCATTTTCAAAAATTCGTAACTTCTGATTTTTCCAACCGATTTGACTGCTTTTTCGAAAGAATAAGTCATGCCCTTTATAAAGACAGCTTATCTGGTTACCAGTGATCGTATCTATCGCATAGATAGGAGCGATAGAAGAAAATTAGTCAAAATTCGAATTTTCTATGTCATAAAAAATCGGAAATTTGCAACAAAAATCGGAGCAGTCGGAATTGTAGGTGCTTTCACCAGTCTTCCAGTCTCTAAGGATGCAAAGTTTGCGCTGATTGAGCGTCTGTATGAAAAGTTATAATTTTCCTAAAAAATGCCAAAATAAATCAAATTCGCCCTTTTGTGTTGCTCGCTCGAAAATTGTAACTTTTCATGGAGACCAATCGGCGCAGACTTTGCACTGTTGGAAAGAGCTGATGAAAGAACCTACAACACCGGCTGCTCCGATTTTTGTTGCGAGCTCCCGATTTTCTATAACCCTACACAGAAAATTCGAATTTTGACTAATCTTCTTCTACAGCTCCTATCTATCCAACAGATGAACACTGGTAAGCAGCTAAAATCTTATATATAAAGCTGAATGTCTGTTTGTCTGTCTGTCTGTATGTCTGTCTGTACGTATGTTCCGAATAGAAAATTCCATTTCTGAACCGATCCGGACCAAACTTGGCACACATACAGTACGGGCCCCGGCGGGTGTCATAGGCTACTTTTCGTCATCGATCGATATCGATTTTATCGATTTTTTGCAAAATTTGAGCTACGGGGCTGGGAGTTGGCACAGGGGGGTAAGTGAGCATGGGGATTCCGAATACAATATTAGTTTTTAAAATCGTGCACTACTTTTATCGATAAAATCGATTAAAGTAATGCACGGTTTCGAAAACTATTATTGTATTCGTAATCAGCATGCTCGATTATCCCCTTGTGCCAAATCCCAGCCCCCTAGCTCAAATTTTGCAAAAAATCGATAAAATCGACATCAATCGATAATGAAAAGTGGACTGTGACACCCGCCGGGGCCCGAAGTGTATGTGTGCCAAGTTTGGTTCGGATCGGTTAAGAAATGGAATTTTCTATTCGGAACATACGGCGGAGCCGGGTAAGCCAGCTAGTGTCATTATAAAGAGCATGACTTACACTTTTATATGAAAATAAAAACAGTCAAATCGGTTGGGAGAATCAGAAGTTATGAATTTTTGAATAAGGGTGCGACAGAACTTTCGGGCCAACCTAATATTTCTAATCAATTGCTTTTAAGTTTTATTATTAATTCTTCTTATTATTTTCATTACTTGCTGTTTTTTATATTCTTATTTTTTTCAAATTTGATTCCATCATCTTTATTCTCATAAAGCCTTCCTTTCCTCCCCCCCCCCCCTCCACCCAAAAAAAATTCTAACAATAAGGCCACTATTTGTCACTTACCTATTCATTGTAGCCAAAAAGCAATCCGGCTTGGGTTTCCCTTCTTTGATATCGGGTTCATCACCAGCAAATAACTGAAAACTGTCATTAATGCCGAGACTTCATCATAACAAAATTTTACCCGCATTGGAATGAGATCCAGCCATTTATGGTTTTCTTTTCGAGGTGTGTAAGTTTTATCACGCGAACCTGAGCATAGTGCCATCGGAATACCTAGAAATGGAACGAATTTTAAGATAAAAGTACCGTAAAAGTCTTTATTATATTAGATGATTTTTTGAACTGGAGCAGGCCTGTTGCGGTAGAACTTCTCCGTTAGCCCTGAATTTGAACTGACTCACAAAGTGCCGCGCCCCAATGCAACCATCCTGCTCCAGTGTAAAGAAGAAATCGACTATCGATGTTCTTCCGAAGTCGGGACGAATGTACTGTTCAATATGTAAATCCCAAAATTGCTAATTATTATTTTTCAAGATAAACACGCAGCCTAATTGAGATGCTAATCACAAAAAACGATATTTTTGGCATGGTAGGGCCACTTACGGTAGCTATACGGTACGGTGTCAGAATCTCATTTTGTTGTGACTTTAGATACAGAGGTTATTTGATATGTGCTGATGGTGTTACCACATCCATTCTACGGCACGCCTCATTTCTGGGCATGATAGAACCGGGTTACGATAACGGGCCAGGTAAGGTTGGTAGACGGTAAGAGATGCCAGAAAGTCTACAAATTCTGCAGCAACGGCTTCAATCATGAACACTTACCGTCAGTGGCGTACCCATGATTTCCGTTCGCAAGGGGGGGGGGGAGGAATTTTTTTCTGTTGGAGGTTGCGTAGCATTAGGTATGAAGTTCTAAAAACTTTTGATATGCTTCCTAAAATTTTTGCGGACCTCCAACCCTGAAAATGGAAAGGGGGCACTGCCTCAGCCACGCCCCCAAAAAATTTTCTTCTAAAATGCCAAACTGAATTTTCAACAATTTGGAAAATTAATTTATATAGCTACAAGTATAAACAAGCCACTCGCACGTTTTCATAACTCATCTAAGTAACTTTCAAAAATTTCGCGACCCATTCTCGGGGGGGGGGGGGGGGAGGGCACATTTTTTGTGTAAATGGAATCTTTAGTAATCTCTAATACTAAATAAAAATTGAGTATCTTGCCTTTATCATGCAGATGTTGAATCAATCGTTCAGCGCCAGGCATTTCTTTGCAGTGACGGAATTCTTCCATAAGAATAGAATCGTACTCGTCCATACATTCGTCTACGTTGACGTCGGCGATGTCGAGCTGAAAATTTTACGAAAAAATTGAAATTTTCAAAGAATTAAACAGAAAAATTTGGAAATTTGCTGCAACTTGGGACTACCCGTTTTTCTTTTGAAAATTATAATATTAGGTTGGCCCGAAAGTTCTTTCGCATCATTTTCAAAAATTCGTAACTTCTGATTTTTCCAACCGATTTGACTGCTTTTATTTTTGTATGAAAGAGTAACTCATGCTCTTTATAAAGTCGTCTTTGCTGTTTGCTAATAATCACCCGTTGCATAGATAGGAGTGGTAGAAGAAAATTGGTCAAAATTCGAATTTTTCGTGTAGGGTCATAAAAAATCGGAAACTTGCAACAAAAATCGGAGCAGTCAGCATTATAGGTTCTGTTACCTGCTCTTTCTAACTGTGCAAAGTTTGCGCCGATTGAGCGTCTCTATCAAAAGTTATGATTTTCGAGCAAGCAATAGAAAAGGGCGAGTTTATTTATTAGGTCGGTGCAAAAGTTTTGTCAGTTTTTTCAATCCATCGGCAGTCACGCTAGAATGAAGATAAACAAACATTTCAGAATTTATCCGATGCAGAATTTCTTTCTCTTTCCAGCCGCTAAAATCTCATTGTGTTTAGTTGGGAGAGTGATGAGATATTAGCTGTAATTTGCAACCATTCGTTTTTACCATGTCCAACTTTCGCTAATTTTCGAAATTTTTATTTGAGACTTTCGGAGGAGCCCTAATAACCAGCAGATACGGCAAAGCTTTTGCCAACAAAAGCAATTTTTTGTAGCCCTACGGCTTGTCTTTCAGAATTTCTACGATTTATTTTTTGAAGTGACAAAATTTTAGATTCAGCCTATTTTAACCTCGTAGAACACAAAATGTCAAACACTTTAGTCACCATTCGATGCAACTTTTTCTCCTCCTTCTAACACTTGTCTTTTTTTGCCGAGACAGGCGAAATTTGTGGGGAAAATCGCAGTATTTCTCAATTTCAGGAGTGCGCACTAACTTTACCTAAATTTCAAAATCTCCATATATGAACCGAAAATCGCTCATTTACTTTGTAATGGTAGCGGTCGTAATAATCGAGTGTTGAAGCCTCAGTTTTCTGTAGGTTTTGTGGTGTTTGGTGCAATAACAGGTTATGCGATTTTTCCAAAACACAAGACTTTTAGAAAATTATTTAGCAAAAATCTGAAAAAAAAAACAGCTGGAAGAAAGAAAAAAAACTGCCTAAGTTGGCAAAAGATTTTGCCTATCTGCTAATTATTAGGGCTCCTCCGGAAGTCTCACACAAAAACTTTAAAAATTAGTGGAAGTTGGACATGGTAAAAACGAGTGGTTGTAATTTCCAGCAAATATCTCATCACACTGTCAACGAAACACAATGGGAGTTAAGCAGCTGGAAAGAGGAAAAGATTCTGCATCGAGTACATTTTGAAGCATTCGTTTATCTTTATTCTAGCGTGTTTGCCAATGGAATGGAAAAACTGACAAAAATTTTGCACCAACCTAATATTTTGGCATTTTTTAGGAAAATCATAACTTTTCATAGAGACGCTCAATCAGCGCAAACTTTGCATCCTTAGAGAAGGCTGGTGAAAGCACCTACAATTCCGACTGCTCCGATTTTTGTTGCAAGTTTCCGATTTTTTATGACCCTACACAGAAAATTCGAATTTTGACCAATTTTGTTCTACCGCTCCTAGCTACAAAGTGTATGCTCATGAGATATCCTTTATGGCACCGCTATGAAGAGAATGAATTGCTCTTTCAAATAAAAATGAAAGCATGCAAATCAGCTGGAAGAACCGGGAGCTATGAATTTTTGAAAATGGTGCGAAAGAACTTTCGGGCCAACCTAATATTTCGAAAAGCTAAAATTTTGATGGCAGTATTAGCTGCACGATCTTTGAAGCACGGTTGCATCGGGTTACGATAGATATACGGTATGGGGTCAGGATCCCAGTCTTTGTTGTGACTTTCAATATAGAGCTATTGATATGCTAATGGTAGTAGCGTGCCGAGGGGAGGGGACGAGGGAGGCGGGGGGGGGGGGTGACGAAGCGCCATGGGTCGCTAAATTTTTGTTACTCACGTGAATCGATCAATTTTTGAAAAATCCAAATTAGCCTAATTAAAAGCCCTTCCTGGGGTTTATTCAAAAATTCTGTCGCCTTCCCCCTCGATTATCTTAGGACCACCATAGGCTGATAGTGATAACTATATCCATTTCCCACGACACACATTCTTTGGAGAGTAATCTCACCTCTTTCAGAAGATATTCGATTGCATTTCGTTCCTTTTGTCCTTTGATATCTGAACATTCAGTTTGTTTGTTCGACTATGTGTTCTATGAAAAATCGCAAACAAACTTCCTGCTAATTCTTTCGTGAATTTTTTGCCATGCTTTTTCATAAGTTTCTCCAGAACAGCTTCATAAATTGTTTCAGTATCGAGTAAAAGACCATCGAGATCGAAAATCACATGTGAGACCATACTGAAAGATTACGATACAAAAAGACAACAAGATAGATGATTTGAAGCAAAGTTAGAGAGATCTCGAAAGAAAAAAAAATAAAATTGAATATCGAATGAAATTTGAGAAAAATGGATAAAAAGAATAGATATTTAAGAGAAAAAATGGAATGATAAAATCATCAGAAGAGAAGCTAAGTGTAAGACATAGAAACATAGTGTTGCATTTAGGGATTTATGCCTCTTTCCTATCTTCAAAGGGGAAGAGTGGGGAGGAGGAGTAGGAGTTCGCAAGCCCAAAAACAGAGCTCAAACCACATAACACCACTTTCTGAGAATTTGTGATCTACTCTCGAGGTCACCTCGGATGTCAAATCTCTTTATAATAAAGCGCTAGATATGACTCATGCATGTAAGATACCCCCCCCCCCCTCCTTTGTGGTCGCGATTCAGATGTCAACAACTTTGTCGTTATGTGCCGGTGCAGGTGCACCGAGCTGTGGCTCATGATGGTAGTGGCGCCTGTCTTAGATGATGTTAATCGAGGAGCCTATCTAGCAAAGTGACTTGCTAGACAAGCTAAATGCTGGGAAGGGGGTAGGTTACTTGGCTGTTTTCGTTATGCATTAGATCTCTCTATAATAAAGCGCTAGATATGACTCATGCATGTAAGATACCCCCCCCCCTCCTTCGTGGTCGCGATTCAGATGTCAACAACTTTGTCGTTATGTGCCGGTGCAGGTGCACCGAGCTGTGGCTCATGATGGTAGTGGAGCCTGTCTTAGATGATGTTAATCGAGGAGCCTATCTAGCAAAGTGACTTGCTAGACAAGCTAAATGCTGGGAAGGGGGTAGGTTACTTGGCTGTTTTCGTTATGCATTAGATCTCTCTATAATAAAGCGCTAGATATGACTCATGCATGTAAGATACCCCCCCCCCCCCCTCCTTCGTGGTCGCGATTCAGATGTCAACAACTTTGTCGTTATGTGCCGGTGCAGGTGCACCGAGCTGTGGCTCATGATGGTAGTGGCGCCTGTCTTAGATGATGTTAATCGAGGAGCCTATCTAGCAAAGTGACTTGCTAGACAAGCTAAATGCTGGGAAGGGGGTAGGTTACTTGGCTGTTTTCGTTATGCATTAGATCTCTCTATAATAAAGCGCTAGATATGACTCATGCATGTAAGATACCCCCCCCCCCTCCTTCGTGGTCGCGATTCAGATGTCAACAACTTTGTCGTTATGTGCCGGTGCAGGTGCACCGAGCTGTGGCTCATGATGGTAGTGGCGCCTGTCTTAGATGATGTTAATCGAGGAGCCTATATAGCAAAGTGACTTGCTAGACAAGCTAAATGCTGGGAAGGGGGTAGGTTACTTGGCTGTTTTCGTTATGCATTAGATTACTATATCGCAATAGCGAGCAGCAACGCGAGCGTGGATAGCTTCCGCTAGAAAGGTTTTGAAGTTTCGGAAAACATCAGTCAAAATATAGAAAGCATATTGGAGGTATAAAAATTATTGTAAACTGAAGGAAAGAAAGATGGAGGTCCCCAATGCTGGAAGTACGAAAAATATGGTTTGAAATGCCACAAAACTGAGATATTAGGGTAGCATAGAGGAAGTTGATACGAAAGAAGGGAGGGGGGCAGGGGGGGGAGTGGAAAAAGTTGGGGATGTGCACTTTGACTCCGGCAAAGGCAAAGATATACGCACGTCAAGAATCAGAGATCAAAACTTTGAGCGGTCCTGACATGGGGAAGCTCAAGATTAGTTTTTGAGATGTAATCGAAAGGTAAAGGAAAACTAACAAAATATGGCGCAAACACTTAAATAATGCTAAATTTACACATTGATAAATTTAGGGACATTCGGACATTTCCAATAAAAGGAACGAGTGTCAGATTTTTCCCTGATCTCGAAGGAGCCGGAGACGTTCCCGCACGGTTTCTCGAAAAACATTCATTTAGGGGAAAATAAGTGATAGAAAAGCGGAAAGTGGATTGGAAGGTTGAGATTACTCTCGCTGGGTATGCATAAATTTTGATAAAAATCAATTTGAAAACCTCAAGAACATTATTACTGTGGCATATTTTGAAGAAATAAGGAAGTAGAGAAACGTAGAGATTTTTTGAAGGAAACTTTTCGGAAAGAAAGCAAAATATGCTTATGCTAACAAGCCTTCAGGGCAAAGGGGGGGGAGTGAAAACACGGAGGGGAGGGGGGGGGGGTTTGCAGCGCAGTGTGACAGAAGAGCTTTCAATTTCTTCCAAAAAGTTTTTCAGATGACTTAGATGGCTTACTTTGAGTCCAAGTTGCACAACCTCAGCAGATTTGGCTATTTTAGACCCACCAAGCTAATGTTTTGCAAAAGCTGTAAATCTTCCACATGCCAAACATTTGGGGAGATAAGCGCTCTGCTGTATATTTCATTCACATCAACATATAAAACTTATAGAAATTTCACTTAATTCGCGTTTTCGCCATTAGCAGATGTTTGCGAACACCTACTTTTTGACTAACCGTAAGAAGAGGCAATGTGCCAAATTTCTACGCACATCCCACTTCACTCACGGCCAGACCGAAGTGCCGCGAAGCTGCACTTCTGTCTGGTAACAAAAATAAAGCAGAAATTCCTAGTTTAAAATTATTGCCGAAAGTAGGCATCACATGAGAAATTATGTTATTGAAGAACTTCAATCATTTTCCTTTCAATTTCGGTCTTTCTCTTCATCAGAATGAAACTGCAATAGGCTTTTCCTTTATAAGAAGTTAGGATTGGATTGGAACATAAGTTTTGCGAGAGAGTTCCAAAAAATCAGGCAGCCATTCCGATTTGTAAATTATTTTTTTCATCGTAACGAAGTCAAATGCGAAAAAAAATGGTCACTACTTTTCGTAAGGAAATCCATGTGAAATTAGGGGTTGCTAGCACCTCCCAGCATTTATAACAATTGAAAATCAAAATAAAAATAAAAATTTGAGAGTTTGTGTTCATCAGCTTTTACCGCTAAATAACTGCAACAATTTTTGCTGTAAGCACTAGCAGAGACCGCTTGATTATCTTATATCGAACGGATTCATTGAATTTAGAGGGACATGCGCATTCATGAGATATTTTGATGAAAGGCTTAAATAGTCTTTTGAATGTTCAAGTAAATCTGAGATCTGAGAGTGAGGAAAATCAGCCGGAAATTCAGATTTATACGAGGAGCTACATTCTATCGACCTGCTGATATAACATCACACCTCCAAAAAGCGATAACATTGCGATAGGATCGGCACGGTTGTTTACGACGACCTCAGTTGCATAAACAGGGCTCGTGAAGATCAATAGCTGCAGTGGTAAACAACGCCTGCATGAGCAAACATCAGCCCTCTTCTGAAGTTGCAACCTCTGCAGCTGTCGATGATCTGTGAACCTTTGGCTGCAAGTGGTTATGCTTTATTTGAGAAAGAAATTTGAAAAAAAAAACAGAAATTTGCATTATCCTCGCCTCATAACCTAATATGTGAGTCTGCACACTACTTATTTATCTATGTATTTATTTGTTTATTTACAATGTAAACGACGCATCACCTTACAAATGAAATACAAACAGCCGAAGTGGGAGAAGTATGACAATCGACGACGCCCTTAGTAGTAATACTTTAGCACAACCCTTTATATACAGAAAAATGTGAAAATGTCCAACACTAACGAATACATAGCCAACTAGCCAACCTGTTGGATTGTACCGATGTGATGGAGATGGAACATTTTGGGAGAGATTGCAAATATTTTTCGTCCTTGCAGGCTTTGAAGATGGCGGAGATGCCATAATGTTAGCCTAATAAATCTATGTACCAATCTTGGCTACAATTTTAACATCTATCAAAGATTATACAAAACGATTCAGGTTGATAATACATAAACTTTCAACACTCCGGAACAAGGATGAGGCGAATGGCAAAGTATCAATAAGCTGATATGCCACATTAACTCCAGAAGAACAATTGCACTGAGAAGATCTAAATATAGATCTGGGCATCAGTAAAAATCACAAGTTTAAGAGTTTTCTAGATTGATGACGCGTAAGTCATGAACAATGGAGCCAATATTCTGTTCAAACCATACAGATACATCGTTTTACTGAGCATTCGTAATCAAACTGGGGTCAGTTTACTAAATAAACTTTATAACAATTACGACAATATTTTGGAGTTGGAAAGTACACTTGAAAAACAGTGTAAGTGTCCCGGTATGCAAATTGCGACATCAAAAGAATATATATAGAACAGTTTAAAAAACTGATCACTGACCGGAAATAGATATACTCATGCAAATTCGCATGTGGTATCAAAATATAAATAGTCATTACGTATGAATACTAAGAATTTATATAACAAGCACAAATTTTGACAGTTTTGAGGACAAGTCATTTCAAAAAATCTTTGACAGCTTATAGATATCCGAAACTTCATTCTCATAGAGATACTAGATATTCTCAAACAATATCTCAAAGGCTTGATCATTATGTTGTTGGTCAAGGATCTTGATTTGTTTTTGCTCTACACGAACTCAAAGACCCCGGACATGTCGAGACGCAGACTAATTAGATGGTCCGACAGTCCCCACGCCAACTGGGCGGTGCCCAGCAACTCCAGATGAGCTGTGCCTAACCGGGTGACCGGCGGCTTCCCTTCCCCTTTCTTTACGCTTATAAAGATATAATAAACATTCTAGTTCATATAAAGTAAAGCAATCAGGGTGAAGGATTCAGGTCAGGAGAGTGCACCTCCTGGACTTGACATGGAGGTCCCGGGTTGTTTTCTTTTTGTGACTTACGTTTTTCTGACTAAATTATTTTTAAATTTTTTTTGTCTGCTAAACCATTCATTTTTTTGGAACAAATGAAGCATGGATTTTGGCCAAATCTTTGCATACTCCCACCGCCGGCACCAGCCCTCATCTCCTACGTATCTCCGTAGTTTTTTTGGAAAATCATCCTTTTTTTTAAAATCATTTTTTGAGTCAGGCGATGAGTCTGAGTTTTGTATTACTTGCTATTCTTAGCATAAAATAATATTTTCTATTTTATTTTCTACCTAACGATATTTTATCTTTTTTTCTCTTCCTTATTTCCGCGAGCCGTGATCCCCCGAGCCGTGAAAAGCGAACCGTGAATTTTCGACGCACTCTCTCTAGATCGAGTTCTTAACTCTCTAGATTGAGATTCCGCGAGCCGTGAATTCCGCGAGCCGTGATTTCCTAGAGCCGTGATATCCCGGAGCCGTGATTCCGCGAGCCGTGAACAATTGTTTTTTTTCTTTTTTCATCCAATCGATTTTTATCCGTCTTTATTCCACTGGGAACCCCATATTTTCTTTACCAACGCGTAACAATCTCAGTGACTCTATCGCCACCGCCGGCACTGTATATATGTACATATAAGGTTATGCAAGTGGAAAACGCACTGTGAACCTAATTTTTTTCCATAACTCTCACTAGTGGAAAGACCACTGTGAGATCACTTTTGACCTTCATAATTCTCACTAGTGGAAAGACCACTGTGAGAATACTTTTTATGACTTCACTAGTGGAAAGACCACTGTGAATGTATTTTTTTCCCGCTCACTAGTGGAAAGACCACTGTGAGCCCATTCTTTTTCAATTTCTCTCTAGTGGAAAGACCACTGTGTGCCTTACCAAATTCAAAATTAAGTTCTCACTAGTAGAAAAACTACTGTGAGTCCAATTTTGCTTAGGGAGAGTTTCATAATTAGTTATTATGATTGCCTGAGGAAAATCGACGGGCTATCTGATAGCTCGCGGTTACTTCCAAAGGCTATACTCCCAGCCCCCTAATTTTGATGGCTAATCACTCAACAACGAGTGACATTTAGCCTCCAGAAGTAGGCACATGCAGCGGCAGTGCCCTTTGAACCTCGTATCCCATCGACGAATGTCGGGGCCAGAGGTATGAGGCAATTGTTTGTTGCTGATTGGCCACTTATGGACTTCTGGGCTGGATGGCACCTCAGAATCGAGTACGGTGGAAAGCAGGTATTCGTCCCAAGGACTCCTCGAATGATTTTCTCTACGGAAGACCGAGAGAACTCTGGAACAACTCTCCAACAGCCCTACTCAAGTGATTGTCCAAGAGAGGTATGCTTTATCTAGCCCTTGCTTATGATTTTTTTCTTTTTGCACATACCTGTTTCAAAAAAAAAGATGGATTAAATAGCCAAGGTAAGTCATCGATGCCTGAGTCTTTGAGAAATTGTGGAAGTCAACCACTACCTCAAATTGACATATCAGCATGACATAAGCCTGGTTTCAAAAGAATCTCATAAGTACTTGCGATGAATAGCTAAATTCGCTAATTCGTGAATTCGTTTGATTGGTCTGCCAAGAGAATTGAGGCAAACCTACCAAAAATGAGTCTTTATTTCTAAAAAAAATTGGTATTTTCAGAGGGTACCAAGAGTTTTGATGAGTTCTCGAAATTGAGACTACATGAAACTCTTATTTATTGAAACATGTTTTGATGAATGGTTGCTTGATATACTTACAACCTCCAAAAAAAAGTTGTGCTGTTTTTTCAAAAAAATTAAAAAAGAAGGTTTTCTCGAAGAAACATTTATCTGCAACTGCGAAGTAGTTTCAAAAAAAAACTGCCACGATTCTCAAAAGATTAGCTTTTGCATTCTCGCCAAGCACTTTCCTATTGCTCCTCCTATAAAAATTTATTCATTCAAAAAAAGCAATTGTTTTATTTTCAACCACTTTTCAACCAGTTTTCAAACATTTCGACTTCTCAGTTATTTTTGTTCTCTTTCTCAATACATGAGGATGACAATTTGCTCTGAACTATTTCTTAGCAATGTTCAAATACTCTTTCTTTGCTTCGGAAAAAAACCAACATTTGATGGTCTGAGTAGATAAGTCTGATTTGATTTTTGATTTTGTAAAAGCACATACTGCACTAAGTCGAAGTTCAAGCATTATCTTAATCCCATTATCTTAGCAATAGTTCAGTTTAGGTCAAATTTAAAAATAAAAATCATTCATTCCTAACACCGTAAAAGTAGAAGTTGAGATAGTTAATGAAACACTGTAATCTCCTGGAATGGAATAGAACTCGTTATCCACTCTTTAAAAAAAAGAAAATCTCAATTCAACTATATTTTAGTCCCCGGCACGGTTTCCAAAAATGGATGTACTACAGTAATGTACATTAATAAAAATAAAAGTTGAGCTCTCAACATTTTTTCCATAAGTTTCCACATCCCAAAGTCAAAAAAAATTGTGTTTGTGTTCTGAATCTTCCTTTATTTGACATGGAAGCAGCATTACAACTCTGAAACGTAAACATTTTTTAGGCATAAACCGTTAGCATTTCGGCCGAATTCAGATATTCAGAGCTCTGATTAAAAAAAGGCTGGAATGATTCTGTAGTTGGGGGTGTGAAATGTGAGTGATGTTAGTAGCAAGATTCTCGTAAAAATACACGCAGCAGAGTCATAGAAGAAACTTTTTGTTCAAAAAAATCACCTTTGTATAACTTGCTCGTGCTGCGTATTGCAGTTAGTCTATATCCCTGAAACTATAGCTTTTTAACGATAAGAGCGGCAGCTCGTACTTCGATCATCTCAAATTCGTTTAGCCGCTATTCAAACAAGCCGCCTTCCGCTTATGCTTCGCGTTTTTTAAAATTTGATTTGTACATCCCGTGCAGCAGTAGGTATATTCAGTCTAACTTGAAATAAGGCTTTACATCGCGTACATTAGCGACAGTCTACTCTCCAAGTTGATAGTGGTCGCATTATAAGTTTGCCTCAAGGTAATTTGTGGTTTATAATATCGTCAAATCTCCCACCATCACTAGTACACTTTTCTCAAAACATTACCTTTGTCCTTTCGAGTTTTTGAGAAAATTCATGGCCTTACCGTTTGTGAAAAAAACATTTTAATTCCTTCATCACAATAAGCTCAAAAAAAACTATACAATATAGTAACGCAAAATACTTTGTAATCGATTCTCATTCCAAGTAAGAGAAGTTGGACTCAGCAAATTAATGTCGCAAGAAGTCAAATTATAGTACCAGCTAAGGTACAGATGTCTTTGATCGTTCAAAGACAGTCTGGGGATAAGTAATACAAAATTCATGAGGTATAAGATGCTCGCCTAACTTTCCAGAACTTCTCCAAAGAATCGCTTTGAGTGAAGGAAAAAAAGCTCCTTTCAGAATAGAACAAATGTTCAGAAAAAGTCAACTCGCACCACGTTTGCATATGTTAGTGAAATCGACTGATCGTAGCTTAAAAAAAACTTTTTTTGGTTGCTGATCTCAAACAAACAGCAAAATTTTTGCTTACACTTTTCCGGTTGATCAGCTCATCAAAATGATGAATGCTTTTTGAGTCGATTCCAGTAATTTTATCTTTTTCTTTGCGAAACGTCTAGTACGTTCGCGACAAACTTTCAGATAAGCGAAAGCAAGAATAAGAAGTAGACAACCACCCGAAGAGAGATTGATTCCTACTTGATATCTCCAAATAACTGCTCCATTGAAATCTTGTTTATTTTCGCCTACATGTCGTCAGTGTTCCCATTTCGAGTGTATTCACCGCTATTATACTATTGTTATTCACACCCTGATCGAGTTTCAGTCCACACCCAGATGTTCAGAGCATCTAAGAAAGACAGAAACTATGTCTGTGCCCCATTGCAACTGTTTTCACCTCTGTATTGCAATTGTTTTTGCTATCATCAGATGTTCAGAGCGTCTGAAAAGACTGGATATTTTGAGTGCCAGTAGCAAACTCACATTAATTCCACATACGCAGCGGCTACTGGCAGAGTAAGTTTGCCGCAAGCGTTTGCACTATAACAAGAAAGACTTCTCCGATAGGCGACTCGGAGAAGCCTTTCAGTCATTCAAAATTTTACCTCACGCCCTTGTGCGCAACGTTAGGGAAGTGTTTCCTCTTGAGTTGCCCGCATGATAGATTCCGAAAACTTCATGTTTTTGTACTTGATTTTCTCTGTGAATGCTGTAACGGCGAATCTTCAAAACCTCAAAATTTTGAACATTCTGTCACATTAGCGACTTTGATTTTCATTCAATGTTGTCTGCATTTTTTTTCATATATATTTATTTCTTCAATATTTACGCCAACCCCGTCACCACATATCAACCCAATTCGTCTTTTAAGCTATACCGTCCTACCATATCATTGTCCTTACCATCATTGCAATGCTCATTCCCTCAACTCGGAGAGAGCCCACCCATCTACGCTGTATTGATATCATCATTATCGCTTTGATCCACCTTTCGGAACAGTTGCGAAAGCCTTATCCTTTGATAATTATCTAATTTGCAAGCTTATTTTGCTCCGCTTCATCTTCAGCTCGAGACGAGCTCTTCTTTTGACAGGGCATGCGAAAGCCGCTTTTTCCTACGAGCCCTTTTCCCCCTGTCCACATGCATTCGAAGAGCAATCAAGCGACTGAGCAATGATGCGATCAACGACACCTTTCCTGCCCGCAGTCAGTGACAACAAATGGTAAATGGGCAACCTCGATGACGATAATGGTAGCAGCAGCAACCTCCTGCACTCAAACGAAGCAGTGATGAAGCAAATGGTACATGGGCGGTTTTGATGACGATAATGGTATCAACAACACCCTCTTGCCCTCAAACGAAGCAATGATGAAACAAATGGTAATGGGCAGTTCGATGACGGCAATGGTTTCCTACTCCCAAGCCACGGTCAAAGATGAAAGCTCGAGACGAGCTTTACTATGGAATGGACATGTCGAGACGCAGACTAATTAGATGGTCCGACAGTCCCCACGCCAACTGGGCGGTGCCCAGCAACTCCAGATGAGCTGTGCCTAATCGGGTGACCGGCGGCTTCCCTTCCCCTTTCTTTACGCTTATAAAGATATAATAAACATTCTAGTCATAATGTCGTGTTCATATAAAGTAAAACAATAAGGGTGAAGGATTCAGGTCAGGAGAGTGCACCTCCTGGACTTGACAGACATACTTCACGCGATTTCAGTCGCCACGCAACTGGCAATGCGCCAGATTTCTTCGAATCCAACATTAGCGGATTACAAATGCATAGCGTGCATAGTTTTCTAGGTTGTTAAAATACCACCAGTGCTTCACCTCTGCTTCGCAGAGGTTCGCACTGGCATCGTGAACCGTGGTAAACTTACTTTCTGAGAGCTTGCCTCTCAAATCATTGTTCGGTTTATTGCAACGTGAGCCGTAGTTAAAAATGAACCATACTCGCTATCTTAACCTCACATGATATTTAGTATCGTAAATCATTCCTCACTGTAATTTCGTAACGGACAAACTCCACACAACTTCAGATTAAGCCGCTTATTATAAGTCATGATAGCTTCTGTACATTGAATCGCTTACTATGAGCTATGGAGCATGGCGTACTGGAGTATCGCCAAATCGCGTCGCGACTGAAACTGATGAAGTATGGGCCGGGTCTAATACTTTGAGGTATAAATCCTGGGACGCTCAATGGTAATCCATCAGTCAGTGCGGACTCCCCCTCCCCCCTCCCCCTCCTCTCGCTCCGCCACTGACTGATGGATTACTGACCCCCCCCCCCCGCCCGACAATGGG
Organism: Cylicocyclus nassatus; assembly: GCA_958299035.1. Classification (NCBI taxonomy): domain Eukaryota; kingdom Metazoa; phylum Nematoda; class Chromadorea; order Rhabditida; family Strongylidae; genus Cylicocyclus; species Cylicocyclus nassatus. Next base: position 76,208,728 of record CATQJL010000112.1, read on the forward strand.
TCGCGAAATTTTTGAAATTTACCTACATCGGTTATAAAAATGTGCAAATGACTTGTTTATCTCTAAATAATTAAAATAATTTTTAAAAATTTTTAAAAAATTAGCTGTAAACAATTTTTTTAAGGCCCGAAAAAGTTTTAAGAAACACCCCCAAAAATTTTTCGGAGTGCGTGGCTAAAGCCACGCACCTTCACTCGAAAAAATTTTTTTCCGCCCCCACCCCGGACGGAAATCCTGGGACCGCCACTGCCATCAGTTTATTATTCACACTACTTTCCCTAGTGAGGAGCATCGGGAGTGGTGCACTTATGTTAAAGGCAGCGTCCAGGCAGATCTGGACCTATGGGGCTTCTACGTGGAAAGTACTTTTGGGGCCCTAAATAAGGCACTGCCCAAGTGGCAGCTCAGGTAGTGCTCTAATGGCTGAGATATTCCCCCTCGAAGCTGCCCCCCCCCCGACCGTGTTTCGAATGGATTCATGGCGCAAAGCATGGATCCTGGCGCGAAACTGCCATGAATCCATGGGAATACGTTCGCGGGGGCCAGTTTCGAGGGGTATATCTCAGCCATTAGAGCACTACCTGAGCTGTCACTTGGGCAGTGCCTTAGTTAGGGCCTCAAAAGTACTTTTCACGTAAAAGCCCCATAGGTCCAGAGCTGCCTCGACGCTGCCTTTAAAGGCACCGTCCACTCTAAGTCGGGGGTTTGAACTTTTGGCAACTTATGATAGTAGGACCTCCTATCAGGCCAATGCCCAACCCGCGGCGCAAAATTTCCCTTCGGAAGCGAGAAAATTGCATCGAAATAGGGAACATGCATGAGAACCTCAAAATGGTACCCCCCCCCTTCGGTGATGCCCGTCCATTCGTGCGCGCCCATCCATCCAACCACTGTTCCGGAGAGTGGACTGCGGGTTCTCCGGAAGGGGGATTGGTGGGGTTTCCGCGGATTTTCGACTTCATATTCGGTATTAGGGACATGAGAAGGCCTAGGAACGATCAAAACACGGAAGACGAGAACCTGCGTGGACGATGTCAACATGTACCTGTGTACGAGTAGCGGGACAGGTCTACTATGTGAAAACAGTTTATTTATTCACCTATTATTTGTATTATGAAAGGCGTACTACAGAAGTTAAGATATGAACTCAAAGACATGACATGTATTTTTAAAAGAAAGGATTGAACTTCGTAAATAGCAATCAACTGCAGTTCACGTCCAGCTTAAAGCTGACGAAAAGAAATCTGGCTAAGGTTCCTGGAAGCAGACCAGACATTGCCGGGAGACTACTAAGTAGATAAAAATGTAGTGAAATCTCTCAGACGTTCAAAAAAGCGAAAATGCATAGTAAAGTGAATCGGTACATGTACAAGCAATTTATTTTAATATCTACTCAATATCAAAAATAGCTCACAATGGATAACCCGTCTATAAAGTTCTTACAAACTACTACAGCATACTCTAGTTTACTTGGGAGCATGTTTAGATACGAAATTCATCTGTAGAAAATGTGTGCTGTCCATCAATTGGTCATGGCTAAGCCCGTCTTTCTTTACATATCCGGTCCCACCGCGAATTGGTGCCACTGGCTTTCCACAGGTTCGGAATCCAACCTGGAACGATTCCTATTATGCACGAGATTTATTTCGTCTGATGAAGGAAGATTTTTTCTCAACCCTGCTCTACAGCAGTTGGTCCGAAATTTCAAAATCGTGGAATTCGCTAACATGATCAGCTGGCAGATTTGTGCAAAGGCTCTGTCACGCCCACCGTGCACCTACCGTAACCTCAGAAAAATTGCATATTGCGGATTGAATATGGTATTCGTCATTGTTTAAAAGATGCATGCAAAATCTTAGCGAGAACCAAGATCTTAAGTTCTTAATCAAATAAATCCTTTTGGAATCCAGTAATTTGTAAAAAAAATAATCAAAAATGTGATATTACCACTCAGTAAATAAATCAACAGTACTTCACCTTTTCGTCAGCTGTCGAGAAGATACTGTACACGAAAGATCCTTCATATTTAGCTTGATTATTGATATCTTGCAAAAATGCAGACTCACAATGAAGGCCGGTTCGTCTGAAAAAATTCTAATTTTCTAAAGCAAATATGGATAGATTAAACGACTTTATCACCTGTTACAAGTCCCCACTGGTATCGGAACTACACAAAGTGCGCTACCATAATTAGCACCAGCAACGGAAAGAAAAGTGTCGATGAGCTCGGTTAGAGGGGGACCTGAAGCGAAAAATAGGTGTTGAACTGCTTTTTATGGGAAAGGACTACACGGATTGTCCCCCCCCCCCCTTACTCCTCTGTCTCTTTTTGACCAAATTACTTTTGCCCAGCTTTTCTGCACTATGCTCATGCCTTTTTGGAGTAGCGCGAAAGGCGGCAATTTCAAATTTCGCGCCGGAACAAACTCCGCCTCCCTTCATCAGCGGCACTATTGACAGGCAAGCAGGTCCTGACGCGATATAAAGACTTAACGCAGGACGAACGGGGCCTCAAGTTACTTGCTTACGTTTTGCGCGTATTGTGGCCGTGTTGCTATTAACCAAATACTTTATTTCCAGCGTTTGGAGAGGGAAATCCACGTCGCCGAAAGGAGTGTTCCCACGCGGACAACTGCAACAGATCACGCAGCTCCTTACGGTACACACATCGAGATTTGTATCAGCTGTCCACGCTTGTAGAGCTAATCGGCGACATATAGTCCCCTACGCCAGCGTTATGAACACTTGCCCGACTTGGTCCTAACGCCTTATGAAAGTGTTGTGGGAGGAGCCTATGAATTCCTTTTTGCACGTGATCCCCCCCCCCTTACTTCCTTAAAAATTGATGAAAGTGCCTAATAAATACCCTAATACCTTTCTTAGAGACGAACTAAAATCCTCAGATATACATAAAAAATCAATATTGAAAAATCAAAGTAGTACAACCTACCCAGAATCTCCCTTGTATCGACACATTGTCCTCCCAATATAGCTTTTCTTGCTATTGGGGATCCCATGGAGTACGCAATTACGTCCACCTGTGTGCCGGTATATTGCCTCACAGCTATGATCAGTGACCTCAAGAAGATAATGGCAAGTTGCCAAAGGCCTTTAATGACTAAACTTTCCTGACCAACCTGATTTGCTTCACATAGGAACACTTCATATCTACCAATCCTATGGGTGTTGTACCAGCATCACCCCATGTGGTTCCGTATACTTCAGAACTTTTGTAACCTTTCGAGTAGAGGAAATGCACCATAGGCTAGAATATCAACAGTAAGGTATATATTGATTTATTGATTTACTTGCCATGAATCGCGTGATTTTGTTGGTGATTCCATGTACAAGAATGATGGCTTGCTTTGTGGGTTGGTCGTTGGGGCCTTGCTGAAAGCAATTGATTTGAAGATGGGCGGGGCGTGAAGTTCACACCATTAAGAATTAGTCAAACCACCTCTATAAAATTCAGATCAAATATCAGTTTGTTATTTTATGCTCAAGTAAAATTTCAATTTTTCTTCTAATACTCGCACAAGGAGCGTGACCACTGGTTCAAAAACCTGTAATCCTCAATGGCGGTTCGAGAAACGTTTGCTGGCCCGGGGGGGGGGGGGGGGGGTGACGACAATTTTGTTAGAATAAGGGAGCGTGGCCAACTTCTTCTGAAGAATTTTTGGGGTTCCAGATTTTTTTTGTGCACCTACTGCCCCGATTTTCAAAAAGAGGGTTCAGCTTCCACGCCCAAGAATTTTTTTACAAAGCTAATTCGAATTTTTAAAAAATTCATAAAATTATCAATTACAAGTAAAATCAGGTCCAGTGAACAATTTTACAGTTTGAAGTTAACATTCGAAAACTTTGAAAATTTTTGCTTTTCTAAACAAATGTGCTTGTTTCAAAATGTCCCCTTAGGCTATTATTGTTGAATGACCCCGATAAAAAGTGCGCATAAGTGACTTTCGTGAAAAAGGCCGTTTTGCGCCAGCAAATGCTGTAATTACAGTGGGTTAGCTGTTCCCTGCAAGACCGATGCAGCCGGATAGGAGTACGAGTTGGTTGCTCCAAGCTGCATACTCAAAGAGAGGTTTTAGCAAGAACAACTGTTAGCGATACAGAGAAGCAGAGTTCGAGCGACCATCTCGTTCGGCTACCCGATATTGTTCCAAAGGTTCACTAGGTCCCACAGCGAGCCGTTTACCGTAATGTAAAGTAATTTGAGAGTGCGGTTTATAAACATACCATTCCACCCAGTGATGCATCTAGGCCAAGATCTGTTCGTTCCAACATTCCGGCCATATTCACTCCATAGCTATCATGTAGAAATTTGCGGAAATGTGGCGTAAAGTCAGCTAGAGCAAATGGGACAACTGCCACAAGAATCCAAGCGCTTAGCATTTGTGGTGGCATCTTGTGTAAAGAAGTACTGAAATTGTGAACGGAAGTTTGCGATTAAAGCAGTGAGAAGTACGAACATACAGTCATTTACAATCACCAGAATAGTATCACAACAAAACCACAACCCCCATATAAACCTGAATATATTTCAACCCTTACATTCGCAAGGGTTTTCAAAAATTCGTATGGGGTCTTGTTGAAGGCCCTCAACAATTTCTTTTCAAGATTTCGTAGAACATCCGTAGCCGATCGACGGTGTGATTGACTGCGCCGTATCTACGGCTGGTACAGCATAATGACTCTCTATGAAGGGCGTACACGTTCGAAGGCTATATCAGATCCCATCAGAAATTGGTATTTTTCTGAGTAAAATTTTATAAGAGTAAATTCCAGCGATAAATAGAAATGAAATTAAGTATAAAAATTACAGTTACTTGAGGCATTTTTTGCATGGCAAATTTGCAAAACCATAATATTTTCCTGTTTTTTTGTCGCTGAAATTCTACGAAACGTTGGATGTGAATTTTTCTCTGCACTTTATGTAATGTCAAAACGTTATTGTTTGGAAAGAATTAGTAAGGTGATCCTAATTTTGTTCAAATTCGTATTTTAGGGTAGATATTTGAAGCATGACATAACTCATTATGTGATTTTGCATACATGGACTTTTTTAAGAACAAAGTATTAGTTTTTGTTTTGATTGGATCTTCGGCAGCTCAAGAGAATAAAGCATGTTTCAATTCTGGGCTAGATGTGATAATTTTGAAATGACCCACATATGTCACCTGATCAACACTTTCTGAATAATATCTTATTTCATTGAACTATGACGGATAACTAGTATCTGTCACTTTTGAGATGGAAAATTCTCACTGTAGATTTCTAAAGATAGACCGAAATTAAAAGCAAAAATATCCTTAAACTACGACCCATATTGAAGTGTCATAACTATCATCAAACAAGGTCGAGAACCCTTACTCACTCTCAAGAAGTCTTCACAGATTTATGCTATCATCTAGACATAATGTTCAAGAAATAAGGTGAAAATGTTTTGAAAAAATAACAGTTTGCAACCCACATACACAGGTTTGAAATCTGGGGATCATGTAACAATAGTCAGCTTGAAAAATTAAAGTCTTAATAAAGCTAAAAAAACAGCGAAGATAAATGCGACAATTACAAAGGAACTGCGCCATCAAACAGGGTTACTACTTAAGCCTCAAAAAGTTCGTAAAAAATTTTAATCGTTTTTCGAGAGATGCAATAGACTTTCTTGTGCCGTACAGGGGTTTATTTATGATGACACACTCTATAAGAGAGCATATGGAATACGTTTAAACGTTTTTTGAGAAGATCGCTTTGTTTTAATAAAGACAAAAATATTCTCTGAAAGACATCTAAAAAATTAAAATCTGATGCAAATTAATCTCTAGACTATTTTTTTATCGTAGAGTTCCGAAAATATCTCGAAAATGTCATAGCATAATTTGGAGGGAATGGGACGAGTCAAGGATCCGAATTACTTTCTCTTATAATGCATTTCGAATAGCCTTAGGTAGTAAGTTTTGAAAAGAATAGTGTGAGTTTTACGTTTACGCAACAACCTGCCGACAGAATTTTGTTTCTCGATGTGAATTTGAAAGCAATTGTCTTTATGACAAGGTTTTACCTGAAGAGAAAGCATTGTTCGTTGGTTGCTTGGGAGAAAAAAATTCTTGAGAAAGCTTCTTGCCAAAAATATCGATTCAAAAATTATTTCAGCTTTGATCATGAAAATAGTAGCACGAGGACAAACTGTACGAAAAGCCGTTGTGTTGTGATTCTGAGTTCTCGAAGTCGAAAGTGTGGATCTGAGGTCGTTGAGGTGGGATTGCACAGGATTTTATGGTTCACGTATGGGAATAAGCTGGATCGACATCCACTTACCATCGGCATCGATCTCCTCTTGCTATCGAAAACCTGCTCGTATGCAAGAGGCGCGATGCTACTATGTTTTTATGAGCGATGAAAGGAGATTACGCATGTGAAGGATTGCGACTTTGATGTTTGAAGGAATTGGATTGATGTACGAAAGTTTTTTATTATGTAAAGAAAGCACTTGCTATTGGAGTAGCTTTCAAGATCTCGGCGCCCTTTCATGACCCATTTTTGGCCGTAGTAAACTATGAATCATCAATAGGATTGCGTTTTACCTTCGTGCTTGCAATTACTACTCCCACTTAGTCATAAACCCGTCGAAAACTGCGACTAGGTGAAAGCTAGAACGTAAGGAAGTGTAATTACAACACTTAGTCCTCACTGCTGCACTACATTAGTTTTTCTGAGCGACGTACGCAACGCAACCGCACGCAACAGCATTACGTGGCGCATGCGCTTACTGCGAATAATGTATGAACTTAATTTAACAGGTTGTCAGCAAATACATGCTTGATTATTACGGTCTGCTCCATTCAGAATAAGGTCCTGTTTTTTCCGCACTAGTTCGTCGCCATCGCAGTGGCAGTACGGCCATATCGTGGCAGGACCATGTCTGCGTCTCTACGTTCTCTTTCTCTGGCTGGCAGAATGCGTCTCGTACATAATTGTGAGTTGCTAGCGCAGCTGCTGGATGCGTCGCGTGCTTACTCGTAGGTGGTCTACGTCCATATTTATTATGTGACATAAACGAGTTGAAGCTTCGCCCATTCTTACGCATATTATGATATCTTTCAAGGTTAAACCTTAACCACTGCTTATTCACGAGTCACCGCAGAGACTGCGTTTGACTGAGAGAATTCATGTTCAGAGGAGACAGCAGAGGATAGATGAGATGGAAGATCAGATGATCATGATCAGAGAGAGCAGCATGCGCAATGACGCCCTATCTCTGCGTGCGCTGACTTGCCTATATCCAAACGTCTTATTTGAGTTCGTGGAACAATTGCTGCGTTCAAACCAACTCCTTTTCACTTTTGTTACAATGTGAACTCACTGGGAACGTAGCAGAGAACCTAGGAGCCTAGCTGGCTTGACATAGACTGAGTAGCATACTTTATACAAGAAAAAAGAAAAAACAATAAAGCGATAGGATTATCTACACAAGCTTAACTACGACGTCATAAAATAAAGAGCCTAGCAATATAATAACAAATGGCGATATACTACTGCCAGTGCCAGCTGCGTCTTGAGGCGAGTCGCGTTTACGCAAAATTTCTGCCAGTTCTTTCTGGAATGTTAAAATGAATACAAAGTCTCATCCTGAAAGAAAATGTAGGAGAAATAAGGGGAATAACTGCTTGCCTCGGTAATGCTCTCATCACCCCACATGAAACGCTCATTACATTTGTGTTCTCCACGGCAGCAGCAGAGACGACCTTTCCTCTTAACTCCTTCCTCCTAAAATTTCATCTGAATAATAAATCATGAAAATCAATAATCACCTTGCAAAAATGCCAACTTTGAGGCACGGGGCGGAGCTAACGTACTTAACGTACTCCCATTTTTGGAGTGGGCGGAGACGCACCAGCGTGTCAGCGCGCCTTGCCCAGTGATGGGTCATAACTGATTCATCAGTTTTACTTGACCGTCTACAGCTGGGAAAGAAAAATAATTTTTTTTCATAACAGTCGCGAAATTTTCTTTAGAAAAAGGAAGGGAAAGGACAGTAAAGTCAACCGACATTTCAGAATTATTTAGGACAGCCTGGAAAATCTTCAAAATTCTTCCCTTCTGTATTTGGATGGAGACGGGGAAGGGGGAGGGGTGGGGGAGTGGGAATAGAGGGGTAGAGAACTCGTCTTCGATAAGCTCCACTCCTAGCGGACAGCTGGTAGAAAGCTGTAATGTTTGTTACCCGTATGTCCGCTTGGTCTGTTGCAGATGTCCGCGTAGGAGCACCCTTTCGACGAAATATAGTCTTCTACTCGGAATAGAGAGAACGGAAAGTATAAACCGGATCAGCTAGGCACTTGATACTTTCGATATGTTTGATTCATCTCAGGGGGGGGGGGGGGAGGGAGAGAATTTTGGCGGTTTTTACTTACAGAAAATGCATTGCAGACATTCTTGTTTTACCGTATAGTAGCTTGGCGAACAACGCAGTGCTACTCCGGTGACGACAGCATTTGCGCGTTGAACGCCATATCTTGTCACCTTGAGCGCCACCTCCTGCATGTGCGCGTATGAGCCTGCCAAAGCGCCGCATCACTTTTTACGCGCAAATGTTGTCGGCAGCGCAGGAACGCTGGACTAAGCATCAAATTTATGGACTATAGGTAAATGACAATTTTCTTGACAAAGTAACATCACGCTAGGCTGCGAGAGTTCGAGAAAATTATGAAGCAAGAAATAGACGTATCTTGACTTCTGAACTATACATGCATTGGTTCTCGCATTAACTTGTCGTTGCATGTTAAGCATCTCTAGAGTTGTCATAACATGACGTGTCAGCTGTCCATTTGACATGTCAAATTAGACATGGGGTAGAGACGCAGGGAATATTCTACCGTCTGCGCGCTAGACTTTTACCGACTTACTTCGTACATAAAGTCAAGACACATTGCTTGAGTTCCATTATTCCATTCAGCATCATAGGTGATGTCATCACATGTAGGAAGAGTAACAAGGCGATCGGTATCCATCCAACTTGTGTTATTTTTATACTTCTGGAGAAAAGTGGACTCTGCTTCTTTGACTCTGACATCCCTTGTGGTAGTTTGTCGCAGGCACACTTACCGTATACTGATCTTTTGCTATATGATGCATTAAAGTCTTTCTGGATCTGCAGCCACGAGCAGCCGAAGTCAATCCCATATGCTCACCTTCACTGGCCTTGAGTATTCGAATTAGAGGATCGGACAACTGACACAAATCTCGCAAGGTAACCTACCGCGGTCAAGTAGGCATAACACCACGGATCTTCACATGCTTTGAAGATTTTGAGATCCTCATTTGGTTCCTCTATTGTGTTGGCACATTGCTGAAATGCTCTTAGTTTGGGCGGACCGAGGAAAATTTCTAACACACCTGTCCTGAAGCGTATTTAGGAGGAAGCGATATGAATCCGAGGTTACATCCATCCTGAAATTTACTTTTTCATGGTCAAGGGGAAGCTGAGACACAGAAGGGGGATTGTGATGGAAAAAAGTGAAAAAAGTCTTTTTCCTTCTTTTAGGATTTACTAAATCGATAGAATTTATTGTAGCTGGAACAACTAACACATTAACAAAAAATTTCGGGTACAAGACTTTTGAAACAATCTCATACTACTATAAATAAAGAAGTGAGGTAACATGCGAAGCGTGCAAATTTACATAACGAGTTAGTTCGACTGTGTTAGCGACATATAGGCTACCGCATGACGAAGGCGCAATATCTCTAGGCGCGAACGCGGCTTTATTGGCCGCAGAGCGCATGAGAAGCAGGGTTTACAACAGTGAGAATACGCGCAAGCCGATTCCGCGCCCGCTCAACTAATACTGCTTCTGCACCTTCGTCCTGCAGCAGCCTTTAGTTATAGGCCATTCATCGCAGAAAATGAATGCAGTTGCGTCTGATTAAGATAGTTTGTGTTTGTGAGAGACAGCAGACACTTAGAGCAATGAGGGTGCTTTCGATCTGCGAGACGCCACAGTGTCCGCATTAGCGCCATGTTTCTGCGCGCGATAATTCGGCTACTCTCCTTGAAAACTCACCGCATCATTACAACAGCATACGGTATTGTTTTCTCTCAAAAAACATCCAGCGCTTTTCTTATTCTTCAGTTGTTCTTGTGAAGCACAAAATCCTCCACTATCGCAGTCAAATCGTCCACTGGTCTTGTTATGAAAGCACCAGCCCCAAATTTCGTGTCCACGACACCAGTGCTAAAATCAGAGTAAAAACATCATATGAAAAGGAAGAGGGGAAGGGGGGAGGGGAGTGGGGGAGGGGAGTGGGGGGAAGATAACCAGGCAAATCTGGCTACAGCTTTATATGTAGGTAGATGAGTTAAGGCTCTAATTGATTGCTCAAACGGCAAGTGATATGATTATTTATGACTGGCAAATTCAGCTCTGAACACTTGCCCACTACCGTAGTCGAGGACGCAGCTTGTCAAAGAGTACGGTACTGGGCGAGAGTTTTTGGTTGGACTTCTCAGCCGCAAATGAATTATCTGAGCTGCTGCTTGGGCAAAAGCCTTTGTTAAAGCTTCTCAATTACTTCCACATAAAATCCCAGACATCCAGTTTTGCCTGAATACCACATTCAGTTCCCTTATTATTGTCCAAGATCTTCCTCATGATGTGCTATACTACTTACCTTTTCATTGTCGACACAATAACGACCATAAACAGAAGCTGTTAACAAGGTAGCAATAAGAAGTGCTAAGAGCATACTAAACTCTAAAAACAATGTATTTTCATGCAAATTTGACGACATGGGCGTGACATTGGGATTACTGTGGAGGGAAGTGGAAAACACATTTTTTAGAAGTAGAGGGACAAACGAGAACAGACGTGTGTCTGTTGTTAATACAGTCTAGACTACTGCAGCAGGAAATGGTTGCATTTGAAAAATTCGAATGTAGATGAACGTAAAATTTTTTGAAAAACCTCTGAAAACTGAAATTGAAATTTTTTCAAGCGAGCGTATGCAAAGTCTTTGTACCGATTTTCTTCAATCGAGTCGTATACAAAGAGGTACCAATTTTCTTCACAATTTCCTTCAAGCCTTCTTATCCAAAAGTCAGTTGCGATAAAAGATCTAAGCACATTTTTGTCTTAAAGATTGCGAAATCTTATTCTTCTCTATTCTCGCATACTTGTTGTGATCTCCATAACGAAGGGCCCTCCAGGTTTAAATGATGAAATAATCGTAGACTCAGACTTGTATGATTATTGATCTCTTAAAAAATTCAATACAATCAAAGTTGACCGTGAGTCATCAGGACATAAGATACACCAAAAAATTTGGTTTAGACCAAATCTCTGAGGATTATATGTTTTTTCGGCAGTTGTGTAGGGACTACAAAACAATACGAAACTGCTTCCAAGGCAAAAATTTTTTTTTCGTATTTGACCATAGCATAGCGATAGCTTCAAATTATAGTAAAGTAAATTGATTAAATGCTCAATGAAAAGCTTCACAGCATCTGGGCTTGCAAATAGAGTTTATGGACCTTCACATCCTGTTTTTGTTTAAAAAAAATTCTAAGATGTAACACTTGGTAGAATATTTTGGGCTTCAAATGAAATGACCTAGACTTAATGCAGTTATATGTATCGATGAACTATGAGAGTTAATACAGTTAAGCTACCACTGTGGAGTGAATGTGAATGCAGTCCGTGAGTGAGTGGGTGTTTAGACTGGTAACATCCCAGCGTTGCATTCCGGATGCGTCAATGCATTTTGGATGCATTGCCTGGGTGTTTAGGTTCCGACTTGGATGGCATAAGGGTGTCGAAATTAAGCAAACTAGGATCATCAGAAAATGGGAGAAAATGATGGATTCATTACTTATACATAAAATGGGAAAAATACTGTAGATAATTTAGCTAGGGATTTTCACGATCATGTACTTCAAATAAACTCACAATCAATTCACTAGATGTAGATGTAACTATCTTGATATCATTAATGAAAAGCTAACAAAAGATTAACAGCAAGATTTTATATATTATAGTAAGACTGTAACACTTTCAGAAACATCACACTTCAAAAGATCTTCACATTCAAAAGGAAGCAATCATTCAAATGTAGGGAAACGTTCATGATATAGGGCATTTGAAAAATCGTGACGATGGCGCGACCGCACGCAGCAGTACGCGTCTTTCGACAACCACATTTTCTTGGTTTTCATCGTTAGTTGGATGATTATTCTGCTCATATATGATAGTATTCACACAACGGAAGACCCTGAGTTGTGCCTCGAGGTGAGGCCTCTTTGTATAAGTGTTTTATGCTCCTGTGGGCATAAAAACCGCAGTCAAATCTATCGACACAGTTTTATAAATGACTTAACAGCTAACACCTACATATTTGACCGATCCAAAGATCTCCCTATTCAAAGATTCTCATTACAAACGAATATAACATAATGATGTCAACTTGTATTCCGAACATCCAAAGCATTCAACTTAATCTACATAAGTTAAACAATTCTTTCGTGGCTTACAGGTTTGATTGGTTACTGACACACTTCATCATTGCGCAATGTTTTGGCTGCATGACGTCTTCTGAGACCTGGAATGATATCCACGAAAGTCCTCGCGAAATGGGCTTTCCGTGCGAATAAAATGGACTTAGTCCATGCGGCGATAAGATATCGCAATCGCGAATCCATTCATTCCATACAAAATTTTCTCACCAAACCTTTCTCCAACTTCTCTTAACCTGTTCACTCACTCTTGCAAACTCATTTCCATCAAGTGGTCGATATCTGACTAGGCTGACCTAACATTACAATGTTAGTCAAGTGGATATTATATTTTTTCCCACTTCGTTAAAACTCACAAAATGCCATTTATTATCGATGGCTATGCGTCTAAATTACTTCCAAATCGAAAATTCATGCGATATCCGGACCTTCGCTTCTCAAAACTTTTACGAATCTGCATCAAATCAAATTCATATATAGAGCTTTCTGCAGAAAGCAAACTTTGGCTAGACTTGCACTGCAATCTGTGAATCAAAATGCTTATCTCTTAGGAAACCTTGCACTACACACAACCCAAAGTTTTTTATGTCGGAAAAACTACGAATCTGCAAGAGATGACTTCGCAAATTTTCTACTTTAACCCTGCTTTGTCTCTCAGCATAATGTTCATAGGTCTAAGTAGTTGAATGATGCATGGACTATTGTTAGTAGTAGATTTTTCACAGAAATTATCTTGCTAGCTAGCGCCATGTCAGTAATTCTTGCGACCAAAATCAAAATCGCGCTTGAAATGCCATCTTTGGTGTTCTCTGCGAGGTCAATTAAAAAATAGTTTCTGAGTAATTATATTGAAAGGCAAATCTTTTTATTTTGAGTACAAATCATGAATTTAGTTTTGGTTGATGAGTTGAAGAGTATACAAACTTTATTTGATTTGCATAGGAATTTTCGAATCGACTTGATATTTGGAGGCATATGGGTTTGTCAGCGAATCTTTTGGTGAATTCAGTCTAATTCCATTTTTTTTATGGCGTTTGTATGAGTTTAGAAAGAAACACTTGTTTCAGACTTCATAAAAGACATGAAACTTTTTCCACTCACTTGTTACCTCAAAATAGGCTGATGAACACATTACAAAAAATCGCCATAAGAAATATGCAAAAAGGTCAAAAATGGGCTTAGTCCCAGCTCATCTTGCTGCTGGGAGTAAAATGGGCTTTCAAGTCCATTTAAAATGGAGGTAAATCCCATTTTCCCCCATTCTAAATGGACCTTTGACGTCATCTTTCGCAAGCGAGAGCTCAGATAAGGTTGAATCATTCTCATTTCACCGCTTTGCCTCGTGGTTGCGATGGGATGAAAATTTTTGGATAACGCGAGCGAAAGCAGATTCCGACCACTCTTCACCGCGAACGAATAAAATGGGGTTTGAAAGTCCATTTTCCTCCATTATGGACTTTCGTGGATATCATTCCTGGAAAGAGGGTAGGGGACTCTATACAGGGTGTCCCAAAAAATGTGCCTACGGTTTGAATGTCGATAACTCTCTTATATGAGGTCTTTCGAGAAGCTTTGGGCACCATTTTGTATAGCTAGCTTCATAAATTAGATTTACAGTATGAAACAAAACACCCATCTCTCTTCATTACTATAGGAAGTTTCATAGTTATTTATCTATACATATATAAAACTCAAAGTTTGTCTGTAGGTTGCTAAGGATGCTTGTGTTTTATATAAAACTTTCTGAGTGGACCGACTGAGCTGAGTTTTGCCCCCATATAAGCAAGCCACGGCGCGGAACATAGGCTTCCTGTCGTGATGATTCACTGGGTCCTTCTATCGATTTGTCGATTTGTTTACGTAGATCGAGGAAAGGAAGGGCTTATAAAATCGTTTGTATGAGTGAGAGTGGACTGTAGCGGTACGTTCCATTCTGAGTTTTTGCATGCAAAGCAGGAAGTGCACCTCACTTAGGTTCCCCTCTACGTTCGAAAATGAAGTATTCGCTTAAGCTGGAGTGTAGCATCCTTCCGCACATTATAGGCTCCAATTCTCAATGTCATTTCTATTTCAGCATGTGCAGGGGCTTATCAAGTGCATTATCGAGCGCACCAGCTCTCCGCTTCCGCGCGGCCGCCTCGCCTGAACTCTGCACCTTTTCCGCGAACATGCTCTCGGATAACTTTCCACCCGCGAGCGTGGGAAAGGCGGAGCTTCAGTCGATCACAAATGATTAGAGAGAATGTTCGCGGTTGAAGTGCAGACATGTTTGCGGAAGAAGTGCAGTGTTCCGCGCGAGAGCGGAGATGGCGCACCCGACACTGCAATTGATAAGCTTTGTGTGTAACAGGCATCAGCTCTACTGCTGCGAATCCAAACTATGACATCAAAAAAGCAGCATTAGTGACTGTCAACCATGAAATATATTAGATTTTATGACCAGAGCAACGTTCATTATCGTAATATGTGAAATTTGAAGGATTCTTGAACTTTAGCAGTTCTTGAACTGTAGTAGTGATATAAGGAAACAATATCTAGGCTACACTCACTTTTCATAGTGTACTTTGTGGAGGAAAATCCCAGAAAAATATTGTTAAATTGTTAAATTTCACTAAATCTCTCTCTAAATCACTTTCTCTCATTGTTAAATTTCCTCTAATGAAAGCATTGGAGATATATAAATAGCAACCGATTAGAGGACGATTTAGAGATTTAGTTAATCCTTCCAAAATTCACTTTCATTATTCTATTCTTTCAAAAACTCCAAATTCAGATTAACATTGTGTTCGCAAGCAGAACATTTTATGTATAGATCGTAGAGATCATAGCAGATAAAGCTATTTGAACTCTGATAGTTTACTGAATTCAAAGAAGTAAAGTGGATTCACAAAAATCCATCGGCATCCTGATAGATGATCGCTAACGTCACTAAATTACGAATGATTACGACATAACCATGCGAGAAAGGGATTGACAAAAAAACTTGTATCAACCACTGAGATTTACCCTAATTTCACGCGTACAAGGCGCACCTTTTTCGATTTTTCGACTAAGCCCCTCAGCCGCTTTAAGTTATTTCGGAAAACGATCCTTATGGCGTACGATTCTCTCAAGCAATATACAGCAAGGCATAGGGTCCTTTGGTTGCGAAGTTCTTTGGCGTGTTTGGGCTGGTCGATTTTGGAAAAAAAATCCCCCGCGCCTTGTACGCGTGAAATTAGGGTAGTTTAAATAGTATAATAAAAAAGAGACACGATACAAATGCATCAGCCTCAAAAAACTCTCACTTATTCTGTGGTGCCAGTAATGGGCGCACATAAAGCACTCAGTTACACGTACGTACAGTATATATAAGCGATGAAGAATGGCTATCATCAGCACAGCTCTCATTAAAAATGCGTTATCTAGCAATTATTCTGATCACTCTACTCGTAAGCACTTGAAGTTGGCCTTTTTCTTTTTCAACAACCATTATGCAAGCATTTAGATCTTCAAAGGAGTAAGATCTCAAGACTCAACTGATGATCCAAGTGGAGGAGATGCTTCTACGGCTAGTGATGCAGGAGAGGATTCAGGGGACTCAAGCACCCAATCGGGAGCAGAAGAATCTTCAGCTACTGAAAGAGGCGAAGAAACTACCAGTGCAGCAGCGGAAACCACTGCAGACGGTTCAGGAGAGGAGACTACCGGTGCAGGAGGAGGAGAAACCACCGCAGCTGCAGGAGGGGAAACTACCGCTGCAGCAGGGGAAACCACCGCCGCAGGAGGGGAGACAACCGGTGCAGGAGGTTCTACCGCCGCAGGAGGAGACAGCACTACTGCTGCCGAAGGAGCGACAACAGGCCGGACAGGCACAGGCGCAGAGACTACGGGAGCAGGAACAACAGGTGAAACCACGGCAGCTGGAGGTACAACAACAGGTGCTGGCGCTGGTGAAACTACAACTACCGGACAAAAAGAAACCGAAGCTCCTGTACCTCCAGCGAGTAAGTTTCTTTATAGTTTTCCTTAGAGTTAGTAAAAACAGTGAGTAGTTTGTCAAATTTTTTTGGAGCAATTGTGATATTTCTTTTCTTTGTTTTTGAAAGGACCTCCTGAGTGCTTCGCAAAATGTGATGCATATATTCCTGTACTGAAAGCGTTTTTCAGACAACCAGATGTGCCCAGGTAATAAACGTACGAACGACAAGATCAGAAAGAAGGCTCTTGATCTAACTAACTGGCGTAGGTTAGTTCAGCTAACGAAAAAAACTGCTATAAATGATGGCATTCGATGTTGCTGGTCAGGATCGAAATGTAGCGAAAGGATGCTAAATCATGCCATACCAACATCTACAATCTGCTTGAAAATTACATTGTTCAGATCAGTACTTGCCCAGGGACAAGTGGTGAAGAGGAACGGTGTCTACATGCCTACAGCTGCAAATATGCAGAAATTAGTTAGTGAAAAGTAACACGAAGTTTCAACTCTTCCATTACACTAACCACTTTCCAGAGATATGACTGCGATCTTGAACTCAAAGCGCGCGACCGTGCTGAGGCGTGCCAACCTGTGGAAAATGAGGCAAACACTGCGGATTATCAGGAGAACAGATATTACATTCCGAAATCAGATGTTGCATCTGCCGAAGAGCCTAGAGTTGATGCCATGGCCGCGGTCGGTAGCCCCATGGTATTCTTTCAATTTCACGTGGTACATTTTGCAGAGTATAAAGGAGTGGTTTAAACGGGTGAGACTAGATGAGCCTATTGGGCTGCAATGTTATTTCAGAGTCAAACATGAAAGTATGCAACTGAGAACGTTCACTAGGGTGAGAATGCATTGATTCTAAAACTGAGCACTCTTAATAAAAGCAACGGGATTTAGATGGCTTGGGCTACCACAAACAAAATGGGTTGCACGGTTCAAGAATGTGGTGATCAATGGCATGCCGTATGCCTCTATAGCCCACCGTGAGTATTTTTATAATGATGCAATATTTGGTTGTTCCACGCTATACCTTCTTAGTGGAAACAAAGTCGAAGAAAGGATTTACATACCCGGAACTACGTGCACCATGTGTCCGGCTGGAACGTCCTGTGACCGCGCTCTTGGACTGTGCGAGGCTCCTAGATCATAATCCTCTTTCGTAACCACACAATCTTTTCATGAGTCGTTCCACCTAAGGAAGGAAAGTTCAACTCTTCCCAATTTTTTCATTAAAGGTGCAGCATTACTATTGTGTACTTGAGATGAAATCATCTTATATAAAGCTGAATGTCTGTTTGTCTGTCTGTATGTCTGTATGTCTGTATGTGTGTACGTATGTTCCGAATCGAAAATTCCATTTCTGAACCGATCCGGACCAAACTTGGCACACATACACTTCGGGCCGCGGCGGTTGTCATAGGCTACTTTTCGTCATCGATCGATATCGATTTTATCGATTTTTTGCAAAATTCAGCTACAGGGCTGGGAGTTGGCACAGGGGGGGGGGGGGTAATCGAGCATGCTGATTACGAATATATAATGTCAGGGCCGGCAGAGCCGGGTAAGTCAACTAGTTAATATATAAAGGAATGTCTGTTTGTATGTATGTCGCGATTAGAAAAATCCATTTCTAAACCGACCCGGACCACACTACACTTCGGGGCGGCACGGGTGTCGTAGGCTACTCTTCGATATCGGCTGGTATCTATTTTATCGATTTTTTGCAAACTTCAAGCTACAGGGCTGAAATTCGTGACAGGGGAGTAAGTGAGCATGCTGCTTACGAATATACTATTGAAAAGGCCGGGCGAAGCCAGGTTTGCTAACTAGTACATTCTTCCAAGCGTCAAACAAAACATCTATCAAAAAGCTTATTTTATCTCATAGCCTTGATGGAAGCTAAATAGAGTGCATGAACCACTTATAACAAATGTTTTTGGAGCGCAATGACTCCAAATGCATTCAGAGCCATTTGAAAAGAACATAGCTTCTCTTTTGAACTGCTCTGAGTCCACTATGTAGCGGATATGTCAGACTTTGTTACTGTATCTCTACAAAAAATTTGGATTAGAAAGATTGCATTCTCGAATAACAAATGGACCTTGGTTTGAAGTGTTCGTATGATTGGGAACCGCTAAGCATTTGCATTAGGCGCAAAAACACTCATATAAATGACAGCGATTTCCATTCTATGGATCATATCCACTTTTCCGCTGTGCTCTATCGCGCACTTCTTCCTTCGGCCACTTCCAGTGTCTTGGCTTGCCTGTACTTCCTAAGATTCTCCTGAAAAGCTTTTCTGCAACTGGCGCTGACTACCAGTCGCTCGAGATGGGTTGCATTCGGATCAGGCCTCAGAAATCGACTTCGTTCTAGCAATTCTTGGTGGTCTTCGAAACACGTTACAAATTCTGCTTAGAAGGAAGTCACTGAGGCGCACTCTCCGCAAGCTTGCAATCCTTTCAGAAGCCGGTAGTCGTACCTTGGGTCCTCCTCAATGGGCCAGTCACAACTTGTTATGAGCTCTTCCGGCCTGTTACCGTCATAAAGACTTCCTTCCTTCTCGCGGCACTGTGACAGACTTTCTTTTCCAGCTTTCGACTGAGTCGTATCTTCGCTCGAAGGAGGTGATCGGAGCCACTGCAGAAGGATGGAATCACAGAGACATCGAGTAAGCTCCACCTTCGCTTGGTGAGAATGTGGTCTATCTCAGCATGTGTCGTTCCGTTGAGCGATTCCCAAGTCCACCGCCGATGTTCTTGCTTCATAAAAATGGAATTTCCTTGGAAAAGTCGTGCGGCGGAGAAAAGCCCAACGAGGTTGCCATTTTCGTTCCGGAGCCCGTATCCAAACTTTCCGATTTTATATTTCTCATCTAGTGCATCATCTTCGCGTTAAAGCCGCCCACAACGAACTTGTAGAAGGACTTCTCGTTGCGGATGACCTGCTTTAGATCTTCGTAGAAAGCACTAATTCTGAATCTGCTGCTGATGTTGGTGGGTAACAGTTGATGATGCTGATGCTCTTCTGACGCGGAGGTCGTAGTCATAGGATGTCTAGTCGAGGTGACAGGATCTCATGCGAATGAACAAGATGGACTATAGATGGGTGGACGACAAAGCCAACGCTTCCAACGTTTTATGATGGAACCTTTTCACCACGAACGATGAGGGTCCCATCAATCATCTGCAGGGTAAAGTGTGGGTGTGGCAGGTCACATCTGGGAGGTCGTATTGTGGGGTCGGGGAGGGGGGGGGGTCGTTATCGAGGTGAGCTGATGTTAGCAATAACATGATATTATTAACAATGTCAGATAGGCTGTGTAAAGCACTAACATATCGATGTTATGGCCTACCATCGTATACGTAGCGTAAGCGTAATAAAAAAGCGCTATAAGCATGAGAGTATCATTTTTGTAAATAGATTGTCAGTTAATCCCTGTGGGCCAAGTTTATGGCCTGAGGTTTCCAAATATTGTGCCATCCAAGTGAGACAGTCATTTTAAAATATATTTTCTTCGTTTCAAGGGTGAGTTAACTACATCTTTCTGCACTCAATACAAACAGCTACTTTTTCTGCTCACGTTGGGAATACTACATTGAATAACATCCAAACCATAGAATTACGAGCAAGCCAAAATCTCATTTCATCCATTTTCCGCTTTCAATATCTCAGGCTAGAGACGACTAATCAGGCTCAAACACCTTAATGTAAATTACGAGAGTGAGGCTATCGTATGTACTCATTCTTGTCGCCTTACATTGCAATTTACGTAGTAGCGCAGATTAGGCATGTTATCGTAACCCAAAATTTTCGCAGTTTTTCCATTTGCCTAGCTAAGGACCCCCACAATGGTCGGTCGCCTCATCGTGGCGTGGGGGTGACACTGGGTGTCGAACTGCGATGCACAGCCGAGTGTATACTCTGGTAGGGCCTCCCAAGCTGTGAAGGAGTTCGACGTTTCCGGTTTCGGCCGGATGCCTAGCTAAGAACTGGCCGCGCCAGATTCTCCGCCGTCTGGCTTCTTCTGGTCGCTAGGCGGTCCCTCCCCGCTCCAAGCCCGGGGTCAGCGATCACCCCGTGGAAATCAAGAGTAGGCCTAGTAAGCCACCTCTTGTAGGGGAACAAATTTTATTACTCAGACAGCAAGAAGATTTAGAAAAAACCCTGTACATCGGATCCCGCCTACGGCGCCGGGTGGTAGCAAGAACGATGTCAGAGTACTCAGGGCGCCTTTCGGATTGGACAAAAACGACACGTCTGCCCGGACGACACGCCATGGAGACTGCCTCATGCTCTGCACTTACAACGCCAGGACAGTCTCCACAAACGCCGACCTCCACGCTCTTCTCGACGCTGCAGAGCACATCAACTACCACATCATTGCTCTGCAGGAAACGAAGTCCAGGAAGAAGGACGTGCGACAAATGAGTGATGGGACCCTCATCATTCGTGGTGAAAAGGTTCCATCACGAAACGTGGGAGGCGTCGGCTTTGTCGTCCACCCATCTATCGTCCATCTTGTCGATTCGCACGAGATCCTACCACCTCGACTAGGCATCCTACGACTACGACCTCCACATCAGAAGACCATCAGCATCATCAACTCCTATTCTCCAACATCAGCAGCTGACGAATCAGAACTAGATGCTTTCTACGAAGATGTGGAGGAGGTCGTCCGCAACGAGAAGTCCTTTTACAAGTTTGTTGTGGGCGACTTCAACGCGAAAATCGGGATGCCACTGGAAAGGGAATACAGGATCGGGAAGTTTGGATATGGGCTCCGGAACGAAAACGGCAACCGTCTTGGGCTTCTCTCCGCCGCACGACTTTTCCATGGAAATTCCATCTTCATGAAGAAGGAACATCGCCGGTGGACATGGGAATCGCCCAACGGAGCGACCCACGCGGAGATCGACCACATTCTCACCTACCGAAGGTGGAGCTTACTCGATGTCTCTGTAGTTCCATCCTTCTGTAGTGGCTCCGATCACCGCCTCCTTCGAGCGAAGATACGACTCAGCCGAAGGCTGGAAAAGAAAGTCTGTCATAGTGCCGCGAGAAGGAAGGAAGTCGTTTATGACGGTAACAGGCTGGAAGAGCTCATATCAAGTTGTGACTGGCCCATCGAGGAGGACCCAACGTACGACTACGACCGGCTTCTGAAAGGATTGCGAGCCTGCGGAGAATGCGCCTCAGTGACTTCTGAGAAGAACTTGGACCGCATCTCGAAGACCACCAAGGAATTGCTCGAAAGAAGAAGATCATTGAGGCAGGATCCGAATGCAACTCATCTCGAGCGACTGATTGCCAACACCAGTTGCAGAACAGCTTTGCAAGAGGATCTCAGGAAGTACAGGCAAGCCAAGATACTGGAAGCAGCAGAAAGAAGACGAAGTCTCAAGAAGTGCCGAAGGGACCTCTGCGAATATCACGTACCGCTGGCTGCACTACTGAACGAAGACGGGACTCCGACTTCTTCCCGATACAAGATGGAATCTATCGCGAAGAACTTCTACACCAACCTCTTCCGCTCATCAACACCCGTGCAGATGCCCGTTGTTCCCACTGGAGAAGTACCACCACGAATTCTACCTGCTGAAGTGCGTATCGCGATACAGACCATGAAGACGTCCACGGCTCCAGGACCAGATCATCTTTCCGTCGAACTTCTGCGAGCCGGAGGACACCGTCTACACGAGATTCTAGCGTCGCATTTGACATCTTACCTTCAGAAGGAGAAGATTCCCGACCAGTGGAGAACGTCAAGAACCGTCCTTCTCTTCAAGAAGGGTGAACGGGAGGATCTTCGGAACTATCGTCCAATATGCTTGCTGAGTGTGCTGTACAAGCTTTTCACGAAGATTATCCTCTCTCGCATATCAAGGACACTGGATGAAGCCCAACCCCAAGAACAAGCTGGATTTCGCAAAGGATTCAGCTGCATGGACCACATCCAGACCGTTTCGAGGGTCATAGAAGTCTGCCGGGAGTACCGACTGCCTCTCGTCCTGACCTTTGTCGACTACGAGAAAGCCTTCGACAGCGTCGAAACCAACGCCATCCTGTCTGCGCTAGTCGATCAAGGAGTGGACCCAGCTTACGTGAGGACGTTAGCCGACTGCTACAAGGACTGTACAACGACGATGCAGCTATTCCATCGCCCCCTGACCATACCAATCGGGAAGGGGGTCCGACAAGGCGACACAATCTCGCCGAAGCTGTTCACCGCGGCCTTGCAGTGGGTGATGAAGTCACTGGACTGGGACGAGAGAGGCATACGAGTTGATGGGAGATTCCTGTCCAACCTTCGTTTTGCGGACGACATCGTTCTCTTCTCGAGCAGTATCACCGAAGCAGAGACGATGCTGAAGGAACTAAACGAAGTAGGGAAGAAGATCGGACTGCGAATAAATCGGAAGAAGACTCAGTTCATGAAGAACGCCCTTTGCGAAGATGCAGAAATGGAATTGGAAGGCACCCCGATTATGGAGACGTCTTCCTACGTGTATCTCGGACGTTCGATGAACATGGAGAACGACTTGAGGGAAGAACTTAACAGGAGAAGAAGAGCAGCCTGGGCCGCCTTCGGGCCCCTGAAGGAAGCCACCGACCAACTGACGGACCCGGAGCTTCGTGCCCACCTGTTCGACTCAACCGTTCTCCCGGCGCTCTGTTACGCAGCTGAGACTTGGGCCGACACTGTAGCCACGTCGAAAGCTTTACGGACCACCCACAGAGCGCTCGAGCGCAGTCTTTTGAAGATGACCCGACGCAAGCAACATCTAGTCGGACTTCGCAGCACGGATATGAGAAGAATGTCCCGTCTTCGTGACCCAGCGGAATACGTCGCGAAAGCCAAACACCGATGGGCCGGTCACATAATGAGAAGAACAGACGACAGATGGACACTAAGAACATCGGAGTGGATTCCTCGCGAAGCCAAACGTCCCCGAGGAAGACCTCCAACGAGATGGGCAGACGTGTTCGTGGAACGGATGGACCAGCTGAGAAATCAGCTGGATACGATTTTTGCACCTGGAACTCGTGGACGCAGCCACCGACGTCAGCCAAGAAGATCGTGGATGTCAGAAGCGAGGGACAGGGAAAATGGAAACTTCTGAGCTGGGGCCCGCACGTCACGTGAAGCCGGGCCATCTAGGTATCTAAGTATCTAAGTAAGCTAAGGAAAAACGGTTATATCTTTTCCTAAAAGAAACGATTTGAATGGTTTTCCTAATATATAAAGAAGAAGGTTGAGCAATAGCAACGACGCAAAATACGCAGAGATTTGAATGATTTGAAGGTAAGTTAATGGGGTGTGGCACAACCCTTTAAAAGCTGTGGCCGCCACAGCTTTTTAGGGGTTGTGCCACACCCCATTAACACGTTTCGGACCGGTGCTGCACATGGTACAGCACGCAGCTTTGAAGGATCTATTTAACGTGTACACAAGGTTTTCTTTTTGGAAAAGGTTATCAAGTCAAAGGCCTAGGCTGCTACTTTTCAAATAACTCTATAAAGCTGTGCTGCCGATATTTGTTTAGGAGATAAAAGGACAAATCGAACAACAGTTGCAACCAAGTGCGGCAACGCGAACGAAGCGTGCGACGTCGCAATTTTCCTTTGCTTCGATACCAAAGAGAAGAACCGTAGTTTCAATACTGATGTGCACGTATACAACATAGATACTTTTGGATACTATTAGAAACTGAGTTCTTGTTTCTATCTTTCAAGAAAGCACAGAAGTCCTACTAAAACGACAAAATTCAAACACCTCGAATTTATTCAGAACTATGCGTATCGATCTTATCTGACATGCTGATTACAGATGTAGCACGCAGTCTGGGAAATAAGGTCCCTTTGTTGGCTAACGGCTGAAAGTACCCTCTTTGTCGCCGCGCGCGGATTCGCAGTCCGAAACGTGTTAACTATATCAAAAAACATTTTTGGTGAATAGTATCTATATGAATAGATAGCCTGAATCTCGTACATATCACAGGAATGATTTGAGCCTGATTTGTCTTCTTAGCTGTGAGTAATATCTGGTGAAAGCACAGCCACCAAAAGCGAAAATTGGAAAAAACGAGGTCTTCGTTGGCTTCTAATTCCACCATATGGAGGTATTTTGGCACGGGATCTGTGAAGTGGCCAACAACGGAGTAATGCTTTGTCTTGAGTGCAAAAACGGGCAGCTAATTTACCTTCTAAACAAATTTGATCATGTTGGAAAATGACCATTTCACTTAGGTGGCCTAATATCTCGAATCTTCGGAACTCGCACAAACTTTGTCTACAGGGGCTAATTGGCAGGCTAATTGTGGATATATTGCCCGTTATGTGACGGGGCCTTCAAGTAGTGCTATCTTAGGCATATAGTTCAGGGGGGTCTTATTGAGACAGCAGTGGGGGGGGGGGGGTAATCAGCGATCGTGTGTCACATCACTTGCTTGACCCTGCTCATCTGTCGCACGTCCTTCTTCCTGGATTTCGTTTCCTGCATCGTTTCCTGTAGAGCAATGATGTGGTGCTTGATGTGCCCTGCAGCGTCGAGAAAAGCGTGGGGGTCGGCGTTTGTGGAGACTGTCCTGGAGATGTAGGTGCAGAGCATAAAACAGTCTCCATGGCATGTCGTCTGACAGACGTCCGTTGTCCAATCCAAAGGCGCCCTGAGTATCCTGACATTGTTCTTGCTACCACCCGGTGCCGTAGGAGGAATGCAATGTGCAGTGTTTATTTCTCTTCTTTTTGCTGATCGAGTGAAAAAAATGTTTCTCCTGCAAGAGCAGGCTTACTAGGCCAACTATTGATTTCCACGGAACGATCGCTGACCCAGGTGTGGAGCGGGGAGGACCGCCTAGCGACCAGGGAAAACCAGACGGCGGTGGTGGCCTGGTCAGATCCAGCGCTGAACGTTGAAAAAGGTCAAGAACCGTCCTTCTTTTTAAGATGGGGAAATGGAAGGATCTTCGGAACTACCGTCCAATATGCCTGCTGAGTTACTCTACAAACTTTCCACGAAGATTCTCCTCGCTCGTATGTTTAGGACACTGGATGAAGCCCAACCTTAGGAACAAGCCGATTTTCGCAAAGAGGCGGTTTCGAGGATCAAAGAAGTCTGCCGGGAGTACCGACTGCTCTCGTTCCAACCTTCGTCTACTACGACAAAGCCTTTGACAGCGTCGAAATCAACGCCAACCGTCTGCGCTAGTCGATCAAGGAGTGGACCCAACTTACGTGAGGACTTTAGCCGACTGCTGTAAGGACTATACGACGACGATGCAGCTATTCCATCACCCCTAACAATCCCAACGGAAAGGGGGTCCGGCAAGGCAACACAATCTCGTCGAAGCTGTTCACCGCGGTCTTGTAGTGAATGATGAACTCACTGTACTGGGACGAGATAGGCATACGAGTTGATGGGAGATTCCTGTCCAACCTTCATTTTGCGGACGAAATCGTTTTCTTTTCGAGCAGTATCACTGAAGCAGAGACGATGCTGAAGGAACTGAACGAAGTAGGGGAGAAAATAGGACTGCGAAAATCAGAAGAAGGCTCAGTTTATGAAGAACGGCCTTTGCGAAGATGCAGAAATGAAATTGGAAGGCACCTCCTTGTTAGAAGACGTCTCCATATTATGGAGACGTCTTTTTACAAAAAAGTCTCTATAATATGGACCTGTATTTCGGACGTTCGATGGACGTGAGAACGACTTGAAAAACTTAACAGGAGAAGAAGAGCAACCTGAGCGGTCTTCGAGCTTCTGAAGGAAGTCACCGATCAACTGACGGACCCGAGCTTCGTGCTCACCTGTTCGACTCAACCGTTCTCCCGGCGCTCTGTTATGCAGCTGAGACTTGAGCCAACATTGTAGCCACGTCGAAAGCTTTACGGACCACCCAAAGAGCGCTCGAGAGCAGTCTTCTGAAGATGACCCGACACGAGCAATATCTAGTCGGACATCGCAGTACGGATATGAGCAAAATGTCCCATCTTCGTGACCCAGTGGAAGACCTTGCGAAAACGAAACACCGGTGAGCCGGTCACATCATGAGAAGAACAGACGACAGGTGGGCACTAAGAACATCGAAATGGATTCCTCGCGAAGCCAAACGTCCCCGAGGAAGACCATCAACGAGATGGGCAGATGTGTTCGTTGAATGGATGGACCAGCTGAGAAACGGGACGCAGCCACCCACGGCGACCAAGAAGATCGTGGATGTCTGAAGCGAGGGACAGAGACAAATGGAAACTTTTGTGCTGGGGCCCGTATGCCACGCATGCCACTTGAAAACGGGATCTAAGTATTCAAGTAAGCTTAGTTTTAGTATCAGTGCAATCCTACTCTGATGGATGTTCTGATTGTGCAGGTGAAGTTGGGGATAAAATAGTAGCTCTAATCTTTTTCGCTTTTGTGCAAGCTTGACAGACCAAAAGGCTTTAAATCCAGTAAAATTTAGGTTTTTTCATCATTCCTTGTGTCATTTTCGCTGACTTTGTAACGAAGTATAGTGCGGTTCATAATTATACGAACACCCCAAATTCTAAAAGTTTCTGTACTTTTTGAGAGAAACTCAAAAAGCCGTTAGTAGCAGCGATAGAGCACAGCGGAAAAGTGTATATGATCCATAGAATGGAAATCGCTGTCAATTTTATGAGTGTTTTTGCGCCTAATGCGAATGCTTAGCGGTTCTCAATCATACGAACACTTCAAACAAAGGTCCATTGTTTATTCGAGATTGCAATCTTTCGAATTCAAATTTTTTGTAGAGATACAGTAACAAAGTCTGACATATCTGCTTCATAGTAGACTCAAAGCAGTTCAAAAGAGAAGCAATGCCCTTTCCAGATGGCTCTGAATGCATTTGGAGTCATTGCGCTCCAAAAACATTTGTTTTAAGTGGTTTATGCACTGTATTTAGCTTCCATCAAGGCTATGAGATAAAATAAGCTCTTTGATAGATGTTTCGTTTGACGCTTGGATGAATGTACTAGTTAGCAAACCTGGCTTCGCCCGGCCTTTTCAATAGTATATTCGTAAGCAGCATGCTCACTTACTCTCCTGTCACGAATTTCAGCCCCGTAGCTTGAAGTTTGCAAAAAATCGATAAAATAGATACCAGTCGATACGGAAGAGTAACCTACGACACCCGTCCCGCCCCGAAGTGTATGTGTGCGAAGTTTGGTCCGGGTCGGTTTAGAAATGGTTCCTTCTAATCGCGACATACATACAAACAGGCATTCCTTTACATATTAGGTTGTCCCGAAAGTTTTGTCGGTTTTTTCATCGCTCACTAAAACTCACAACACCAATCCATGGATGTCTTACGTACCGTTCGATTCAGATTTTTATTCTCTTTCTTATAGCTATATCTGCTCTCTGATCTACCCTGTATTTGCGATGTTATCGACATGGCTTTTCGGGCAGCCCAGCAGTAACGCCAAATCTTTCCTAAATTTTAAATTTTTTTGTCATGGCGTTTTCAAGGAGCGCTGGTGACTTTTATGTAGGGCAAACCTTTGGCTACATTGTGGCTGTTTTAGATTACGTGGGCCACGTTTATCAAGTCCGTAATAATTATTTATTTGAGAAAAACCGCGGCTTTTTGAACACGTTTTACCACGTAAAATTACCGAAAATTCCAAAAAGCTGATTTTTGAAGCAAATCAAACTTGGTTATGTTGCATAAATGATGTTTAATAACAATCAAGTTTAAATTCGCAAAAACTTCAAAAGCTTTTATGCTTTTGCTGCAATTGCGCGTTTCATGACTTAGCCAAAAATCGAGACCTCAGAAGAAATAATTTTTTGAAGTCAAAATCAGCAAATTAGGAGAATATAAAATTATATCTTGTAGCCCGAGAGTTGCTCTATTTGACCCATGCTTCACCTCTTTCGAAACTTTGTAACGAAATTTTTAAAAATTAGCTCAACTTTGAGCAGGTAAAATTGACAGGTGTAGAATTTCGGCAATTACCAAAGAAAGCATATAACATTATGGTATGAAAGTGCATCTATAAGGAATAGAAGGAAAAGCTGCATCGAATGCATGTTGAAATTCCTCAGGTCTTTATTGTGCGTGGTTTTACAGTGGTCTGAAAAAACCGACAAAACTTTCGGGACAACCTAATACAGGGTGTCCCAAAAAAATGTTTCGAACGTTTGATCATTAATATCTTTCTTCCCAACAAGTCTTTTGCCTTGCTTCAGGTACCTTTGGTAGAGCTGACTTCAACTTAGATTTGCATTATAAAACGAATCACCCATTTCTCTTCATTACTGTAGGATTACGGTAGAAACTTGAAACATATGGTGTCAATATGGAAAAAGCTGCCTTTTCAAAAATTTTCAAAATAATGTGAAAACATGTGTAATAGGGTTTTTATGGACGCTGAGTTCAATGCTAGACTATTCACAAGATTACGAAGCTTTCTAAACGGTTTAATCGCACTTTTTAAGAACATTGAAAAAATGGCCGCTATCTCTTACCTGGCATAACTCTTCAATGAAGCATCATAACAAGTTGGGAACTTTACAGTTGTAATCAGCAACTCTAATTAGCCTAGTGTAAAAGTTTTCAGGCTGTTTTATATCTTTTTTGAGGCAAAATATGGCCTTTCATGGCTCAAAACCCTCTTTGAATTTCTACCGTAATCCTACAGTAATGAAGAGAGATGGATGATTCGTTCTATAATGCAAATCTAAGTTGAAGCCAGCTCTACAAAACGGTACCTGAAGCAATGCAAAAGACTTCTTGGGAAGAGAGATATTGGCGATCAAACGTCCGAAACATTTTTTGGGACACCCTGTATATTAGGTTGTCCGGAACAAGATGGCTATCTCGCTGTCTACAAGATGGCTATCTCGCTTTAGCAACAGCTCTGATCCACCACGAGTTTCGAGCCAAAAACTAAAAAGAATCAACTGCCCGAAAAATTGAGAAAAATCGTAACTCAGTTCGTAAAAATCCTACAAAAATTCTAACTTGCTCACGTAAACACAATCCACATAAGGCATCTATATTCGCCGTTGCCGTATTTTTTTTCTCTGTTAGAAATCAAGAAAACGGAAATTTTCGTGCATTTGCTAAAGTGGTGCTGTGCCGTTCCCACATATGTAGTTGTATACTACAAACCATTAGAAGTACAAACGTAAATTTCCAGCCCTCTACAATCTTTAGTTCGCGAGAAATTTGACTTTTAGCTTGGACCACATTACTAGGGAAGACTATATTCGATATTACTCGAGAACTAAAACTTATAGAGAGCTGGAAATTTACGTTTGTACTTCTAAAGGTTTGTAGTATACAACTACATATGTGGGAACAGCACAGCGCCACTTTAGCAAATGCACGAAAATTTCCGTTTTCTTGATTTCTAGCAGAGAAAAAAATACGGCAACGGCGTATATAGATGCCTTATGTGGATTGTGTTTACGTGAGCAAGTTAGAATTTTTGTAGGATTTTTACGAAGCGAGTTCCGATTTTTTTTTAATTTTTCGGGCAGTTGAATCTTTTTAGTTTTTGGCTCGAAACTCATGGTGGATCAGAGCTGTTGCTAAAGCATGATGGCCATCTTGTAGAGCTTGCTTTGCTCTATCGAACTTTATCTTGCAACTTATTAAAAAATGAGAAATGTATGACTTATTGCGGTTGGAAATCACAACTTGCATTAATTTCCGGACAACCTAATACAGTGCTGGACATAACTATAGAGACACTCTAGAAATCGTCGTAATTTTCGTTCTTGTCAGTGAATCTGTCTGAAACTTTGCTGTATGGTGCGCATGTAAGCCTACCATAACTCCTCAGAACGGCTTCCAACCCCGTTGATTTCGAACAGAGAAAAATGGAAAAATTCGAAAAAGCCTGTTTTGCAAGCTGGACATAATTATAAAGACACCTGGCCTTTTTAAACGTTATCGCATTCCTTGACTCCCAAATTTTTTTGTAGAGTTACATCCCAGAATATGAAACTTTTGCAGCACCTAGGACCTGTCATGCTACCTCAAGGAAAGATGATCGTTGCATTTTTCGTTTCCAAAGGCATTAGAAGTCAAACTGCTCTAATAAACAGCTGGTTTGAAGAGTTTTCAAGCCCTCGTTCATTTCAAATGATAATCATGGAATCTACTAACCCTTCTGGATAGATGAGGTGAAGAGCGCTTTCGTAATCTCTGCGTAATCGCTGATTTTGACGGACAGATCCAACCTCACCATAGGGTTGTCGCACTTTTGCACCACAAAACTCACTTTCCAATGCTCGTGAAGTGATGGACTCGATTTATTACATTGTCTACATAAAGATGCATCTTTTGCAGCCATTTAGATCTGAAATACTTTCAACGAAAATTCTATGCGAGCAGTAGATTCAATATAAACACAAATCTCACTATATTCTCTGTTTCATGTCGCATTTTGCGCGGTAGCTAAGATTAGCAAGATTTTGAAGTTTCAAGCGGTCTCCTGTTCGATTTCTTGATTTGAGTTAAATATGATTGTGCAGGGTGCGCGACTCAACTCTCAACGGATGACAACTGCGGCTGATCCAGAATGTGCAACCCCGAAATTTTTTCCTGACTAGGCACACAAGTTTATTGTTGTACGTGTATTGTTGCGGCTACATTGCAGCGTTTTGGTTTAACTTGAAAATCGAGTTTTGTGGTGCAAAAGCGCGACAACCTATGGTGAGGTTGGAGTCTGTCCGTCAAAATCAGCGATTACGCAGAGATTATGAAAGCGCTCTTCACCTCATCTAACCAGAAGGATCACTAGACTCCATGATTATTCGAAATGAACAAGGGCTTGAAAACTCTTCAAACCAGCTGTTTATTGAAGCAGTTTGACTTCTGATACCTTTGAAAACGAAAAATGCAAGGATCACCTTTCCTTGAGTAGCATGACAGGTCCTAAGTGCTGCAAAAGTTTCATATTCTGAGATGTAACTCTACAAAAAAATTTGGGAGTCAAGGAATGCGATAATGTTTAAAAAGGCCAGGTGTCTTTATAATTATGTCCAGCTTGCAAAACAGGCTTTTTCGAATTTTTCCATTTTTCTCTGTTCGAAATCAACGGGATTGGAAGCCGTTCTGAGGAGTTATGGTAGGCTAACATGCGCACCATACAGCAAAGTTTCAGACAGATTCACTGACAAGAACGAAAATTACGACGATTTCTAGAGTGTTTCTGTAATTATGTCCAGCACTGTATCAGGTTGGCGCAGAAGTTCTTTTCCACCAAATTCAAAAATTCACAACTTGCTGAATTCTCACGAATTTGCAAGATCTAAATTTTGTGTAAGAGTGGAACTCATGCACTTTGCAAGTTTTCTTGAACTGTTATTGTGTACAAATGAAGGAGATAGAACTCAAAGCCAAAATCACTCAAAATTTGAATTTTTCGTGTAGGGTCATAAAAAATCGGAAACTTGCGATAAAAATCGGAGCAGTCAGTATTGTAGGTTCTTTCACTAGCTCTTTCCAACAGCGCAAAGTTTGCGCCGATTGAGCGTCTCTATGAGAAGTTATGATTTTCGAGCAAGCAATACAAAAGGGCGAATTTGATTTATTTTAGCATTTTTCAGGGAATTCATAACTTTTCACAGAAACGCTCAATCGGCACAAACTTTGCACGGTTGAAAAGAGCTTGTGAAAGAGCCTACAATACTGACTGCTCGGATTTTTGTTCCAAGTTTTGGATTTTTTATGACCCTACACGAAAAATTCAAATTTTGAGTGATTTTGGTTTTGAGCTTCTATCTCCTTCATTTGTATACATTAACGAACAATTCAAGCAGAGTTGCAGAGAGCATGAGTTCCTCTCTTACAAAATGTTTGAATCTTGCAAATTCGCTCAGAATTCAACAAGTTATGAATTT
Organism: Cylicocyclus nassatus; assembly: GCA_958299035.1. NCBI lineage: Eukaryota > Metazoa > Nematoda > Chromadorea > Rhabditida > Strongylidae > Cylicocyclus > Cylicocyclus nassatus. The sequence goes on from CATQJL010000112.1 coordinate 76,241,089, forward strand.
TTGAATTTGGTGAGAAAGAACTTTTGCACCAACCTAATATATGATTTCATCTCAAGTACACAATGGTAATGCTGCAACCTTAACGAAAAAATTGGGAAGTTTGAACTTTCCTTCGTTAGATGGAACGACTCATGAAAAGATTGTGTGGTTACGAAAGAAGATTATGATTCAGGAGCCTCGCACAGTCCAAGAACGCCGTTGCAGAACGTTCCAGCCGGACACGCGCTGCACGTAGTTCCGGGTATGTAAATCCTTTCTTCGACTTGGTTTCCACTGAAAAAGCAGAGCGTAGAATAACTAGATTTGTACCATTATGAAAATACTCACAATGGGCTATAAAGGCATACGGTATGCCATCGATCACCACATCCCTGAACCGTGCAGCTTATTTTGTTTGTGTTAGCCCAAGCCATCTAAACTCATTAGGCTTTGTCTAGAGTACTCTGTTTTGGAATTGATGCGTTCTTACCCTTGTGAAGGTTCTCACTTGAATACTCTGATGTTTGGCTCTGAAATGACAATGCAGCCCAACAGGATCATCTAGTCTCACCCGTTTCCACCACTCTTTTATACTCTGCAAAATGTACCATGTGAAATTGAAAGAATACTATGGGGCTACCGACCGCGGCCATGGCATCAACTCTAGGCGCTTCGGCAGATGCAACATCTGATTTCGGAATGTAATATCTGTTCTCCTGATAATCCGCAGTGTTTGCCTCATTTTCCACAGGTTGGCACGCCTCAGCACGGTTAGTGTAATGGAAGAGTTGGAACTTCGTGTGACTCTTCACTAACTAATTTCTGCATATTTGCAGCTGTAGGCATGTAGACACCGTTCCTCTTCACCACTTGTCCCTGGGCAAGTACTGATCTGAACAATGTAATTTTCAACCAGATTGTAGATGTTGGTATGGCATGATTTAGCATCCTTTCGCTACATTTCGATCCTGACCAGCAACATCGAATGCCATCATTTACAGCAGTTTTTTTCGTTAGCTGAACTAACCTACGCCAGTTAGTTAGATTAAGAGCCTTCTTTCTAATCTTGTCAGTCGTACGTTTATTACCTGGGCACATCTGGTTGTCTAAAAAACGCTCTCAGTACAGGAATATATCCATCACATTTGCACATAGCACTCAGGAGGTCCTTTCAAAAACAAACCAAAGAAATATCACAAATGCTCCAAAAAATTTAACAAACTGCTCACTTTTTTTTACTAACAATAAGGAAAACTACAAAGAAACTTACTCGCTGGAGGTACACGAGCTTCGGTTTCTTTTTGTCCAGTAGTTGTAGTTTCACCAGCGCCAGCACCTGTTGTTGTACTTCCAGCTGCAGTGGTTTCACCTGTTTCTCCTGCTTCCGTAGTCTCTGCGCCTGCGCCTGTTCCTGTTGTCGCTCCCTTGGCAGCAGTACTGCCTTCTCCTGCGGCGGTAGAACCTCCTGCACCGGTAGTCTCCCCTCCTGAATCGTGTGCAGTGGTTTCCGCTGCTGCACTGGTACTTTTCCCGCCTGCTTCAGTAGCTGAAGATTCTTCTGCTCCCGATTGGGTACTTGAGTCCCCTGAATCCCCTCCTGCTCACTAGCCGTAGAAGCATCTCGTCCACTTAAATTAGTAGTTGAGTCTTGAGGTCTTACTCCATTGAAGATCTAAATGCTTGCATAATGTTTGTTGAAAAAGATGTCAAGTCCATGAGTTGCGCAGGCTCATGACTTGCTATTATCCCCTCTGCTCCCAAGATTATGCAAACAAATTTAATTATTAAAGTTTATCATTAAAACATAAAATACAAAAGGGACGGAGAAAAAGGGTCGGAGGGGGAGACCGGAGCCACCAGCTAGGAGGCTAGGTCCGGCTCTTCTGATCTTGATCAGGCGCCGCCCACGTTGCGGCTACATCTTAACATGACCATTCCTTAGTGAAGCTCGTCCCGAGCTTTCATATGTGACCATTCGATTGTGACCATTGACCATCTGACTTTGACCATTTGGCTTTGACCATTTGCTTGTGACCATCGACCATTTGACTTCAACCATTTGCTTGTGACCATTGACCATTTGACTTTGTGGAAATGTTCGTTGACGTCGCGATCATTTCGTTACTTCGTAGTTGACATAGATAGGGCAGGTATGTTACAAGCGGGCTAGAGGCACGCACTCGCATGACCAGCACAAAGCTCGCTCTCTAGGGAAGAATGATGGAGCAACTCGAGATTGAGCAATAAGTAACAAAATGAGGGCGAATGGACACGGAGCTTTCACTGACAGTATGAAACATGTAGAGATGGGTGAACTTGACGTTGAAGAAGGGTTAGCATGTAGCGGTAGGTAAAGTTGAAGAAGTTGACAAGGGGTAATTGAGCACATGAAGTTTACATTGAAATTTTGAGCATTGGAAATAATAATTTTAATTACAACAACCAATTGAAATTCAAAATAAAAACATGGGTGTCATGCAAGCAGAGTAGCAAAACTTTGTTGGTTTCACTTCGCTGTCATTTACAACAAGTTATGATAATTGCAAGAATTTTACAGTCATTTTTACTTGTACACAGCTCAAGAGGGAGCACTTCCCTAGCACTGTTTCCAAGGGCGTAGTCAAAGGGTGAATTTTTTTGAAGCTTAACTACCCTTCTCTGAACCGCCTATTCGGAGAAGTTTGGTGTATTGAGCGCAGCCGGCGAATAACAATAACAAGAAATAGAAGCTCTGTACCAGTAGCTATTTTAGAAAGAAAAGACTTTTTTTTGAAATAGCTACTGGCACCTTACCTTCATTCAAAAAGAAAGCGGATTATGCTTCTTTTGGAGACGCTCTGAACGTCTCAATTCCGTGTTAGAGCACAAGGTTTCTGCCTGTATGTGAGCTGGTATTGGTTTTTGTACAGTAATCTCACGCTCGCTCGGTCTGCTGAAATATAGTTTGAGTCTGTTTATGTGCACCGTTTGTGGTGGTGACTTCGTAAACAGACTTTTGATTGTGACATTCGTACGTGCGATAGATACAATTTAAAAGGGACCTTTCCATTGGACCGTCAGTTTAGGACGAACTGTGTCGTCATGAAGAAGAACAAGGTCTCCGATGGAAAGGTCTTTTTGGTATACAAAGTCGTATCCAGCCTTGTACGTTGCCGTTTTCGCTGCGATACTGCTTCCTACCTCCGCTATCGTGGTTTGCAGGGCCGCTGCAAACTGTCCTGGGAACGTATCTGTGGCAAAGGTTAGAGTCGAGGGTAATTTGTGGGCGATATCTATCCACGTTACCGGATGTCTGCTGTGCACTACAGAGAAGGGGCTGTGGCCAGTTCAATCATTCTTACTACAATCATACGCGAAAACTATAGGCTGAATGAAATCTGACCACAAATCCCTAGCCTCTGAGCAATAGATAGTAAGCGAATTTGTTATTACTTTTACCATCCTTTCTACTTGGCCATTGGCCTTGTGGTTATAGCTTGTGGTGAGGTTGTTGGAGATCCCTAGAGTTTTGTTAATCTCCTTGAAAAGCTCACTGGTGTAATTTGAGCCTCTATCGCTTACTATCTCATTGAGGATGCCATGCTTTGATATGACGCCATTGATAAGCGCTTTTATCATTAGATCTGCGGTCAGGTTTACCAAGGGCGTACAGATGATAAACTTCCTGAATGCGCATACCGTAATTGAGATGTATCTGTGTTCGACTGTGGCAAAGGACCAATAATATCGGTATGCACGCGCTTGAAAGGTCGCTGCGGAATAGGAAAGATCCCTAGTTGTTCGCGAATAATGTTTCCGGCAGGCGTTTTGACCTTTTGACATGCGGGACAAGATTTTACGTAATTCACAATGCTTTGAAACATATTCGGCCAGTAATACTTTTCTGAAATGTTTTTATACGTTTTTCGTATGCCAAAGTGAGAACCGATTAACGGATTGTCGTGGAAGAGACAGACAATTTGATTTTGCAACTCCTGGCTAGGAATTACTAGTCTTGGTTTCTTTTGAACCGTAAAATATAAAGCTCCATTGAAAGTAGAATATTTGTCAAGTGTACCAAGAAATTGCTGCGGTACGTTTGAGTTTTTCACGCTAGAAAGTTGATCAGGCTTCCGTAACTGGAATTTTGTTGACTTTCTACAATGCTATCCAAGGTATTGAGCTGGCAAAACTTGGAGTAATGGACATTATAGGATATCGGCTCAAAAAATCGCAGAAACTATTATGTTTGCCTGCTCTGTAGACGATGGTGATGTCATACGTTTGAATTACTATTTGGTATTTTGCTAAGCGGCCAACAAGATCTGAGCGATAGAGCAACGATTTCAATGGCGCATAATCGGTAACCAGTGTGATAGAGGCGTTCGCTACGTACGGATAAAAATGCTCTAGTGCGAACACATTTGCAAGAGCTTCCAATTCAATGATAGAATAGTTCTTTTCATGCCTGGTTAATGGCCTGCTGCAGTACGCAATGGGATGCTCCTGTTGAGAAGAGGGATTTCGCAGCAGTAAGCGCGCTCCTAAGCCAAAAGTAGAGGCGTCCGCATGAATTATGTATGGCTGAGAAAGGATGAGTGGAGCTAGTACAGGAGCCTGTATCAAAGCATTTTTGAGAGCATTGAAAGCTTGCTCGTGAGAGCTGTTCCACACTAAGGGAGTATTTTTGGTAAGGAGTTGGTTTAGAGGAGCTGCGATGAAAGAAAAACGTGGAATGAAACGTCGGAAATATGATGCTGCTCCTGAAAGGACTTGACAGCTTTTTGATTTGTGGGTCGCGGAATTTTGGCCATGCTTGCGACTTTTTCAGGATTTAGCCGTGTACCTTTTATACTTATGAGGACGCCTAAGTAGCTGACTTCTGTTTGAAAGAAAGAGCATTTTTCCGGAGTGAGTTTCATTCCGAAGTTTTCTATCCTAGTAAGCACCTCGTCAAGATCGTGAAAATGTTGTGCAACACTGGGACTCGCTATTATGATGTCGTCAATATATGCGAAGCAGCATGCTTTGAGTTCACGTATCCACTCGTTAGCTACGCGCTGAAATGTTCCAGGAGCGCCTTTTAGACCTTGCGCCATAACGGTGAAATGAAACAAGCCAAGGAACGAGGAAAAGGCGGTACGCTTTCGATGTTTCTTTTCGGGAGGTATTTGGAAAAAACCGCTCTTAAAATCCAGGGTAGAATAGGCAGATTTACCACTTACTAGGTCCAAAATATTCTGTACATGAGGAATGCAGTACGTTTCGTTCTCTATAATGACATTTATCTGCCTGTAATCTACTGTAAATCTCCACTGATCTTTACCCGAACTCTTCTTAACCAAAACGATAGGTGAGGCGAACTTGCTGTTACTTGGCTCTATCAATCTAGTCCTAAGCATTTCTTTTATTTGCCTTTCAATTTCGCGTTGTTTTTCCAAGGGAACACGGTAGGGTTTTTGTTGCGGAAATTTTGCATGAGGCACAAAATTGATTTGGTGAGTGATAGAGCCTGTGTATTTACCCAAATTACCGTCATTACCAACAAATGCTTTAGAATGTTTTTGTAAAAGATGGTGAACTTGGCTTACTTGGTTGTTGCTGAGAATTGAATAGTTGATCTTAATGCGTTTGGTAAGAGGAAGTGTAGTTCTATTTGAAGGAAAAGACGGCAAATTTTGAGAGATATCAGCTTCAACGGGTAAGTATTCTGCAGCTTCTTTGTAACTCGGAATATCTTGATTTTGCGCGTTCTGATTTACTGAAAACACTGGCGGCCAGTACATTTGAGAACCAAGAAATTCTGAGTTGGAAATCAACTTGTTTTTGTGTGTAGGGTAACGGAAGAAGGAGTTGAGTCGAAAACGATAAATTCTTGATGACCGTGTGACGAAAGAGTTTCACCTATGCAAACCGAATGGTAGTGGAATGCCGGGATTGTCGCAAGTCAGGAATTCCCAATTAGGCGGAAGAATGTGTTTTGTGGAAGCGAATACTATGTTGTCGGATGAGGGTTTTGAAGTGATTTCGGACATGAGGTAGATTGGCAGGTGAAGAGGATTAGTATTCGGATAATTTGCATCAAATATGGGAATTTTGTGGTGATCAAAATGTATGGTTTTGGATTTATAGTTAACTAGCTGGCTTACCCGGCTCCGCCGTATCCGGACCAAACTTGGCACACATACACTTCGGGCCCTGGCGGGTGTCACAGTCCACTTTTCGTTATCGATCGATGTCGATTTTACCGATTTTTATCGATTTTTTTGCAGAGTTCACTTACAGGGCTAGGAGTTGGCACAGGGGGCGAAGTGAGCATGGGGATTCCGAATACAACATTAGTTTTCAGGATCGTCCATTACTTTTATCGATTTTATCGATTTTTTTGTAAAGTTTGACCTGCGGGGCTGGGAGTTTGCACAGGGGGGTAATCGAGCATGCTGATTACGAACACAATATTAGTTTTCAGGATCGTCCATTACTTTTATCGATTTTATCGATTTTTTTTGTAAAGTTTGACTTGCGGGGCTGGGAGTTTGCACAGGGGGGTAATCGAGCATGCAGATTACGAACACAATATTAGTTTTCAGGATCGTCCATTACTTTTTCGATTTTATCGATTTTTTGAAAATTTGAGCTAGGGGGCTGGAATTTGGCACAGGAGTGTAATCGAGCATGCTGATCACCCCCTTGGGGGTGATCAGCATGCTCGATTACCCCCCTGTACCAACTCCCAGCCCCCTAGCTCAAACTTTGCAAAAAAATCGATAAAATCGATAAAAGTAATCGATAATCCTGAAAACCAATATTGTATTCGGAATCCCCATGCTCGATTACCCCCATGTGCCAACTCCCAGCCCCGTAGCTCAAACTTTGCAAAAAAATCGATAAAATCGATAATAGTAATCGATAATCCCGAAAACCAATATTGTATTCGGAATCCCCATGCTCGATTACCCCCCTGTGCGAACTCCCAGCCCCGTAGCTCAAACTTTGCAAAAAAATCGATAAAATCGATAAAAGTAATCGATAATCCTGAAAACCAATATTGTATTCGGAATCCCCATGCTCGATTACCCCCCTGTGCCAACTCCCAGCCCCGTAGGTGAACTCAGCAAAAAAATCGATAAAAATCGATAAAATCGATATCGATCGATGACGAAAAGTAGCCTATGACACCCGCCGGGGCCCGTAGTGTATGTGTGCCAAGTTTGGTCCGGATCGGTTCAGAAATGGAATTTTCTATTCGGAACATACGTACACACAGACATACATACAGACAGACAGACAGACAGACAGACATACAGACAAACAGACATTCAGCTTTATATATAAGATAGTAATGTTAGTTGCTATTTGATTCATCGCGTCATTCCCTAGTAAAATGTCAGCAGAGCAATGATCGTTGTTAACTACCAAAACCATAAGCTCTATGGGAGAATTGGTGACATCGAACGGTGCATTTAATTTGCCCTAGGAACTTGATTGGTGAGCCATTAGCAGTAACGCCTTGCACTAAGCTAGTTGGTATGATACGTGCGCGAATATGGTTTGCAATCCTTTCGGAAACGATGGTTAGAGAAGAGCCCGTGTCAAAAAGTGCGAAAGTGGAAAGGTTATTGATTTTTATGGGTATAAAAATACTGTTAGGTTGTCCCGAAAGTTTTGTTGGTTTCTTTCATCGATCACTGAAACTCACAGAACACCAATCCATGGGCAAGCTAGATACCATTTGATTCAGATTTTTATCCTCTTTCATACAGCTATATTTTCTCTCTGATCTACCCTGCCCTTGCGATGTTATCGCTATGGCTTTTTGAGCAGCTCATCAGTAATGCCAAATCTTTCCTGAATTTTAAAAATTTTTGTACTTGCTTTCAAAGAGCGCTGGTAGCTATTACGTAGAGCAAACCTTTGGCTACATAGTGTTTATTTTAGATTACATGCACGTTTACCAAGTCCGTTATAATCAATTATTCAATAAAAACCGCGACTTTTTGATTACATTTACCACGTAAAAGTACCGAAAATTCCAAAAAGCTGCTTTTTCAAGGCAAATCAAACTTGGTCATGTTGCATAAATGATCTTTAATAAGAATCATTTTTCAATTCGGAGAAACTTTGAATATTCCGTGAATTTGCTGCAGTTGCGTGTTTCATGACTTTGCCAAAAATCGAGATCTCTCAAGAAATAATTTTTTTCAAGGCATAAACAGCAGATTAGGAGAATCTAAAAATGTGGCCTTTTAGTCCGAGAATTGCTCTATTAGAATCATACTTGACCATATTGGAAACTTTAGAATGAAATTCTTAAAAAATACCCAATCTTTGACTAAATAAAATTGGCGGATGGAGAATTTTTAACAAATATCGAAAAGAGCATACAAGATTGTAACTCGAGAATGTATCCATAAGAAAGAGAAGGAAAGGCTGCATCGAATGCATGTTAAAACTCGCTTAGGTGTTTACTGTGCGTGGTTTTGTAGTGGCTTGAAAAAACCGACAAAACTTTCGGGACAACCTAATATTTGAAGTTGATTGTAATCGCACAGAAGCTATCAAATGCTTGAATTTGAGAAAATTGGGAGGTATGCGTAATCTGGAGGCCGGATTCATCGACAGGCGTTTCATCTACAGCAACGTGTTGCGTCACACTGGATTCCCGGTGTGATGATTTGTATTTTGTGCGCGAGTTCATTTCTGCGTATTCCATTTCTAGGTGATTTGGACTTTGATGTGGCGCAGATGGTACATTGCGGAGACGCGAATCTTTTGAGCAGCACATTTGTTTACAAATGGAAAAAATAAAATTCAAGGAGATTTTGACGCTGTAAAAGTAATAATAGAGGAAAATAACAAAAAGGATTAATAGAATTATGACGATTATGTAAACTACGATGCGGATTATAGTGAACAGCTTAAAAGTTTTCAAAACTGATTGTTGTTTGTTTGAAGTATGTGTTTTGCATTGGATTCCAAGTAGTCTGCAGTCTGTACTATTCCATCATTCAAAGAGGAAAAATCTGGCTCTTTAAGAGCTAAAACTACTTAAATTTACTGTGGAGTTGAGATTGCGAACAGGAGATATTTTATTGAAAAGAGAGAGTTTGGACAATGTGATATTATTATATTTTGAATTACTGCGTCTCTTTTCCTACGAGTGGGAATAGGAGAGAAATTCTGAATATTCTCAGAACTGTAAAGATTTGAAGAATTAAAATGCTTTTTGTTTATTTGGTGAATCAGCTCCGGATTGGTAAAGAGATTTTTTAGATCTACGTACGGAATTTCCGAAAGATGTATGAAGACACCGTTATCCATTGCAAGTGAACTGTTTTTCAAGCACCAAACCGAAATTTCTGTTTGAGTATACGTCACGTTTTTGAAAGTAAAAGCTGATTGAATCTTTTCAATAAGACTGTGTGATGGGGTGACGTATGCGATACTTTCGATGGCTTTTACATATTTGCAAATAGGGAAATCGTGAGTAGGTGCCTTCCAAACAATGGTACCATGGGTAAGTTGGCATTTTTCATCACGAATATGACAATGTGCAGTGTCGCCAAACTGACTGGTAAAAATATTGTCATCAAACATAGCTAATTCGCCTTTTTCAACGAAAACGTTTGTGGTTTGCGTACATTATTCACCAAAAAACCACGGATAGGTATAACGTACTACATTTTGAGAACCAAAAACATGCGGCGAGAGTGTGAGCAACGATTTGTCCAGATATTTTTTAATTCTACTGAGTGACTGACATAGAGAAGCATCCAAAGGAGAAGTGAATTCTTAATCGCTTTTGACAGAATAGGAGAGATGTAGATAGGATGAAGTACAAATTACCCTAGTTTTGTTGAAGCAATGGTATGCGGGTATAATCAATGGTTCTGTTTTTTCCACATATACAGAAGCTGTAGTTACGAGAATTTGAGAGGTATTTCGCACACGAGAGCAAGATGCAAATTCTGGGTAAGCAACCGACCAGCCTGCTTTTCCTCCACAAATTTGGTATTTTAGAGATAATGCCGAAGAATTTTGAATAAAAATTGTTAAAATAGTAAGTAGAAATAGAGAGCTAGCATGACGATTTAAGCCAGTAGAGAGATTAGTTGAGACAGAATTGACGTCCCTACGATTCGGCGCAAAAGTTACGGACCTGTTAGTTTGGTTACGTCGCGGCGGAGTACGCGATCGCAACTGAAATCTACGCGGCGATCTAGACCTCCAATTTCGAAATTGGCGCTGCTGGAAATTTTGTCTCGGTGGATATGGGGACCTGTTCTCGTAAAAACGGCTTTGCGCGCGAAGAGACCTGTTTTCATAAAATTGAGGTCTACCTCTTCCGAAGTAATTTGTGGAATAAGTTACGCGAGATCTAACGTGCGGACTGCGGGGATTGCGAAAAATTCGGCTTGGTGTCCTTTGCGTATATCGAGTATTATAGGAAAAATACCTAGATCTCTGGGGAGAGTTAGGATTGCTTACAGAGGTGACCAGCGGCGTTGCGAAATCTAATTTGTCGAGAATTCTATCCATTTTGCTATTGAGTATGTCAGGATCTACAGATGTTACGTCGTTTTTGACTAAATCCCACATGCCGTCTGCGTTGCGAAGAAGTTGGTCATAGTTCGCATTAAGGGGGCCCAAAAATTTTAGTTTGATTTTTGGGTGGAGGCCTTTTATGAAAATTATAAATTGCAAAAAATCCCGTTTATCTCTATATTCATCGCCTGGATAAGCGCCTTTGAGTTCGCGCTTGATTCTGTTGGAGAAAACAGTTGGAGACTCGTCCAGATTCATAGAAAGATGCATGATTTTGTCGCGGGCTACATCTAGATAATGTTCTGTAGAAAAATGCTCTTTGAGCTTAGCTGTGGCGAGGTCCCAGCTTTGTTTTTCAGCCTCAGAATTGTTATTATAAACCGCTTTAGCAGGACCTTTCAAATGTACTGGCAGAAGACGTGCCATTTTTTCCTCGGTAAGATTCGTGATTTTGCCACCTCAACAAAATTGTCTATGAATTGTACCAATCCCTCAGCACCTTTTTCGCCAGAAAAGTAAGGCGATTTTGTTGAGTAAGAGGATAGCAAAAGTTTGTCGAAGACCGACTCCATTGCATTCAGAAAATTGTCAGCGTCCATTTGAGTTGTTGTGAAAGACTGTGAGGAAGATGGACGTGAAGACTGAGTTTTTCGAATGTGCTGCTTAACTTTGGCTTCGGGAAAAGAGTATCTAAGCGATTGTCTTGCTAGATATCGCGCGGTACGATCTGAAGGGTGTTCTTCCTCTTCCTCTTCCTTTTTATAATGTAACTTACGCTCTTTCTCAGAGTCACTATACTCTTTTGGCATAAATCACTATTGAATAGTTAGCGCGTTGTAAAATGATTATTTTTTAAAAAAGATTTATTTTTGGCTTGTATAAAAATGAAATTTTTTTCTTGTGAATTGCCCCAGGAATATGAGCTGAAGTAGTAGAAAGATGTGAGATGAAGTAAAAGGGAGATGTGAGATGAAGTAGTGAAGAGATGTGAGATGAAATATAACAGTAGAGAGAATCCTTTTTTTTCTAAAATAAATCGGTACCTGTATCCTTATCGGTGCTGATGGCATGGACTGTTCGCTCTTATGGGATGCGTTGGTCTAGGATGTTGAAGGATAAATTGAGTTGTTGACCACTTGAGTTGCTGACGAGGCGAGACGAGCGCTTTGGTATGGAATAAGCTTGGAGTTGGGTAGGTGGGCGGGGTAACTTTCACAGCTCTGGTATACTCCATGGGGGGGGGGTAAAATCCATGGGGGGTAACCCAGTGATATGCAATACTCCAATGGATTGGAATATCACGCCAGATGTGTATCATTTTACATAATTATTTGGCAGGCAGAACAAGGTCACCTGGCTGCATATAAAGGTGATTAGCCATAATGCTGGACGTACATATCTTTCTTAAGTTTTTATTTTCATGTTTTCCTTGATTTTTCTTGTTTGATTAATTGGACGTTTTTTTGAAAAGTGATAATTTGTATTGTGGATTTTTTAGAAGATAAAAATATGTTCAGCTTTAGCTCAGAGTCGGTGCCCACACGAAGAAATCAGGTAAGAATTTTGTTTTGATTTTGTAGCAAAAAAAGGTTAATTTTGATAGAAACATTTTAACATAGAATTTTTTTATTACCAATTTCAGTCTTAGGCTGCGTTCAGACTGATTTCGAAATCCGGGAACAGTCTCAACACAGCGCTCATTTCAAGCGCTGTGCTGGAACTGTTCCCGGATTTTGAAATCAGTCTGAACGCAGCCTTATGTGTGTTGCGGAGCAGTGAGGCGATGTGATCATCAGCAGGAGGAATTGAATAGAGCCATGAGGGTACGGTTTTTTTTAAATAAAGAAGAATTTTTTGTTTCACTAGAAATAATTTTTTTTCAGAAATTAGAAGAAACCAAAATGATGTTATCTAACAGCGAAATTATGGCGGCGGAGCTGACGAAACAATTGGGAGAACAGCGAAGGAACAGAGGAATTTATCAGAATTCGCTGCGAAGAACCCTCCGTAAAGTAGATTTTATGGGTGCCGGCGTATCGGAAACAAGAAGGGATATCGTGAACGCTATCAACTTAATGATGTGATTATAATTTCCTTTCTTTGTTTTTTTTGAGTTTTCGTGTAATAAACTATTGATGTATAGCGTTTCAAAACAGCAGTAAAAATAGCACACATGTGGCGGGGTCTTTTGATCACGAATGACTTTAGACAAAGCCTTCGTTAGGTTGTATTAGGGTATCAGATTACAGTGGGATGGCAAGCTGTAAAAATGCGGCGTCGCTGTTGATTGTAAACAACCTCAAATTTGAACTTTGGAATAAATAGAGTATGTACATGTCGACATTAGGCGACGTGGCGATGGAGTCCCTTCTTTTTTCAGCGCTCAGAAGAAATTATTTATTTATTTATTTATTTATTGATACACTGTTGTGCACAGTGCGCCAGTACTAAGACACGAACGCAACGACAGACAAAAACAGTAATGAAACGAAATTGTAACATGCTCAACACCCTAGAGAAATTGAGGAGAGTAATTCTCTAAACTAGGTGCTCGTCAGTGTTGTCTTCAAAGTCAGAAAGTCAGTGTCGTGGGGACTAAACTTGGTATAAGTACAAGTCCAAGTACGATGCGTGACGGTATATAAATATACGGTCACTTTCGAGCGAAGAAAGAGGGATAAGCACCTAGGCGAATGAGCGAAATCATGCGTACCCGGCGGGCAGGAGACCTCGTTCGGCTTACCCCAACAACGCTAACATCGGACTTGGATACAAGATGATCAAGGATAAGAGACAGACATATAAAATTACACGACAAGGACGATGTCAGATTTAGAAGACAAACACTAAGCTGCGTATATCGGAAGAGAGCCTCTCAGGTCAAGAGCATGTCAGCAAAACAGCAATGAAAAAAAATGATTGATGGAACGAGATGGTCATACTAATGTATGCTATGCTGTAACCCATACAACGAGAAAATGAAAACAAAACAACAAGGATAGTCAATTTAGGCAAAGGGAACGTGGACCGAAGTTCAGCAGAGTTGTATCGACTGAATTGTACAGGCAACCATGGAAGGCCTCTGAAATCAAAACAGACGAGACAACATAAGTGAGTTAAAAAGGCGATCAACTTCCCAAGTGAAGTCCATGGGGCATTGGAAAATACAGTGAAGAAATAGCCAGCGTTAAACTGAGCAAGTCAACACTCTGAAAAAAAAAAGGAGCCAGCCAAGAGTAGAATTTAGAATGTAAGAAAAAAAAGTGAAGGACATAAGGAGAAACTTCATCTCAAAAGTACTCGGATTCATCTATTCCCAGCAATCTCAAAAAGTCACAATTAAGAAGTTTTTTTCTGAAAGTAGTTGAATTAGGAGCAGAGAGAACTGCGTCAGGAAGCTTTTGTAACCATCGAGAAGTGCGTGCGAAAAATGAGTTGTAGAAGAGTGTATTTGGAACAGTAGAGTCAATGCAGTGGAAGCTAAACCTACCTGTTCGGCCGTTGCACGGTCTCCAAACCCAGAATTCACTAGGAACAATTTTTGTTTCAAGGCGAATTATTTGGAAGGCAAGCACTAAGTCAGCCAAAACCCTTCGATACAGCAAGCTATGCAACTTCAAGTGGTCCAGCCTACATCTATAGGAGGGAAGAGTATACGGGTAATCCTCGCTTGGAAAAAATCTGTAATACATTACACGAGTGAAAACCATTTGGACTTTCTCCAAGGTTAGAATGTCTTTTTTTAAGTGAGGATTCCAGACTTGGCAAGCATACTCTAATGAAGGGAGAACATAGGCCATATACAGCTTGATGTATACTATAAATTATGAAAGAGTTGAAAAGTTAAAATTGTCAAAACAGCAAAAAATTTTAAATTCCGTTTGAAGTTCGGAAAATATTGGAAAATTGGGAATTGAAAGAGTCGAAAAAATGAAAAATTGACGAGAGTATTGTCGGAATGGTAGTTGTGATGAAATAGAAAAGCAATAATGGAATATTAGTTTTTATCTAGGAAAAGTAATCGGAGAAAACTAGGTTAAGAGAATTGTTTTGGAAGAACGTTGAATAAGAATTGGATAAAAGTGAGTTTAGCGTTTTTTTTTGAAAATGGGTACTCATCGCTGGACGACTCATTAGGAAATAGTTACTATGTTGTTTTTTTTTTGCTAGTGGATCCACATTATGAGGTAAAATGGGGTAGGATATGATTTGAGTAAGCATGTGTGCAATTTCGCGTGTAAAGTTAGGTGAGGATAAAATAGGTGGGTGCGGTTAGTGCAAGAGAAGAGCCGGCGGGTGGAGTTCAAATCCGGGACCTCCATGTGAAGTCCATGAGTTGCGCAGGCTCATGACTTGCTATTATCCCCCTTGCTCCCAATATTATACAAACAAATTTAATTATTAAAGTTTATCATTAAAACATAAAATAAAAAAGGGGCGTCGGAGGGGGAGACCGGAGCCACGCTAGGAGGCTAGGTCCGGCTCTTCTGATCTTGATCAGGCGCCGCCCACGTTGCGGCTACATCTTGACAAAGAAAAATGCCAACTTCAAGTGCTTACGAGTAGAGTGATCAGAATAATTGCTAGATAACGCATTTTTAATGAGAGCTGTGCTGATGATAGTCATTCTTCATCGCTTATATTAGGTTGGCACGAAAGTCCTTGCGTAACTCAAACAAAATTCAATAACTTTCCAAAGACTACACCTAAATTCACAATCTTGTATGCTAAAAAAATTAGAAGCCTCGCGCTTCATGTTGGATGTTTAATCATAAGATTTCGTGAGCTGCACATCAAGAACGAAGCTCTCAAATACGGGGCTTCAAAATTTGCGATTTTGAGTTTGGTGGCAGAAAATCGCAGAGGGCCGTTGGCTAGCCGAAAAAAATCCGTACAATTTACTTAAGCAACAAAAGTCCTTATGTTACTTTGGAAGGCTTTGAACTTGCACACTGAAGCAAAAATAAAAAATTCATGAAGTATGTCATTTTGCGGAAAAAATCCCCTCATGCCCGCAGATTTCCGGCGAAAACAATTTTTTACAATCGAAAAAAAGTCGCAAGGCTCTAAATAGGCATATGTCTAATTTCTGGTTGCAAACTTTGTTTCTGTGGAAAAATTAGAGCGATAAGAGGATTTGTCCTGTGAAAATACGAAATTTCACAAATTTTTTGATCTCGCATTTTCATGCGCGATCAAAGCCTGCTAAAATAACGTATGGACTTTTGCTGTGTAGGTAAATTCTATAGATTTTTTTCGGCTAGCTACCGGCCCTCTGCGATTTTCTTCCACCAAACTCAAAATCGCAAAATTTGAAGCCCCATATTTGAAAGCTTCGTTCTCGATGGATAGCTCATGGAATATTGTGCTTAAACTTCCATCATGGAGCGTGAGACTTCTAGTATTTTTAGCATACAAGGTTATGAATTTAGGTTTAGTTTTTGAAAATTTATTGAATTTTGTTTGAATTACGCAAGAACTTTCGTGCCAACCTAATATATACTGTACGTACGTGTGACTGTGTGCTTTATGTGCGTCCGTTACTGGCATCACAGAAAAAGTGAGAGTTTTTTGAGGTTGATGCATTTGTATGGTGTTTCTTTTTTATTATACTATGTAAACTAAAACTCAGTGGTTGATTCAAGTTTTTTTGTCAATCCTTTTATCGCATGGTTATGTCGTAATCACTTCGTAATTTAGTGATGTTAGCGATCATCAATCATGGATGCCGACGTTTTTGTGAATTCACTTTATTCTCCATAACTATGGACCTTTTATATGAGTCAGTTACTTATTGTTAGATACATAACTGAGAGGGCTGTTTCTACTTGCCCAGAAGCCCGCCACCGAGACTGTCTTTTTTCTACCCCTCACTTGCATCGCTCTCGATCTCCTTATTATGGAAAGTATTTTTGACCGAAGAAGTTTCGAATAAGTTCTGCACCACCCCTGAGAAAAGCGAAAGCTGATTCCTTTGGTTCCGGGACTTTAGATGCTGAGTTGTGAGCGTCTTTTGAAGTCAAAAATAGAAGTGGGATCTGAAAAAAATCAAACGTAACGGTCCCTGCAGTTCTCAAATAGAGCTGTGAAACTCTATTATCAGGTGTATAAGTAGCGGGGATTTTTCCCTAGAATCGACCAGCCCAAACACGCCAAAAGATTTCACGATCAAAAAGCCCTATACAGTGCTGCGTATTGCCTAAGAGAATTATGCGGCATAAGGAAGACGCCTCCGGAAACGTAGTGAAGCGGCTGTGCAGCTCGTTTGAAAATTTTTACACCTGAAAATAGGGTGGTAGGGATATACTAGACAGAAAGTATTTATTTAAACAAGTCCTACTCTAGCCCATTCGAGCGGTTCCAAATGCTTGTTCCAGTCTCGCATTCAATTTTTCTATCCTAAAAACTCCATAACTCGTCCAAAAAAACTGGCTTTACAGGGCCGTATAGGGGCCTGCAGGATCGCGAGAGTCGGACTGCTTACGGCCTTTGCGCCGCGCACGTCCGATGTTCTAAGGCAGGTGCCAGACTTATCCTCTTCAGCCGGTTTTCGGTTCATAGGTCTAACACTATACTGTTCAACAGCGAAGGTGGTAAACGAATGAACCTGTTCAACAGGATAAGTCTGGCACCTAACCTGAGTCGTCGGACGCACACATCTGACGTGCGCGGCGCGATGGCCGCACGCACATTCGACTCTCGCGATTCTGCAGGCCCCTATATAAAGCTTGTGGCAGAGGTGCATCAAAGGTCACTCAAAAAGCAGTTTCCTTGTTGTTGGTGCTACACCCGCAGGAGTCATGTGCACAAGTCATTTCCAGCTTACTTATCAGCTGATCCAAATGTTTCACGAACACGCTCTTCGCTTTGCATGTGGTCTTTCTCTGAGGAGGTATTTCGCCATCGGTCATCTGTCGGCCGTCTACTTTTTTCATGATTCGTTACAGATTAGCCTGTAGCAATACAAAATGAACAGCTTTTGATGGGATCTATCATCTCAAGCGCCGATATCGTAAGGAGTTTGCATCAAGTCACGGGAGAAACTGACTTTTCAACGTACTTATGCAATGTGGGAGCTAAGCATAAGCTCATTTTTAGCAGGGTTTGAAAACGAGACTTGTTTATAATCTAGTTCAATGAAAGCCACTCCAATCATTTATACTGCACACTGCAAGTTTCACCACTTGAGCAAGTAAGTACTCCGCAACAAGATGGATCCTGGATTGGTTGGAGTGAGGCGAATAAGGCAGATTCCAAATATTTGGTGTCTAGCAAATCGTATAGGCTATGTTCATTTTACTTAACAGAAGCTCTCAACATTTTCAATAAGGAGCGCACAAGCATCTATGCTCAAGAAGCTTTTACCATGATGAAGCGAAACCTTCATTTTTATTCTGGAAACATGTAAAGTTTGTATAAGACCAATAGATGAGGTCCGTAGCTAATTTGGAAGATTTTGAGTCTATTTTGTTAGTGTAAGCCAAATCTCGTCTCAATCCTTTCATTTTTAGGGCTTTTGTTTACATTAGTCGTGACTTTGGAATACCCTTGTTCAACTTAAACTTTTCGTTGAGCATCAGATTGGTGAAATATGTTCCACTTTTTGAATCTTAGCGTTTCTTCACATTTGCTCTTAAAAAATGTGACCTACATGATCTACGTTCAGTATGATTACATGATAGCTATCTATCTAAGGAACTCTTCATTCCACTTTTTATGGAACTAAAGAACATTAAAACTCAAACTCTTGAAAAATCCTAATTTGTTGGATGGCGCGGATCACCAACCTACCGATCTCCAGTGGCGGGAAGAAAAGCCCGCGCTGACCCCTTCAGCAGGCTATAAATACCGGAGGATAGGGGGGAGCAGGTAGAGCGTGAAGAGAGCGCTCCAGGGAGTTTAAACGAGCCATCGAAGAGAGGTGGACCTCCCCCCTTAGATAGAAAAAAGCTAGAGAACCCCGCTGAGCTGGCCAAATCGGGTCAGAAGGACCCATAGTTGTTGTTAAGTGTTCAAGTTGTTCAAGTTATTCTTGTTTATTGTTGTCATAGAAATAAATATCTTTATTCTAACCGTGTCCTTCTTGATCGATCCGGTTCAAACCGTTAATACCACTAGACAAGCCCGTTTACATTGGGGCCGAGTCGTTGCCTTGATCGATCGAAGACGTGTAGCAGAGTACGGATATCCAAGCACAGCAATGAAGAACGTTCAGAGCAAGCAGATAAGGTCTAAGGGAGAAGTGATTATTGATCAAATCATCCACGCTAGAGGCGTGACTATTGATTGTGAGTGACTCTATTCGAGCAGCTGAGAGGCGCGATTTGGCACGCAGCGTTGATTATCAATGAATGTAAAGGCAAGGCGAAGCATTTCGCTGCCGGGTACAAACATGTCCATGGTTATGGATCATAGGGCAGAAGTGACAGAGCGCATTCATGAGAGAAAAACACACTCAGTGACTCAGACAGCGGACAGGACCCCTCCGCCGGAGAAATGGCAGGGTCGCGGCGTTTCCCCAGCGGTGGGTCTCCCATTTGTCCGGCGGAGCCCTCCCATTTCTCCGGCGGAGACCTCCCATTTCTGCTCCGGATACCTCCCATTTACTGCTCCGGATACCTCCCATTTTCTGCTCCGGATACCTCCCATTTTCTGCTCCGGATACCTCCCATTTTCTGCTCCGGAGCCCCCCGATTTTGTGCTCCGCAAGTCTGCCGCGGCATACTGTAATTAGCCCTAATTAAAGGCAGCTTCCAGGCAGATGTGGACCTATGGGGCTTTTACATGGAAAGTACTTTTGGGGCCCTAACTAAGGCACTGCCGAAGCGGCAGCGCAGGTAGTGCTCTAACGGCTGAGATATTCCCCTCGAAACAGAACCCGCGAACGTATACGCATGGATTCATGGCGGTTTCGCGCCAGGATCCACGCTTTGCGTCATGAATCCATGCGAAACACGGTCGCGGGGTCCAGTTTCGAGCACAATATCTCAGCCATTACAGCACTACCTGAGCTGCCGCTTGGGTAGTGCCTTAGTTAGGGCCCCAAAAGTACTTTCCACGTAAAAGCCCCATAGGTCCAGATCTGCCTGGACGCTGCCTTTAAGATAGCCTTTATTCAATGGTAATTATACTTTTTACGTTAAGCAATAGCTGTAAATTTAAGTGTTAATTTTAATTTTATCCGGTTGCGCCGCAGCAGCTCTTACTTAGAATGAACCACAACTCTTTCTTTAATGCAGTCAGATACTGATCATCTTCGTAATATTTTGTTAATATTTTGTGATCGCTATTGCCCGTTCTGGGCGAAAAGGTGCCTCCAAAGAAACATCAGCACTGAACTTTTGACTCAGTGCTCCTTTGCAAGCTCTAATTAATATTTTTCTTCGCTTTTAGTCTTCAACGATTCACTGCGAGTGAACCCGCTGTCAGCTGAAACTTATTTTAAATTTCTAGAGACATCAGTTTCAACAACTTGCACTAGTTCATATTTTGATTACTGACAAACGGGTGGCTGCCTAACAAATAAAATGACCGCAATAGTTGCTGCTACGTTAGAGATTTCTAGAACACAGGAATATCCATATCATTTCAAAGTTAAACAGTTTTGTAACGTATGAACTAAACTTCTCAAAAATCCTCCAATTCTCCTAAATTGAAACATGGCAGTGATTGCAGATAGAAGTATTAGAAGTGATGAGGGCTCCTACGGCACATGAAAGTGGGGAAGGCGGAGCTTCGGTCGCTAAAGAAGCCTAGGAAAATGACTGAAGGACTCGCTCCCGAAGAGGTGCAGAGCCGAAGCGAAGCGGTCGCACGGGATCTGAGCCGCACGAGCCCCACTCCTAATGCTACAGAGGCAATGTTTTCGAGCTTTTCTCCTCTGATTCTCTGTAAATCCTTGCATTGCTGATAATTTATGCAAACCGATTGGTCTTGATTGAATCTAAACAGAATTTATGACTTTATACCTCTATATCAAGAAGATAACATATATTACACACACCCAACAACAGATGCAAAAACTATAGCATGAGATCACCGAATGCACACAGAAAAATCGCACACTATGCATACCCAATGTAACTGAACGATATGAAATGCCCATCTCGGGGGAGACTCACACAAACGAAAAACGAGTTGTAGCGATGGCATGACGGTACGGATAGCCTTCTTCGAGGTAAGCGGTGTCAATGACGACAGAAAAGAAAAAACAATCCAGCGTTTGGCTTTCACCTCTGAAAAAAAAAGAACAAAATAATGATCATAAGCTGCCTAAAAAGTGTTGAAGAAGTACTTGGAGAGCATGACTTTTCGTAAAATGATGTGCATACGCTATTCATGAACAGACGTGCATACGCTATTCATGGGGAGACCTGCGAGATAGCTTGGCCAGGGGTAGACTCTACCCACTAAGTCAGGTCGATCAGTTTTGATAACACAAAATTCGCAGGAAAGGAAGGTCGAGTGAATTCAAATCCAGAGCAAAACTTCAAGATGGCGTAGATATCAAAAACGACTATGTCTTTTATTAATCCTTTCCGTATGTGATGAGAGACCATAGATTATAGTAGAAAATAGCATGGATGGTTGATTTGGAAAATGTGTGAATAGTATATAATATCCGAAGTTTGAAATAAAATAAAAATTCATTATAGAAATGAATACGCACTAAGATGAACTCACTTCTCCACTGCTTCTCGTAACGTTCTCTTCCAAGCTGCTCTCGAAAAACTTTGAATACAGATACAGTGGCGGATAGACCACCCGCACCTCTTGTAGAAGCCTGACATCATGTTCACCGCACTCTCTAAAAGCCTAAAATGGTAATGAGTTTAGAAAGCAATACTAACGCAACGATTTGTGCAAGTATGAAGGATTAGCAAAGATAGTAGTTAACGTCGATGAAAGCGCGCAAGACGTAGGCTAGTAGCTCTAGGAACGCGCTTGCCTTGGACAACGAGTGTTGAAAGCGTGTTTAGGGATCGTTCATACCGCGCACAAAGGCGGACCAAGGCGCACGAAGGCGTGTGTGAGTGTGTGTATGTGTGTGTGGAGAGAAACGAGACGGAGGGACCGTAGATTCGCCCGCAGGAACGATTACTTTTGGATTGGAGCAGGAATTGTGTTTAGAGCGCTCAATCGTCTCTCGTTCTGCTACATGCAGTTATGAATTTGACGGAACTCCTTTTTCCAGTACCACTTTAGTCTATGTTAGCTCTTTACACTGTGTTCTTGTGTGACCAAAAGGTCACACAAGAACACAGTGTAAAGAGCTAACATAGACTTAGGTTCATCTTGTAGGTCTGAAGTTCTAGAGTTTCTCAAGTGAGGTGTAGTGCATCAGAGTTGTTGTAATCTTTATTGTCAAGTTTACTAGAGGTGGAAAGAGCAACTGGCTGGAGGTCACTGTCAAAAGTAGTCTACAGCAAACAGCCCCGGTCAACATTTTGACCCAGTTGCATCTTGATGGTCCCTCTCATTCGGTTTCATATAACAAGGCGGTGACGAAGTTGCATCGAGGTTTTTGCGCTCGCATGTTCTACACAAACAAAGCCATCGAAATGTTTGCCACTTTACGGCTAACACTTATTTTGCAGACGCTCTTGCCGCGTCTGTCATTTTAGCGGACTTCTTCAAATGTCATGCTTGGCAACAGAAATCTATCCGAGAATATTTGAATTGGCAACAAATTTGTGCAAGTTGTGTGCATTATCAACTCTCTGCCAGATAAACGTGGAACAAAGATTGATTTCATGAGGGCATCGCAATTCAATGCATAGACACTAAAGCATGAGGAATAAAAAATACATCGCAGCGCTTTATTGCTCCGAAAAGGAGGACATTTCACAGTCAAGCTCTGCCATGATTTGCTTTGTAGTATTTCAGATTTACTTGAATCATTCAGGCCTGTTGTAGAATCAACTTTTCTCCTTCTGGTGTAAGGCACATTTGATACAACAAACTTGCATTATGGCCCCAACCCTCATATTTCAAGTCACCCAATAATTTACAATGCAGATTTTCAGATCTGAGAAGAGCATTGATTCAGGAAACAATTTTGTGCCAAGTACCAAAAATTAGGTATGAATGAGTCTATTGACGCTTTATCATGTTCTTGTAAATCTGAAACAACTCAATGTTGCATCTTGCAACTCTACTACTGCAACTCTAATCTCCGTATCGAGCTTGCCGAGCCACTTTCTTCCGGCGTCCAGGCAAATCTGGACAAACGGGTATCGCCAGCGGAAACTGATTTTGGGAAACCGCGCAGAGTTACAGCATAAGATGAGTTACTCAAGCTCCAGTTTTCATGTCAGCCCTTGCAGGACATGGCGCTAGCTAGCAAGATAATTTCTGTGAAAAATCTCCTACTAACAATAGTCCATGCATTCAACTACTTAGACCTATGAACATTATGCTGAGAGACAAAGCAGGGTTAAAGTAGAAAATTTGCGAAGTCATCTCTTGCAGATTCGTAGTTTTTCCGACATAAAAAACTTTGGGTTGTGTGTAGTGCAAGGTTTCCCAAGAGATAAGCATTTTGATTCACAGATTGCAGTGCAAGTCTAGCCAAAGTTTGCTTTCTGCAGAAAGCTCTATATATGAATTTGATTTGATGCAGATTCGTAAAAGTTTTGAAAAGCGAAGGCCCGGATATCGCATGAATTTTCGATTTGGAAGTAATTTAGACGCATAGCCATCGATAATAAATGGCATTTTGTGAGTTTTAACGAAGTGGGAAAAAATATAATATCTACTTGACTAACATTGTAATGTTAGGTCAGCTTAGTCAGATATCGACCACTTGATGGAAATGAGTTTGCAAGAGTGAGTGAATAGGTTAAGAGAAGTTGGAGAAAGGTTTGGTGAGAAAATTTTGTATGGAATGAATGGATTCGCGATTGCGATATCTTATCGCACGCATGGACTAAGTCCATTTTATTCGCACGGAAAGCCCATTTCGCGAGGACTTTCGTGGATATCATTCCAGGTCTCAGAAGACGTCGTGCAGCCAAAACATTGCGCAATGATGAAGTGTGTCAGTAACCAATCAAACCTGTAAAAAGAGAAAGAGTTGTTCAACTTATGTAGATTAAGTTGAATGCTTTGGATGTTCGGAATACAATGACATCATTATGTTATATTCGTTTGTAACGAGAATCTTTGAATAGGGAGATTTTTGGATCGGTCAAATATGTAGGTGTTAGCTGTTAAGTCATTTATAAAACTGTGTCGATAGATTTGACTGCGGTTTTTATGCCCACAGGAGCATAAAACACTTATACAAAGAGGCCTCACCTCGAGGCACAACTCAGAGTCTTCCATTGTGTGAATACTATCATATATGAGCAGAATAAGCATCCAACTAACGATGAAAACCAAGAAAATGTGGTTGTCGGAAGACGCGTACTGCTGCGCGCGGTCCCGCCATCGTCACGATTTTTCAAATGCCCTATATCATGAACGTTTCCCTAGATTTGAATAATTGCTTCCTTTTGAATGTACGGATCTTCCGAAGTGTGATGTTTCTGAAAATGTTATAGTCTCACTATAAAATATAAAATCTAGATATTAATCTATTGTTAGCTTTTCATTGATGATATCAAGATATTGTGTTGATTTAATTGCTGAGCCAGTGCGAGATTGGTAAATATATTTATTAGGCTGACGTTTCGGCTATGTCGCCTTCTTCAGAGCCTGAAATGGGCGACAACAATCTATAAACTATCCGATCAAGCATCTCCTCAGCCTCACAAACAAAATTCTAAGCTTTCTTTCGGATCACAGGCAAGCTGCCACACGCAATACTCACCTTTTCGACCGCCGGTAAAATTCTCGAGTATAAACGAGCGCTAACTGATAACGTAAGTGAATGATTGAACATGTCTTCACCGGATCAGAAAATCTGATCTAGATATGGTGCGAGCTCGCGTGTGATAGAGAGGCATTCATCTTTGCGATTCATTTTGGGTTGTTTGAAATGAATCCAAAACGCCTCCAAAGTCTTGCGGGTAGACGTTTGAGGTTCACGCGCTAAGATCTCTACATTTACTTCAAAATTCACTCCTTCATGCTCTTGCACTCTATGGGCGCCCAGTGGAGTGGATAAGCGTGATCTTTCTTTGCCATTGAGATGTTCCTTGATGCGTACGCATAAGGGACGTGCTGTTTCACCGATATACTCGGCTCCGCAATCCTTGCATGAGATGAGGTAGACAACTCCCGCGCTCATGCAGTGCATGATTATATTTTTTCCCACTTCGTTAAAACTCACAAAATGCCATTTATTATCGATGGCTATGCGTCTAAATTACTTCCAAATCGAAAATTCATGCGATATCCGGGCCTTCGCTTTTCAAAACTTTTACGAATCTGCATCAAATCAAATTCATATATAGAGCTTTCTGCAGAAAGCAAACTTTGGCTAGACTTGCACTGCAATCTGTGAATCAAAATGCTTATCTCTTGGGAAACCTTGCACTACACACAACCCAAAGTTTTTTATGTCGGAAAAACTACGAATCTGCAAGAGATGACTTCGCAAATTTTCTACTTTAACCCTGCTTTGTCTCTCAGCATAATGTTCATAGGTCTAAGTAGTTGAATGCATGGACTATTGTTAGTAGGAGATTTTTCACAGAAATTATCTTGCTAGCTAGCGCCATGTCAGTAATTCTTGCGACCAAACTCAAAATCGCGCTTGAAATGCCATCTTTGGTGTTCTCTGCGAGGTCAATTAAAAAATAGTTTCTGAGTAATTATATTGAAAGGCAAATCTTTTTATTTTGAGTACAAATCATGAATTTAGTTTTGGTTGATGAGTTGAAGAGTATACAAAGTTTATTTGATTTGCATAGGAATTTTCGAATCGACTTGATATTTGGAGGCATATGGGTTTGTCAGCGAATCTTTTGGTGAATTCAGTCTAATTCCATTTTTTTTATGGCGTTTGTATGAGTTTAGAAAGAAACACTTGTTTCAGACTTCATAAAAGACATGAAACTTTTTCCACTCACTTGTTACCTCAAAATAGGCTGATGAACACATTACAAAAAATCGCCATAAGAAATATGCAAAAAGGTCAAAAATGGGCTTAGTCCCAGCTCATCTTGCTGCTGGGAGTAAAATGGGCTTTCAAGTCCATTTAAAATGGAGGTAAATCCCATTTTCGCCATTCTAAATGGACCTTTGACGTCATCTTTCGCAAGCGAAAGCTCAGATAAGGTTGAATCATTCTCATTTCACCGCTTTGCCTCGTGGTTGCGATGGGATGAAAATTTTTGGATAACGCGAGCGAAAGCAGATTCCGACCACTCTTCACCGCGAACGAATAAAATGGGGTTTGAAAGTCCATTTTCCTCCATAATGGACTTTCGTGGATATCATTCCTGGAAAGAGGATAGGGGACTCTATACAGGGTGTCCCAAAAAAATGTGACTACGGTTTGAATGTCGATAACTTTCTTATATGAGGTCTTTCGAGAAGCTTTGGGCACCATTTTGTAGAGCTAGCTTCATAAATTAGATTTACAGTATGAAACAAAACACCCATCTCTCTTCATTACTATAGGAAGTTTCATAGTTATTTATCTATACATATATAAAACTCAAAGTTTGTCTGTAGGTTGCTAAGGATGTTTGTGTTTTATATAAAACTTTCTGAGTGGACCGACTGAGCTGAGTTTTGCCCCCATATAAGCAAGCCACGGCGCGGAACATAGGCTTCCTGTCGTGATGATTCACTGTGTCCTTCTATCGATTTGTCGATTTGTTTACGTAAATCTAGGAAAGGAAGGGCTTATAAAATCGTTTGTATGAGTGAGAGTGAACTGTAGCGGTACGTTCCATTCTGAGTTTTTGCATGCAAAGCAGGAAGTGCACCTCACTTAAGTTCCCTTCTACGTTCGAAAATGAAGTATGCGCTTACGCTGGAGTGTAGCATCCTTCCGCACATTATAGCTCCAGTTCTCAATGTCATTTCTATTTCAGCATGTGCAAGGGCTTATCAAGTGCATTATCGAGCGCACCAGCTCTCCGCTTCCGCGCGGCCGCCTCGCCTGAACTCTGCACCTTTTCCGCGAACATGCTCTCGGATAACTTTCCACCCGCGAGCGTGGGAAAGGCGGAGCTTCAGTCGATCACAAATGATTAGAGAGAATGTTCGCGGTTGAAGTGCAGACATGTTTGCGGAAGAAGTGCAGTGTTCCGCGCGAGAGCGGAGATGGTGCACCCGACACTGCAATTGATAATCTTTGTGTGTAACAGGCATCAGCTCTACTGCTGCGAATTCAACTATGGCATCAAAAAAGCAGCATTAGTGACTGTCAACCATGAAATATATTAGATTTTATGAGCAGAGCAACGTTCGTTACCGTAATTTGTGGAAATTTGAAGGATTCTTGAACTGTAGTAGTTCTTGAACTGTAGTAGTGATATAAGGAAAGAATATCTAGGCTACACTCACTTTTCATAGTGTACTTTGTGGAGGGAAATCCCAGAAAAATAGGCATTGTTGAATTTCCACTAATGAAAGCATTGGAGATATACAGGGTGTCCCAAAAAAATGTGAACACTGTTTGATTGTTAATAACTCCCTTGCTTTTATGTCCTTCGCCGAGCTTGAGGCACCATTCTATAGAGCAAGGTTTAACTTAGATTTATAGTGTGGAGCGAATCATCTACCCCTCTTCATTACTGTAGGATTACGGAAGGAACTTGGACAAGGATTTTAGGTTATTGAAGGCCACATTTCGCCTCGGAACAAGACCAAACAAGCCAAAAACTCTTATACTAACAAGGGAACGATCCCAATTTAAGGTGGCGAATTGGAATGAACCGCATATCATTAGATGCGTCTCAATGAGCTGATTGCAAATCTACCTTCCATATCTGCGACAACGTTATCTGGAAGAAGTTATGAAAGGTCAAAAACGTGAAGTAACGGGGGTTTTAGTGCATAATTTGCTTCAAAATCCAACTTGGGGGTGTATAACTAGCATGATATTGAGTGTCCTAATTTCAAGGAATGCTCACACTCTAAGGAAACAAAAATAAATGTTCTTGAGCAACTAATTTTCGAGGTACTGCGCCGTATATTTGTTAAATTTGGACTTTTCATTGCTCATAGCTTTTACCAAAAATTTTGGTTGCTTTTTAATTGTTCAAAAACATTTATTTGCGTTTCTTTTGAATGTGAGCATTCCGTGAAATCAGTACACTCAATATGATGCTAGTCATGCACTTCCAAGTTGGATTTTAAAGCAAAGTATGCATCAAAACCCCCATTACTTCACATTTTTAACCTTTCATAACTTCTTCCAGATAACGTTGTCGCAGGTATGGAAGGTAGATTTGGAATCAGCTCATCAAGACGCATCTAATGGTATGCGGTATATTCCAATTCGCCACCTTAAGTTGGGATCGTTCCCTTGTAAGTAATGAAAGCCGCTGATTTCGAATATGGAATTTCCACTTTACTGTGATGCCTCTTTCCAAGGTTATCCCAGGTAAACCGAAATAAATGAATTTCCATTTGTCAGAAATGTGAATACACCGTCAAAAAAGCTAAAAACACTCATAAAAAGTTGTGTAATGGAATCAGCGTGCGCAAAAACCCCGGTACACGATTTTTCAGATTTTTTGGAAAAAATTTTGTTAAATGGCTTATTTCACTGTAGATCCACATGCTAGAAGTTTATACCGTAATCCTACAGTAACGAACAGCGATCAGTGATTCGCTCCATACTACAAATCTAAGTTGAGCCTCGCTCTACAGAATGGCACCTCAAGCTCGGCGAAAGACATGAAAGCAACGGAGTTATTAACGATCAAACAGTGTTCACATTTTTTTGGGACACCCTGTATAAATAGCAACCGATTAGAGGACGATTTAGAGATTTAGTTAATCCTTCCAAAATTTATTATGTTGGTGCAAAAGTAATGCGCGTTTTGCGAGTTCTCACTTTGACGTGTTATACCTTTCTAAAAAATCTACATTTTCCAATGCGGTAAAAAACATTAGAGGCACCAAACCTTTCACAATACAGCGCATTACTCAATACTCATTACTCATTACTCAGCGCACAATACATCTTTCTATACTCATATCTCCAACGGGCAGAAAAATATGGACTGATAAGCAGAAAAATTTCTTTTCTGAAACTTCAAATTTAACTGATCATAGCCTTCTTCAGAATATGTCAATATAGATAACAAGTAGCCTATGTTGTAGGCGGAAGCCTGTAGTACAAAAAAAGTGGAAAAGGGCCAAACAGAGAGAATTTGCGAAGAGGAAAAAAATTCAAAACCAAAATTGCCCGCTTTTTTGGACATTATTTCGCAGGCGTAAAAACCCCAAAATATGGAATTTTTTTGGATTTCTGCGTAACGAACAGATACACAATTCTGTGAAAACTGCCAATAGGAGGTCCACCCTTACGCTTACAGAAATGAGCAAAGGTTTGGTAATTGCCCTCTTCAAAGGGAATTTATGGATCACAGAATGATCAAAACGACTGCCCATCTTGAGGAGCCGAAATCTTAGCTTAGGTAATTTCTGAAAAAATAGTAAAATGTGCATAATGTAGACAATTTCCATTAAATATATTAGCTAAAGTTTCGAAAGTTTGCTTTCATTCGGGCTTGATTTCTGGCCAGAGAAGTAAATACAATAAAATTCTGATTTTGAGTGCGGCTGTGTGAAGCTCTCTTATTTTTTAACTAATGAAGTTAGAAGCTCGTTTCAACCATCATTGGATAGAGGATGAAAGGAGCTTCCTGAAAGTGTGCTAAGTTTTTTTCAAAGAAGAAAGTTTGGTGGAGAATAGTTGTCCTAAACCAAGGGCTAGAAAAACGCGCATTACTTTTGCACCAACCTAACACTTTCTTTATTCTATTCTTTCAAAAACTCCAAATTCAGATTAACATTGTGTTCGCAGGCAGAACTTTTTATGTATAGATCATAGAGATCATAGCAGATAAAGTTATTTGAACTCTTATAGTTTACTGAATTCAAAGAAGTAAAGTGGATTCACAAAAATCCATTGGCATCCTGATAGATGATCGCTAACGCCACTAAATTACGAAGTGATTACGACATAACCATGCGAGAAAAGGATTGACAAAAAAACTTGTATCAACCACTGAGATTTACCCTAATTTCACGCGTACAAGGCGCACCTTTTTCGATTTTTCGACTAAGCCCCTCAGCCGCTTTAAGTTATTTCGGAAAACGATCCTTATGGCGTACGATTCTCTCAAGCAATATACAGCAAGGCATAGGGTCCTTTGGTTGCGAAGTTCTTTGGCGTGTCTGGGCTGGTCGATTTTGGAAAAAAAATCCCCCGCGCCTTGTACGCGTGAAATTAGGGTAGTTTAAATAGTATAATAAAAAAGAGACACGATACAAATGCATCAGCCTCAAAAAACTCTCACTTATTCTGTGGTGCAGTAACGGGCGCACATAAAGCACTCAGTTACACGTACGTACAGTATATATAAGCGATGAAGAATGGCTATCATCAGCACAGCTCTCATTAAAAATGCGTTATCTAGCAATTATTCTGATCACTCTACTCGTAAGCACTTAAAGTTGGCCTTTTTCTTTTTCAACAACCATTATGCAAGCATTTAGATCTTCAAAGGAGTAAGATCTCAAGACTCAACTACTGCTGCTGTAGCAGCAGGAGGAGAAACCACCGCAGCAGCAGGAGGGGAGACTACCGCTGCAGCAGGAGGAGAAACCACCGCAGCCGCAGGAGGGGAAACTACCGCTGCAGCAGGGGAAACCACCGCCGCAGGAGGGGAGACTACCGGTGCAGGAGGAGGAGAAACCACAGCAGCCGCAGGAGGGGAAACTACCGCTGCAGCAGGGGAAACCACCGCCGCAGGAGGGGAGACTACCGGTGCAGGAGGTTCTACCGCCGCAGGAGGAGACAGCACTACTGCTGCCGAAGGAGCGACAACAGGCCGGACAGGCACAGGCGCAGAGACTACGGGAGCAGGAACAACAGGTAAAACCACGGTAGCTGGAGGTACAACAACAGGTGCTGGCGCTGGTGAAACTACAACTACTGGACAAAAAGAAACCGAAGCTCCTGTACCTCCAGCGAGTAAGTTTCTTTGTAGTTTTCCTTAGAGTTAGTAAAAAGAGTGAGTAGTTTGTCAAATTTTTTGGAGCATTTGTGATATTTCTTTTGTTTGTTTTTGAAAGGACCTCCTGAGTGCTTTCGCAAAATGTGATGCATATATTCCTGTACTGAAAGAGTTTTTCAGACAACCAGATGTGCCCAGGTAATAAACGTACGAACGACAAGATCAGAAAGAAGGCTCTTGATCTGACTAACTGGCGTAGGTTAGTTCAGCTAACGAAAAAAACTGCTATAAATGATGGCATTCGATGTCGCTGGTCAGGATCGAAATGTAGCGAAAGGATGCTAAATCATGCCATACCAACATCTACAATCTGCTTGAAAATTACATTGTTCAGATCAGTACTTGCCCAGGGACAAGTGGTGAAGAGGAACGGTGTCTACATGCCTACAGCTGCAAATATGCAGAAATTAGTTAGTGAAGAGTCACACGAAGTTTCAACTTTTCCATTACACTAACCACTTTCCAGAGATATGACTGCGATCTTGAACTCAAAGCGCGCGACCGTGCTGAGGCGTGCCAACCTGTGGAAAATGAGGCAAACACGCAGGATTATCAGGAGAACAGATATTACATTCCGAAATCAGATGTTGCATCTGCCGAAGCGCCTAGAGTTGATGCCATGGCCGCGGTCGGTAGCCCCATAGTATTCTTTCAATTTCACGTGGTACATTTTGCAGAGTATAAAGGAGTGGTGGAAACGGGTGAGACTAGATGAGCCTATTGGGCTGCAATGTTATTTCAGAGCCAAACATGAAAGTATGCAAGTGAGAACGTTCACTAGGGTGAGAATGCAGTGATTCTAAAACTGAGCACTCTAGATAAAAGCAACGGGATTTAGATGGCTTGGGCTAACACAAACAAAATGGGTTGCACGGTTCAAGAATGTGGTGATCAATGGCATGCCGTATGCCTCTATAGCCCACCGTGAGTATTTAATGATGCAATATTTATTTGTTCCACGCTATACCTTCTTAGTGGAAACAAAGTCGAAGAAAGGATTTACATTCCCGGAACTACGTGCACCATGTGTCCGGTTGGAACATCCTGTGACCGCGCTCTTGGACTGTGCGAGGCTCCTTGATCATAATTCTCTTTCGTAACCACACAATCTTTTCATGAGCCGTTCCACCTAACGAAGGAAATTTCAACTCTTCCCAATTTTTTCGTTAAAGTTGCAGCATTACTATTGTGTACTTGAGATAAAATCATCTTATATATAAAGCTGAATGTCTGTTTGTCTGTCTGTATGTCTGTATGTCTGTATGTGTGTACGTATGTACGTATGCAAAAATTCCATTTCTGAACCGATCTGAACCAAACTTGGCACACATAACCTTCGGGCCCCGGCGATTGTCATAGGCTACTTTTCGTCATCGATCGATACCGATTTTATCGATTTTTTTTGCAAAATTTAGCTACAGGACTGGGAGTTGGCACAGGGGGTAATCGAGCATGCTGATTACGAATATAATAATGACAGGGCCGGGCGGAGCCGGGTAAGTCAACTAGTTAATATATGAAGGAATGTCTGTTTATATGTATGTCGCGATTAGAAAAATCCATTTCTAAACCGACCCGGACCAAACTTCGCACACATACACTTCGGGGCGGCACGGGTATCGTAGGCTACTCTTCGGTATCGGATGGTATTTATCGATTTTTTGCAAACTTCAAGCTACGGGGCTGAAATTCGTGACAGGGGAGTAAGTGAGCATGCTGCTTACGAATATACTATTGAAAAGGCCGGGAGAAGCCAGGTTTGCTAACTAGTACATTCTTCCAAGCGTCAAACAAAACATCTATCAAAGAGCTCATTTTATCTCATAGCCTTAACGGAAGCTAACAAGGGAATGGTCAGAAATCGAATTGGCCATTCCAGACAAGCTGCACCGCTAGATGCAGCATGAAGCGCTGAACTAAATCTGTCTCCCTCCTGCTTATCGCTTTTCTGGACGAAGCTATAAGCCATTAAAGACCATTATTTTGCTTAGAAATTATGCGTGAAATTGAAAATTTAGCCGTACAGAGCCACGTTCGCCTCAATGCTGGGCCAAAACATGTAGCTAACTTACTTAAAAATTTTGAAGCCAGAAGCTGAGCTAAAAGCGCAACAATGTGATCAATTTCGCTGTTTTTATGTATGATTTTTCCACAATAAAACCGCTTGTAGCTTCGTCCACAGAAGCGGGAAGCAAGTAAGGAAGACAGATTCGAAGTCAGCGTTTTATACTGCAACGAATGATATACAGCTTCTCTGGTTTGGCCACATCGACTTCCGACCATTCCCTTGTAATTAGGGTGCATAAACCACATTAAAACAAATGTTTTTGGAGCACAATGACTCCAAATGCATTCAGAGCCATTTGAAAAGAACATTGCTTCTGTTTTGAACTGCTCTGAGTCCACTATGTAGCGGATATGTCAGACTTTGTTACTGTATCTCTATAAAAAATTTGGATTCGAAAGATTGCACTCTCGAATAACAAATGGACCTTGGTTTGAAGTGTTCGTATGATTGAGAACCGCTAAGCATTCGCATTAGGCGCAAAAACACTCATATAAATGACAGCGATTTCCATTCTATGGATCATATCCACTTTTCCGCTGTGCTCTATCGCGCACTTCTTCCTTCGGCCACTTCCAGTGTCTTGGCTTGCCTGTACTTCCTAAGATTCTCCTGAAAAGCTTTTCTGCAACCGGCGCTGGCTTCCAGTCGCTCGAGATGGGTTGCATTCGGATCCTGCCTCAGAAATCGACTTCGTTCTAGCAATTCTTGGTGGTCTTCGAAACACGCTACAAATTCTGCTCAGAAGGAATTCACTGAGGCGCACTCTCCGCAGGCTTGCAATCCTTTCAGAAGCCGGTAGTCGTACCTTGGGTCCTCCTCGATGGGCCAGTCACAACTTGTTATGAGCTCTTCCAGCCTGTTACCGTCATAAACGACTTCCTTCCTTCTCGCGACACTGTGACAGACTTTCTTTTGCAGCTTTCGACTGAGTCGTATCTTCGCTCGAAGGAGGTGATCGGAGCCACTGCAGAAGGATGGAATTACAGAGACATCGAGTAAGCTCCACCTTCGCTTGGTGAGAATGTGGTCTATCTCAGCATGTGTCGTTCCGTTGAGCGATTCCCAAGTATACCGCCGATGTTCATGCTTCATAAAAATGAAATTTCCTTGGAAAAGTCGTGCGGCGGAGAAAAGCCCAACGAGGTTGCCATTTTCGTTCCGGAGCCCGTATCCAAACTTTCCGATTTTATATTTCTCATCTAGTGCATCATCTTCGCGTTGAAGCCGCCCACAACGAACTTGTAGAAGGACTTCTCGTTGCGGACGAGCTTTAGATCTTCGTAGAAAGCACCTAATTCTGAATCTGCTGCTGATGTTGGTGGGTAACAGTTGATGATGCTGATGCTCTTCTGACGCGGAGGTCGTAGTCGTAGTCTAGTCGAGGTGACAGGATCTCATGCGAATGAACGAGATGGACTATAGATGGGTGGACGACAAAGCCAACGCTTCCAACATTTTATGATGGAATCTTTTCACCACGAATGATGAGGGTCCCATCAATCATCTGCAGGGTAAAGTGTGGGTGTGGCAGGTCACATCTGGAGGGTCGTATTGTGGGGTCGGGGAGGGGGGGGGGGTCGTTATCGAGGTGAGCTGATGTTAGCAATAACATGATATTATTAACAATGTCAGATAGACTGTGTAAAGCACTAACATATCGATGTTATGGCCTACCATCGTATACGTAGCGTAAGCGTAATAAAAAAGCGCTATAAGCATGAGAGTATCATTTTTGTAAATAGATTGTCAGTTAATCCCTGTGGGCCAAATTTATGGCCTGAGGTTTCCAAATATTGTGCCATCCAAGTGAGACGGTCATTTTAAAATATGTTTTCTTCGTTTCAAGGGTGAGTTAACTACATCTTTCTGCACTCAATACAAACAGCTACTTTTTCTGCTCACGTTGGGAATACTATTAGGTCGTTTCATAAGTTCGTAGACTTTTTATTTTTGTCGCCGTTTTTCGATGAAGCGGTTCGTTTACGGCAAAGTACCTATACCATTGAAAAGAGAAAATCTTGCTCTACAAGAACTGTTGTTCGTTTTTGGAGCAAACTTGAATCCCCTTCTTTTACGACTTATCAAAGCAAAATTTTTTGAGAGGCAAAAATTGGCGATTGCGGCAACTGCACTTTCCGCATTTGGTCCGTATTCCGCAAGATGTTTCTGTCATAGGTAGGCGGGATGGATAGTAGCAAGCAAGAGTGAAACACTGACAAATTTGTAGCATGCCAATATGCATAGAACCGTTTGAACAAGGTCCCAATGGTTTTGTTGTCTTTGACTGCTGCCGCTTGAGTTTGGCGCGTTGTTCAGCGACACAATGTGTCGGTCCTCCTATCGGAACTTGAGGAATGGATGCGCTCTTCTAAGTGGTGTAGATGTATGAGTACGAGCTCTGACCAACATTTTACGCTTTTTCAAAAAAAATTTTTGACGTGGGAACTTTTTAAAATTGTGCCAAACGCAAAACATCTACACACATGGTAAACGTGCGCTTAATCTTTCTTTATAGCCTCTCTTTGGATATGGAGACTACTTTTATATGCACCGTAGTACCACAAACAGTTGTTTCTCATCACTCATAACAACTTCAGACGAAAAATTCCCACTTGTGGCTCCGTATACGGATCGAAAGTTGCAGTTGCCGCAATCGCCAATTTTTGCCTCTCAAAAAATTTTGCTTTGATAAGTCGTAAAAGAAGGGGATTCAAGTTTGCTCCAAAAACGAACAACAGTTCTTGTAGAGCAAGATTTTCTCTTTTCAATGGTATAGGTACTTTGCCGTAAACGAACCGCTTCATCGAAAAACGGCGACAAAAATAAAAAGTCTACGAACTTATGAAACGACCTAATACATTGAATAACATCCAAACCATAGAATTACGAGCAAGCCAAAATCACATTTCATCCATTTTCCGCTTTCAATATCTCAGGCTAGAGAAGACTAATCAGGCTTAAACACCTTAATGTAAATTACGAGAGTTAGGCTATCGTATGTACTCATTTTTGTCGCCTTACATTGCAATTTACGTAGTAGCGCAGATTAGGCATGTTATCGTAACCCAAAATTTTCGCAGTTTTTTCCATTTGCCTAGCTAAGGAAAAACGGTTATATCTTTTCCTAAAAGAAACGATTTGAATGGTTTTCCTAATATATAAAGAAGAAGGTTGAGCAATAGCAACGACGCAAAATACGCAGAGATTTGAATGATTTGAAGGTAAGTTAATGGGGTGTGGCACAACCCTTTAAAAGCTGTGGCCGCCACAGCTTTTTAGGGGTTGTGCCACACCCCATTAACACGTTTCGGAGCGGTGCTGCACATGGTACAGCACGCAGCTTTGAAGGATCTATTTAACGTGTACACAAGGTTTTCTTTTTGGAAAAGGTTATCAAGTCAAAGGCCTAGGCTGCTACTTTGCAAATAACTCTATAAAGCTGTGCTGCCGACATTTGTTTAGGAGATAAAAGGACAAATCGAACAACAGTTGCAACCAAGTGCGGCAACGCGAACGAAGCGTGCGACGTCGCAAATTTCCTTTGCTTCGATATCAAAGAGAAAAACCGTAGTTTCTATACTGATGTGCACGTATACAACATAGATACTTTTGGATACTATTAGAAACTGAGTTCTTGTTTCTATCTTTCAAGAAAGCACAGAAGTCCTACTAAAACGACAAAATTCAAACACCTCGAATTTATTCAGAACTATGCGTATCGATCTTATCTGACATGCTGATTACAAATGTAGCACGCAGTCTGGGAAATAAGGTCCCTTTGTTGGCTAACGGCTGAAAGTACCCTCTTTGTCGCCGCGCGCGGATTCGCAGTCCGAAACGTGTTAACTATATCAAAAAACATTTTTGGTGAATAGTATTTATATGAATAGATAGCCTGAATCTCGTACATATCACAGGAATGATTTGAGCCTGATTTGTCTTCTTAGCTGTGAGTAATATCTGGTGAAAGCACAGCCACCAAAAGCGAAAATTGGAAAAAAACGAGGTCTTCGTTGGCTTCTAATTCCACCATATGGAGGTATTTTGGAACGGGATCTGTGAAGTGGCCAACAACGGAGTAATGCTTTGTCTTGAGTGCAAAAACGGGCAGCTAATTCACCTTCTAAACAAATTTAATTATGTTGGAAAATGACCATTTCACTTAGGTGGCCTAATATCTCGAATCTTCGTAACTCGCACAAACTTTGTCTACAGGGGCTAATTGACAGGCTAATTGTGGATATATTGCCCGTTATGTGACGGGGCCTTCAAGTAGTGCTATCTTAGGCATATAGTTCAGGGGGGTCTTATTGAGACAGCAGTGGGGGGGGGGGGGGTAATCAGCGATCGTGTGTCACATCACTTGCTTGACCCTGCTCATCTGTCGCACGTCCTTCTTCCTGGACTTCGTTTCCTGCATCGTTTCCTGTAGAGCAATGATGTGGTGCTTGATGTGCCCTGCAGCGTCGAGAAAAGCGTGGGGGTCGGCGTTTGTGGAGAATGTCCTGGAGATGTAGGTGCAGAGCATAAATCAGTCTCCATGGCATGTCGTCCGACAGACGTCCGTTGTCCAATCCAAAGGCGCCCTGAGTATCCTGACATTGTTCTTGCTAGCACCCGGTGCCGTAGGAGGAATGCAATGTGCAGGGTTTATTTCTCTTCTTTTTGCTGATCGAGCGAAAAAAATGTTTCTCCTGCAAGAGCAGGCTTACTAGGCCAACTATTGATTTCCACGGAACGATCGCTGACCCAGGTGTGGAGCGGGGAGGACCGCCTAGCGACCAGGGAAAACCAGACGGCGGTGGATCTGGCCTGGTCAGATCCAGCGCTGAACGTTGAAAAAGGTCAAGAACCGTCCTTCTTTTTAAGATGGGGAAATGCAAGGATCTTCGGAACTACCGTCCAATATGCCTGCTGAGTTACTCTACAAACTTTCCACGAAGATTCTCCTCGCTCGCATGTTTAGGACACTGGATGAAGCCCAACCTTAGGAACAAGCCGATTTTCGCAAAGAGGCGGTTTCGAGGATCAAAGAAGTCTGCCGGGAGTACCGACTGCTCTCGTTCCAACCTTCGTCTACTACGACAAAGCCTTTGACAGCGTCGAAATCAACGCCAACCGTCTGCGCTAGTCGATCAAGGAGTGGACCCAACTTACGTGAGGACTTTAGCCGACTGCTGTAAGGACTATACAACGACGATGCAGCTATTCCATCGCCCCTAACAATCCCAACGGAAAGGGGGTCCGGCAAGGCAACACAATCTCGTCGAAGCTGTTCACCGCGGTCTTGTAGTGGGTGATGAACTCACTGTACTGGGACGAGATAGGCATACGAGTTGATGGGAGATTCCTGTCCAACCTTCATTTTGCGGACGAAATCGTTTTCTTTTCGAGCAGTATCACTGAAGCAGAGACGATGCTGAAGGAACTGAACGAAGTAGGGGAGAAAATAGGGCTGCGAAAAATCAGAAGAAGGCTCAGTTTATGAAGAACGGCCTTTGCGAAGATGCAGAAATGAAATTGGAAGGCACCTCCTTGTTAGAAGACGTCTCCATATTATGGAGACGTAATATGGACCTGTATCTCGGACGTTCGATGGACGTGAGAACGACTTGAAAAACTTAACAGGAGAAGAAGAGCAACCTGAGCGGTCTTCGAGTTTCTGAAGGAAGTCACCGATCAACTGACGGACCCGAGCTTCGTGCTCACCTGTTCGACTCAACCGTTCTCCCGGCGCTCTGTTACGCAGCTGAGACTTGAGCCAACATTGTAGCCACGTCGAAAGCTTTACGGACCACCCAAAGAGAGCTCGAGAGCAGTCTTCTGAAGATGACCCGACACAAGCAATATCTAGTCGGACATCGCAGTACGGATATGAGCAAAATGTCCCATCTTCGTGACCCAGTGGAAGACCTTGCGAAAACGAAACACCGGTGAGCCGGTCACATCATGAGAAGAACAGACGACAGGTGGGCACTAAGAACATCGAAATGGATTCCTCGCGAAGCCAAACGTCCCCGAGGAAGACCATCAACGAGATGGGCAGATGTGTTCGTTGAATGGATGGACCAGCTGAGAGATCAGCTGGATACGACTATCGCACCTGGAACGGGACGCAGCCACCCAGGGCGACCAAGAAGATCGTGGATGTCTGAAGCGAGGGACAGAGACAAATGGAAACTTTTGTGCTGGGGCCCGCATGCCACGCATGCCACTTGAAAACGGGATCTAAGTATTAGGTTGTTGCAAAAATAATGTCCGTTTTGCAAAATTTCGCTTCGAAAAGCTATAGCTTCGTTCAGTCTTCATATTTTTGAATGCAATCAAGACCATCAGATGCAGTAAACCTTTCGTAATCTAAGGCGCACCTGCATATACTGATATCGCAAACGGGAAGAAAACCATGCGTCAAAAATCCAAACGTTTTGCTTTTGAAAACCTCGTTTTTGAAAGGTTACAAATTCCTTCAAGTTTTGTTGTTATGGCTGCTAATCGGCTTATTTTGTAGACGCAACCCAGGAGTATACGTTTGTATAAAAAGAACTTTAGCGAAGAAGTTCTGCGAACTAAAAAAGATAGAAATTCAAAATTGTTCACTTTTTTGAGCCTATTTGTGATAGGCTTGGAAGTCCCAAACTATGAAAACTTGGAAATCTTCATGCACTGAATAGCTAAGTTTTTCTGCATAAATTG
Organism: Cylicocyclus nassatus; assembly: GCA_958299035.1. Lineage (NCBI taxonomy): Eukaryota > Metazoa > Nematoda > Chromadorea > Rhabditida > Strongylidae > Cylicocyclus > Cylicocyclus nassatus. Next base: position 76,280,506 of record CATQJL010000112.1, read on the forward strand.
TAGATAAGATGTCCTTACTTTAAGCCTACAGAAATGAGCAAAGTTTTAGCGATTGCCCTAATCAGGAAAAATTTCGAACCCATAGAGTTCCAGGCAGCGGGTATCTTTTTTGAAGCTCGATTTGTCAGTTCAGGTATATTCGAAAAACTTGTTTAAACGTGCAATAAGTAAACAATATTTATCCTATACAGTAGCTATGTTTTCAGAAGAATTCGTTTATTTGCGCCTGAATTGTGGCCGAAAAAGTTGGAGCAATGAAATTTCGATTTTGAGTGCGGCTGTTCAAAATGCCGGTGAAAATCTTACAGATGAGATAAAAGCTTAATTTCACCACCGTTGGAAAGTACATGAAGAAAGCTTTCTAATGGTGTGCAAAATCTGTATCGAAAAAGAAAGCCTGAAGGAGAAAAGTCGTTTGGAATATACGCCTAGAAAAACGGACATTATTTTTGCAACAACCTAATACTCAAGTAAGTAAGCTTAGTTTTAGTATCAGTGCAATCCTACTCTGATGGATGTTTTGATTGTGCAGGTGAAGTTGGGGCGAAAATAGTAGCTCTAATCTTTTTCGCTTTTGTGCAAGCTTGACAGACCAAAAGGCTTTGAATCCAGTAAAATTTAGGTTTTTTCATCATTTCTTGTGTCATTTTCGCTGACTTCGTGACGAAGTATAGTGCGGTTCATAATTATACGAACCCCCAAATTCTAAAAGTTTCTGTACTTCTTGAGAGAAACTCAAAAAGCCGTTGGTACCAGCAATAGAGCACAGCGGAAAAGTGTATATGATCCATAGAATGGAGATCGCTGTCAATTTTATGAGTGTTTTTGCGCCTAATGTGAATGCTTAGCGGTTCTCAATCATGCGAACACTTCAAACAAAGGTCCATTTTTTATTCGAGATTGCAATCTTTCGAATCCAAACTTTTTGTAGAGATACAGTAACAACGTCTGACATATCTGCTTCATAGTGGACTCAAAGCAGTTCAAAAGAGAAGCAGTGCCCTTTCCAGATGGCTCTGAATGCATTTGGAGTCATTGCGCTCCAAAAACATTTGTTTTAAGTGGTTTATGCACTCTATTTAGCTTCAATCAAGGCTATGAGATAAAATAAGCTCTTTGATAGATGTTTTGTTTGACTCTTGGAAGAATGTGCTAGATAGCAAACCTGGATTCGCCCGGCCTTTTCAATAGTATATTGAAAGCAGCATGCTCACTTACTCCCCTGTCACGAATTTCAGCCCTGTAGCTTGAAGTTCGCAAAAAATCGATAAAATAGATACCAGTCGATACCGAAGAGTAGCCTACGACACCCGTCCCGCCCCGAAGTGTATGTGTGCGAAGTTTGGTCCGGGTCGGTTTAGAAATGGATTTTTCTAATCGCGACATACATACAAACAAGCATTCCTTTACATATTAGGTTGTCCCGAAAGTTTTGTCGGTTTTTTCATCGCTCACTAAAACTCACAACACCAATCCATGGATGTCTTACGTACCGTTCGATTCAGATTTTTATTCTCTTTCTTATAGCTATATCTGCTCTCTGATCTACCCTGTATTTGCGATGTTATCGACATGGCTTTTCGGGCAGCCCAGCAGTAACGCCAAATCTTTCCTAAATTTTAAAAAATTTTGTCATGGCGTTTTCAAGGAGCGCTGGTGACTTTTATGTAGTGCAAACCTTTGGCTACATTGTGGCTATTTTAGATTACGTGGGCCACGTTTATCAAGTCCGTAATAATTATTTATTTGAGAAAAACCGCGGCTTTTTGAACACGTTTTACCACGTAAAATTACCGAAAATTCCAAAAAGCTGATTTTTGAAGCAAATCAAACTTGGTTATGTTGCATAAATGATGTTTAATAACAATCAAGTTTGAATTCGCAAAAATTTCAAAAGCTTTCATGCTTTTGCTGCAATTGCGCGTTTCATGACTTAGCCAAAAATCGAGACCTCAGAAGAAATAATTTTTTGAAGTCAAAATCAGCAAATTAGGAGAATATAAAATTACATCTTTTAGCTCGAGAGTTGCTCTATTTGACCCATGCTTCACCTCTTTCGAAACTTTGTAACGAAATTTTTGAAAAATTAGCACAACTTTGAGCAGGTAAAATTGACAGGTGTAGAATTTCGGCAATTACCAAAGAAAGCATATAACATTATGGTATGAAAGTGCATCCATAAGAAAGAGAAGGAAAAGCTGCATCGAATGCATGTTGAAATTCTTCAGGTCTTTATTGTGCGTGATTTTACAGTGGTCTGAAAAAACCGACAAAACAACGTTTGATCGTTAATATCTTTCTTCCCAACAAGTCTTTTGCCTTGCTTCAGGTACCTTTGGTAGAGCTGACTTCAACTTAGATTTGCATTATAAAACGAATCACCCATCTCTCTTCATTACTGTAGGATTACGGTAGAAACTTGAAACATATGGTGTCAATATGGAAAAAGCTGCCTTTTCAAAAATTTTCAAAATAATGTGAAAACATGTGTAATAGGGTTTTTATGGACGCTGAGTCAATGCTAAACTATTCACAAGATTACGAAGCTTTCTAAACGGTTTAATCGCACTTTTTAAGAACATTGAAAAAATGGCCGCTACCTTTTACCTGGCATAATTCTTCAATGAAGCATCATAACAAGTTGGGAACTTTACAGTTGTAATCAGCAACTCTAATTAGCCTAGTGTAAAAGTTTTCAGGCTGTTTTGTTTCTTTTTTGAGGCAAAATATGGCCTTTCATGGCTCAAAGCCCTCTTTAAAGTTTCTACCGTAATCCTACAGTAATGACGAGAGATGGGTGATTCGTTCTATAATGCAAATCTAAGTTGAAGCCAGTTGATCTTGATCAGGCGCCGCCCACGTTGCGGCTACATCTTGACATGACCATTCCTTAGTGAAGCTCGTCCCGAGCTTTCATGTGTGACCATTCGATTGTGACCATTGACCATCTGACTTTGACCATCTAATCTGCAGATTTCCCGCCCTCTTCCCCGCTACATGTATATAAACCAAACCATTTTGATTTGATGTTATTAACCACTCTTCCCTACCGAAGAGCATCGGGAGTGGTTTCACATTTACATGTTACCCTGTATAGGGGTAGAGGCGAAACAGGCATTATGGTAAATTATTATTTAGTTATTTGTTAATCTAGGTTGAAGTATCTTCATGAGGGAAACCCAGAAGATACCTAGACCTAGACGGACTATGAATATCTCTATTATTCTCAGTAAGTATTAGTCCGTTCTGCAAGCTTTTACTTGCTAGCCAATGGCTTTTCCTTGGACCAATTGGTCTTGCTATCAATTGATAGCTTTTAGTGTTTGTACAGTCAACAATAACATTTTATTGAACAACAGAACAAATTGGTTTACCTTTTCAGTGAACCGTCTATATAAAAATACAATTTCGAACGGTTTACTTTAGCAGTAAACCTTGAACAGCTATTCATTCTTACAACATGAAAGAGTGGAAATTTCAAACAAGTAAAATGCAACACAAAACGCTTTCGAAAAAAGAAAAGTGACTTTCCTAGCCTTTTATACTTGAGTTCACTATTTAGCATTTTTATCCTGCGTGGTCCTTTTCACTTTTCGTGGCAACACAAAGCCGTCTTCATCAGTGCTTCTTTTCTGTCCACGTACCTAAACCAAAATTAGTAATTTGAAGTCGTTTACTATACTGTTAACTTACCGCTTGGGAATAAGAAACTCCGGCTCCTTCATTTTCATTTTCCTTTCCATTTTCCTTTTCGTTCGTGCACGTTTCTTTCTCTGGCCCCTTTTCCTGTGGTTTTTCCGGCTCTAGCCCGGGAAGATTCAATGGGCCAAGTGCTAGTGTACCGTCCTATTCAATGTATTCACATTGATATACCTTTAATGTCATATTCATGGTCCAAAAAGACCTTACCTCCTTCTGTCTACGAAGACGAATATCCAATAATTGTTCAAGAGGCAATCCTTGCCAATCTTCGGTGTTGATCCCCAAACGCATGCTCAATATTACTGGATCAAACTAAAATAAACTCTTACTAATAATGCACTAATTATATTGTATTACTTACCTCTCCCACGCCTTTTATTTCCAGTTTGTCACGTCTCACTCGCATTTCGGGAGGATTCTTATTTCTAGCGTTGTACATCAATTTTATTTTGTTTCGTAAGTACAAACTAAACATTTATAATTGTTAGTCCCATTCTTAGTTGATTTCATTAACTTAACAAATTTTGTTCAAGTCCGTCTGCCGCATTGTTTTTTCCTGGACGAACAAAATATGTGTATTATTCTCAGCATTGTATCGTGATAGGTTATTTTTTCCTACAGTTGTAAACCAGGTCCAGAAAGGATATGTGACTTTTACCTATATAAGGGTATTTTAGAAAAATCGTTTACTTCTCCTAACATACCGAAATAGCCATTGAATTCGCTCCTATTCCGCTAGCTCTCGGCCAAGTTAAAGGGTATGGATCCTCGTGCAAGTGCTCACGGTAACTAAAAAATTAAATTCATTACTGTATTTATGCTTTAAATGCTGGTAAACTTACCCAACTATGTCAATTATCCTGTTTATCATTAGACTGAATTCGGCTTTCATCCTTATGGGAAGATTTGAAATCCTTACGTACTCCGCTAGTACACGGCCTTGGAGATTTTCTTGATATTTTTCTTCTCGCTCCTTTGGATCCATTACCTGAAATCAAAACATGACATTATAAAACATGGATGAACAAAACAAGTATTAGACATAGACAAAGGTAACGATTTGACAAAGATAAAACTAATAAAAACACCGTAACAAAAACAGTTCAAACAAACAACCTCATATGCTCCAAAGAAATCGGAATCCCCATGCTCGATTACCCCCCTGTGCAAACTCCCAGCCCCGCAGGTCAAACTTTACAAAAAAAATCGATAAAATCGATAAAAGTAATCGATAATCCTGAAAACCAATATTGTATTCGGAATCCCCATGCTCGATTACCCCCCTGTGCCAACTCCCAGCCCCGTAGGTGAACTCAGCAAAAAAATCGATAAAAATCGATAAAATCGATTTCGATCGATGACGAAAAGTAGCCTATGACACCCGCCGGGGCCCGTAGCGTATGTGTGCCAAGTTTGGTCCGGATCGGTTCAGAAATGGAATTTTCTATTCGGAACATACGTACACACATACATACATACATACATACATACATACATACATACATACATACATACATACATACATACATACATACATACAGACAAACAGACATTCAGCTTTATATATAGGACTAGCGACCCTACGGGTCGCTAGTAAGTGGGTGGGGCAAATACATTGATATCTGCCATTTAACTAAAAATTCCAAGAAAGAGGATTTCCCAGCGACCTTTCCGTGTTGTGAGTAGTAGAAACAAAACAAAACACTATGCTCCTACGAAAAGAAGCTACTACCAGTGACTATCCGCAAAGCATCTCTGCTGTTTTCTTGCACATACCTTTGCCTAGATACCACAGCTCTTAAACAAGGAAGCTACCTCGAAGCACCTGTTTAGAGCAGCTGATTCATCTCAAAACTCAGACTGATTTCCAGGAAAGTGCCATGTTAAAGGAAGCGTCAATTTATGTCTTCCAGCAGCCAAAAACTCAGATATGTCGGTAAAAACGAAGCAGCATTTTCTTCGATGATGTCTTGCCAGTGAACGGGCTCATTTCTTGAACAGAAGCTGGCCCAGCGCCTTCTTTTGATGGACAATCTTACCGAAACTGTACTGTCGTATAAAACCCTAGTTCTTTCCTTCCCTCGAAACCAAGATCCTTATGCTTCCGCTTTTAGCAGAAGTATGGTTGAGAAGAACGGTAATTTTTCCAGCAAGTTTCTGTATAATCAAATATTGACACCTAAAAACTTTTAGCGCAAATATCTTGCTGCCTGAGCCCTGAGTCTTTTCTTCCCTCGAGACCAAGCTCCTTGTCTTTTGCCTCTAGGGACAAAAGTGTGGTTTTTGCAAAGTTCAGAAAGCCAGAATTTTCAGCAAAAATGATTTCCTGTCGCAAGAAGCTCATGGGTCTGTTTGGATGTATGTCAAGAGGCGCGATTCTTATTACCAGATGGGCAGTATATAGCACATACTTAGTGTTTTATGAAGTTCCAGGATTATTTGAAATTTCAAAAGAAGTACATTAGAGAATTGCAGGAATTCTTCGATCTTATCATTTTGAAAGCGATTCAAAACAAAATTGTTGAAGGTCGAAAACCCATGAAAATGCAGTTTATAGCAATTTTGTAACTATTTCGGTCAGTTTTCTAGCAAAAGTCGTCAACTTATCAAATGGTTACTTCAAACAGCTAGTAAGCCGATGGACTTTGTCCGACACTTTTTGAACACTCCCATGGCGAGAAACTGAAGTTTTAAGTTGGTGACAGCCAGAAAAATCGCGCCTCTTGACCGTCTCCCGGTCTGTCTTTCCCTCGAGACCACTCTTCTGTTTTCAGAGGCAGAAGTCTGGTTTTTGCAGAGTGGAATGGCCACAAGTGAATTTTAAACAAGTTTCTGTAAATACACATTGATACCCAGAAGTTTTCAGCGAAAATATCTTGCTGGCTGAGCTTATGAGTCTCTTTTCCTCGAAACCAAGCTATCTGTGCTGTTTTGCTTTTGGGGGTAGAAGTATGGATTTTGCAGAGTAGAATGGCCACGAATTTCAAACAAGTTTCTGTATAATGAAACATCGACAACCAGAAACTTCTGGCGAAAACATCTTGTTGCCTGAGGCCATAATCCTTACTTCCCTCGAGACCAAGCTCCTTGTGCTTTTTTGTTTTTTGGGCCAGAAGTGTGGTTAATGAGTTTTATGGTTTTTTGCGAAGTTTGGGAGTCAAAAGTCTTAGAAAATGTCCTGTCGGATGAAACTCATGGGTCTGTCTCTCCCTAGAGACTAAATCCCTGTGCTTTTCTGCTTTCAGGGCAAAAGTACTGGTTTTTGCGAAGTAGAAGGGGCCGAAATTTTCTGTACAAATGTCCTGTTGCAAGAAGCTCATGGGTCTGTCCTTCCTTAGAGAGTAAATTCCCTGTGCTTTTCTGCTTTTAGGGGCAGAAGCACTGGTTTTTGCAAAGTCTAGGAGGTCAGACGCCTTAGCGAAAAGGTTTGTCGCATGAAGCCTCATGGTTCTGCCATTTTCTCGAGACCAAGCTTTCTGTACTGTTTTGCTTTTAGAGGAAGAAGTGTGGTTTTTGCAAAGTAGAATGGCCAGAAGTAAATTTTAAGCAAGTCTCTGTATGATTATTGACACCCATAAACTTCTGGCGAGAATACCTTGTTGCCTGAAGCCATGATTCTTTCTTCCCCCGAGACTGGATTTTCTGTGCTTTTCTGCGTTTAGGGGCAGAAGTACTGGTTTTTGCGAAGTCTAGGGGGTCAAACGTCTTAGCGAGACTGTTCTGTCGGATGAAGCTCATGGGTCTGTCCTTCCCTCGAGAGCACTTTGTGATTTTTTACTTTTAGAGGCAGAAGTATGGTTTTTTTGCAAAGTAGAAAGGCCAGAAGTAAATTTTTGAAGCAAGTTCCAGTATGAATAAACATTGACACCCAGAAAGTTTCAGCGAGAGTATCTTGCTGGCTGAGCTTATTAGTGTTTTCTCCTCGAGACCAAAAGGGCCAGAAATAAATTTCAAGCAAGTTCTGTATAATCATTGACACCCAGAAACTTCTGGCGAAAGTCTCTTGCTGCCTGAGGCCATAATTCTTTCTTCCATCGAGACCAAGCTCCCTGTTTTTCTGCTTTTAGGGCCAGATATGTGGTTTTTGAGTTTAGTGGTTTTGCAGTTTGAGAGCCTAGAGTTTCAGTGAAAATGCCGTGCCGGATGAAGCTCATGGGTCTGTCCTTCCCTAGAGACCACTTTTCTGCTTTCAGAGGCAGAAGTATGGTTTTTGCAGAGTGGAAGGGACAGAAGTGAATTTAAGGAAATTTCCGTATAATTAGATATTGACTCGTAGAAATTCTTAGCGAAAATATCGGTACTTTTCCGTTATCCGGACCCATTTCTTCGAAAGGCTCCCATGTGATACTTTCTTTAGTTTAAGAATAATTTTTTATAATTTCTACGAGGACTGACTCCTTGCCACGTGTCACAAAAAAATTGACACTTTTCGGTTCATTCTAACATGATTTTTTTTTCGAAACCATTTCCGGGGAGGTAAAAGAGATTGTAGTCACTTTTGAGCTGTTTAATTGTTTTACATAAAAGCAAAACAATCATGAATTTGTTTTAGATCATCTTGCTTGCTTTCAGTGGTGATTTAATAATGCTTTTCTCTTCAAACCCTTTTGGCCATGCGATTTTAGCCAGGAAAGACTATAAATGAAGCTTGAAGTCCCTTGCTGCCGCTTATTTTGCCTCTTAAATGATTTCATCTCACGCACTTCTCTATTCCGAGCAAGTCTAGTCTGTTCATCGATAAGAGTATGTCGTTATTATTATGACAATGTTCACTTTGAAATGCTTGATCGAAATGAGGTTGAAATTGACTACAAGACAGATTGAACGAAAACTCTTAGTAAAACCTGTTAAGCATGTAAATGACAATTCAAGTTTTTTTGACACGTGGCAGAAGGTTGGCACTCCTCCCTGTAAAGCTGAGACCAAATATGGTACAAGGATGGAAGCAATACTCTTCTTTGAAAAAATGGGTCCAGATAACGGAAAAGTACCGAAATATCTTGCCGCCAGTGGCGGTCGCAGGATTTCGGACCGAGGGGAGCGCGACAAAAATTTTTCTCAAATGAAGGTGCGTGGCGTCAGCCACGCCCCGAAAAAAAATTTTTATAAAGCTAATTTGAATTTTTAAAAAATTTTAAAAATTATTTCAATTATTTACATAAATAAACAAGTCGTTTGCACATTTTTATAACCCATATAGGTAAGTTTCAAAAATTTCGCGACCCCCCCCCCCGCCCCCCTCCCCCCTCGGTCCGCCACTGCTTGCCGCCTCAGTTTATAAGCATTTTCTTCCCTCGAAACCAGGCTCCATGTGCTTTTCTGATTTTGGGGGCAGAAGTAGGATTCAAAAAGGTAAAGGCGGGCCAAAGTGAATTTATAACAATTTTAAGTAAATTTACCGCCTTCGTCATTTCCGAGTGTGATTATAGAATTCTCAGCATGCTCATTTACCCCCGGATTAGTGCCATCTGAGCCTCGTAGCTTCAGCTTTGAAAAAAGATGAAATCAATAAAAGTAATGGAAATTCTCAAAAACTATCTTTGCAGTAAGCGTGCTCACATACAACTTTGTGCAATGTCAGCCGTGTAGCTCTAATTTTACAAAGAATAGAAAAATCGACAAAAATAATAGCTTCTTCTAAGAACACTTATTACAATCGTAATCGGCATGCTCGCTTTCTCCCATGTGCCAAATCCCAGTTCCTGGCTTAAACTTTGCAAAAAATCGATAAAGCCAGTGAAGGTAAGTGACAAGTTGTAAAATAAGAATGTGCTCGTGAGCAGCATGCTCAATTACCTGCCTGTACCAATCCCCAACGCCATAGTTCAAACATTACAAAAAATCAATTAAACCAATATAAGTAAGGGGTATTTTCTGAAATGTTATGATATTCGTAATCAGCATGTTCCCTTACCCCCGTGTGCCAACTCCCAGTCACGTAGTTCAAAATCTGCAGAAAAATCGATAGAATGATAAAAGTAATGGGTATTTATGAAAATGGTTATCATATTCGTAATCAGCATGCTCGATTACCCCCGCGTGCCAAACCCCAGCCCCGTAGCTTGAACCATGCAAAAAAATCGATAAATGATAAAAATAACTGATAATTCTAAAAACCAGTATTGTATTCGTAATCAGCATGTTCGCTTACCCCCGTGTGCCAGCTCCCAGCCCCGTAGCTTGAACTTTGCCAGAAAATCGATAAAATGATAAAAGTAATGGGCATTTTTGAAAGTAGTTATCATATTCGTAATCAGCAAGCTCGATTACCCCCGTGTGCCAAGTTCCAGCCCCGTAGCTTGAACTTTGCCAAAAAATCGATAAAATGATAAAAGTAATGGGCATTTTTGAAAATGGTTATCATATTCGTAATCAGCATGCTCGATTACCCCCGAGTGCCAACTCCCAGTCCGTAGCTTGAACTTTGCCAAAAAATCGATAAAATGATAAAAGTAATGGGCTTTATCGAAAATGGTTATCATATTCGTAATCAGCATGTTTGATTACCCCCCTATGCCAACCCCCAGCTCCGTAGTTCAAAATCTACAAATAATCGATAAATTTGGTAGAAGTAATAACAAGCTTCCATGCTGGAAAATGACAAACACGAAAACACCATCGAGGACCTACAGACAGCATCAACAAGCATGCTTATCCACCAGCGTACAGACAAGCCACCAGTGTACAGACAAAATCCCATTCGGTTTTATATATATATAGAAGGATAATATTCTTGTTCAGCAGAATTTCATTACTTCAAATACAACTGGATTGAAAATCAATACCTACAAAACTTCAAATGCAAATTGTCAAACAAAAAATGTAGTTTATTGTGCAATTTGCGTCAAATGTGGATTACAATATGTAGGCATTACGACTCGAAAATTAAATCAAAGAATCAAGGAGCATTTGAGATTCATAGGTAAAGGGAATAAAGAGAAGATTCTTTACAAGCACTTCCAAGAAGGAAATTGTATTAGTAGTGATGTCAAGTTTATCATCCTAGATAGTCTCTTTTCAAATGTGGATATTGCAGTCCTCAGGGAAAAAGAATTGTTTTGGATAAAGTTATTGATGACACCTTTTCCCTTTGGTATGAATGACAATATCAATGGATATGGTAATTTATCGCATATTGATAATCCACTATTGCATACTAAAAATCATCCTTTTTTTAGCTTGAAAATACTTAAAAATAGAACAAACAGAGGACACCATAAAAAGAAAACAACTGCTAACAAAACACAACTCGACATCATCAAAGATGTACATGATTTTATGAAATCAAGTCATAGAAGTTTTGAAGTCTATAGATTTCTCAAAACTAAGTAAAAATACTTTATCGCCAACCTGATAAACATCTTGACTACTAATCCCAACATATTGAACCTTAACACTAAAGAAAAGCTTACATTATGCAGTACCCTATGTCATTTTCATTTTGCAAAACCTGATAAAACTAATTCGGGAACCAAAAAGTATATGAATATCAAGCTACCATATTACCATAGTATCTTGGATTCCTGTAATGTTAACAAGATTATCAACAATCCCCAGATCATTTCTTTGATAATCCTACAGTGACAAGGAATATATACCGTATAGACTTGTTTATATTAGGTTGTCCGGAAATTAATGCCCGTTTTGAACTTGAACCGCAATAAGTCATACACTTCTCAATTCTAAATAGATTGCAAATACCATTCGATAGAGCAAAGCAAGCTTTACAAGAAGACCACCTTACTTTTGCGACACCTCTCATCCACCTCGAGTTTCGAGCCAAAAACTAAAAAGACTCAGCAACCCGAAAAATCGAAAAAAATCGTAACTCCGTCCACAAAAATCCTACAAAAATTCTTACTTGCTCATTTAAACACTATCCACATAAAACATCTATATACGCCTTTGCTGTATTTCTCCCTCTCTTAGAAATCAAGAAAACGGAAATTTTCGTACATTTGCCAAAGTGATGCTGTGCCGTCCCCACATAGGTAGTTGTATACCACAAGCCTGTAGAAGTACAGACTTAAATTTTCAGCTTTCTACAAGCTTTAGTTCTCGAGAAATACCGAATATAGCTTTCCTTATTTAGGTGGTCCGAGCTAAAATTCAAATTGGACTCACCCCGGAATCATTTGGGCAAGGTTGATTGGTATTACTGCACCCCGAGCCCCGCTTTGCTTCATTATGGCAAGAGCATCTTCTGTTGGCAAATGAGTTGGTATGATTGCCATCTCCATAGAATACAATAACCTAACTTGATCACGCTCACGTATGAGTTATCCATAATTATAAACCTTACTGAAATTCACGTGGAGTCATTGGGGTTTACTGGTTTGGTGGGGTCAGATAATATACCCACCATCAAACCTTGTTTGCTTGTTAAAATCCAAAATATTTTGCTGGCAAAAGGGGGCATGGGTACATCTCCATGAATTGCATCATTTAATTCCGATAATTATAATCATAGAGCAGTCAAATACAAGCTGTCATCACATTTTTATCAAGATTAGACCTAAACTAATGATGCACTATCGTTGCGGTTAGACTATAAATGACTGCTTTCTACTCTATTGTATGGAACGCCAAGAGCGTATAGAATAAATAAATAAATAAATAAATAAATAAAAATAAAGGATTTGATCAGCGCGTTGTACAAGCGCTCACGGAGGAATTTCGACGAGATATGCGACCTTTACATTTTTAGCAAAATTCATGAGAACGTGTTTTCGTAGGCTCGTAACTCGGCGAATTTCACAGATTGGAGCTTGAGTAATGCACCTTCGATAGCACAATTCCTAGTAACTTTGACTGAAAAAAGCAAGCAGGCAAGGTTTCTGACAGATACGCGAGAAGTGCGGCCAAAATTACGCACTTTCGTGATGCAGTTGCAGTCACCTCACCGTATCTCTCCAAAAAGACCCTGTAATCCTCAAAGACCACGGTTTTCGTAAAGAGCATGTTCGAAAACCTCTATAAGCGAAGTTTCCCTACAATTCAAGAGCATCAACATTTTGACCAAAATCCATCGGCGAGCTTCCGGAGCGTAAAACGAGAAAAAATGGAATAACCCGAACATATCGGAAAACTAGCTCGTAGAGGTTATGCGACCTGCTGATTTCGAAACTCACATCTGCTTAGCAAGATGGCTTCGTATCCTGCGGATATGGCGAGTAGAATTTGGGACGACAAGATTTTTCCACAATTCACTCGCCGTTCTACTTCCTTTAAAAGAAACCTGCGGCTACTATTTAGCACATTATAATCTACAAAAAAAGTGATATCGAAATATCTTTGCCGGAATGTACTTGGGACGATGCTCACTGCTTTACACCTTCGCGAAAAGACGTCCTCAGAAAAATTCAAAAATACTGAAATCGAAATATCAAGGACATGCTGTAAACGTGAAGATTCGCCTTGATGAGCTGAGCAAGGCGCTGTCTTCGGATAAAAAATATACTTGTTCCGAAGGGAGTTATGGCGAAGAATTTAAAAACGCGTGATTTTTCCAAAATTCACCAACGCTTCTATCTCCTTTGAAAAGAAGTCTGAGCTCTTTTTAGCGCACAGTAATCTACAAGAACAGTATTATCGAATAGCACTTAGTAAAGTCTTCTATGTTGGGTAGGCATTGCTTCACATATTCGCAAAAGGACCTCCGCAGAACAAATTGAAAAAACTGAAAACGGAGTATCGAAAACATCGTACCCCCACTTCCAATATATCGGAAGATTCTCCGCGCCGAGCTGAATCGAATGGTGGCTTTGGATTAAGAATTCGTCCACTATGAAGCGAGATATGGCCACGCGACCCTGGTGTATTGACATGTCCATACATGTATAGACATGTACGGACATGTATGGGCATGTCCATACATGTCCATACATGTCCATACATTCGCGTCTATTTTTCAAAAAATGTGAGCGGTATTGTACCTTCTTTTGGAAGTCTATCCAGCCTTGTACGTTGCCGTTTTCGCTGCGATACTGCTTCCTACCTCCGCTATCGTGGTTTGCAGGGCCGCTGCAAACTGTCCTGGGAACGTATCTGTGGCAAAGGTTAGAGTCGAGGGTAATTTGTGGGCGATATCTATCCACGTTACCGGATGTCTGCTTTGCACTACAAAGAAGGGGCTGTGGCCAGTTCAATCATTCTTACTACAATCATACGCGAAAACTATAGGCTGAATAAAATCTGACCACAAATCCCTAGCCTCTGAGCAATAGATAGTGAGCGAATCTGTTATTACTTTTACCATCCTTTCCACTTGGCCATTGGCCTTGTGGTTATAGCTTGTGGTGAGGTTGTTGGAGATCCCTAGAGTTTTGTTGATCTCCTTGAAAAGCTCACTGATGTAATTTGAGCCTCTATCGCTTACTATCTCATTGGGGATGCCATGCTTTGATATGACGCCATTGATAAGCGTTTTTATCACTAGATCTGCGGTCTGGTTTACCAAGGGCGTACAGATGATAAAATTCCTGAATGCGCATACCGCAATTGAGATGTATCTGTGTCCGACTGTGGCAAAGGACCAATAATATCGGTATGCACGCGCTTGAAAGGTCGCTGCGGAATAGGAAAGATCCCTAGTTGTTCGCGAATAATGTTTCCGGCAGGCGTTTTGACCTTTTGACATGCGGGACAAGATTTTACGTAATTCACAACGCTTTAAAACATATTCGGCCAGTAATACTTTTCTGAAATGTTTTTATACGTTTTTCGTATGCCAAAGTGAGAACCGATCAACGGATTGTTGTGGAAGAGACAGACAATTTGATTTTGCAACTCCTGGCTAGGAATTATTAGGTTGGCACATAAGTAATGCAACTTTTTATATAACTTTTGTCTATTTGAACGTAGCGCATTCATTTTTTGGCAATATAAGGAATATGATGTAAGCTTCTAATGCACACATTTTTGCCGAATTTTACCATCTTATGTGAGGATTACGGTAGGTTTACGGTACTATGGGAAAAATTTTAGAATGCATCAGATTTTGCTGAAACTTGGCCTATAGGGCTTATTTGACATGCTGATCACAAAAATGAGATCCGTTTCGCATGAAAAGGCCTCGTTTGTGAGATCAAAAGATGAATTTCATTTTAGCGACAAATGAATATGATATTCGTGTTTACCACATAGGATTACCCTATAGTGCAAAGTTATAGCGAATTCTGACTTTTCGCAACTTAGTTATTGACAAATTGCCTTCAAAACTTGACGCACTTGACTTGTTCAACTTCTCAAAGGCGCCCCACCTTGATTTGTGTTCAAATCTCATTTCTTTTTCACTGATTCCAATGTGCCAACTTCCAGCTACATGCTGCCTATAACTGCTTTTTCATATGTTTGAATCAGGTTTCTTGGGGCTTCAAGTTTGCCAAAAAATCGTGAAACCTCGATTTTCAGCAGTTTTTAAAAAATTCTTAGATTTTTTGTACTACGTTATCAAAAATCAAACGGTTTGCGCAGACTTGCAGTTTACATCACGATCTACACGATGCCACAAAATGAGATTACTACATAAAATAGAAAATAAGTTACGGGAAAAGTTGCAAAACTTATGTGCCAACCTAATACTAGTCTTGGTTTCTTTTGAACCGTAAAATATAAAGCTCCATTGAAAGTAGAATATTTGTCAAGTGTACCAAGATATTGCTGCGGTACGTTTGAGTTTTTCACGCTAGAAAGTTGATCAGGCTTCCGTAACTGGAATTTTGTTGCTTTCTACAATGCTATCCAAGGTATTGAGCTGGCAAAACTTGGAGTAATGGACATTATAGGATATCGGCTCAAAAAATCGCAGAAACTATTATGTTTGCCTGCTCTGTAGACGATGGTGATGTCATACGCTTGAATTACTGTTTGGTATTTTGCTAAGCGGCCAACAAGATCTGAGCGATAGAGCAACGATTTCAATGGCGCATAATCGGTAACCAGTGTGATAGAGGCGTTCGCTACGTACGGATAAAAAGGCTCTAATGCGAACACAATTGCAAGAGCTTCCAATTCAATGATAGAATAGTTCTTTTCATGCCTGGTTAATGGCCTGCTGCAGTACGCAATGGGATGCTCCTGTTGAGAAGAGGGATTTCGCAGCAGTAAGCGCGCTCCTAAGCCAAAAGTAGAGGCGTCCGCATGAATTATGTATGGCTGAGAAAGGATGAGTGGAGCTAGTACAGGAGCCTGTATCAAAGCATTTTTGAGAGCATTGAAAGCTTGCTCATAAGAGCTGTTCCACACTAGGGGAGTATTGGTAAGGAGTTGGTTTAGAGGAGCTGCGATGAAAGAAAAACGTGGAATGAAACGTCGGAAATATTAGGGTGAACGGTAAAAAATGGGACACCTTGAGAATAATTGCAGATTTCTCAAGGAAGAAAAGTGACTGAACTTTCCAATTTTGATGGATATTAGAATAAATTATTCTCTTTCAGATAGCACCTATATAAGGTCATTCAAATAATTGATAATTTTTATACTTGCTAAAATGCAAAGTTAGTTACTTCGAGAAATTATGAAGTTTGAGCAGTATCGGCGCAGTGAAACATGTGAGACCACCCAAAGTACCGCTGCTGGAGTGAGTGGTGGGACAGTCACCAAACCCACGACGGCTTGGTGGCTTTAACTCTCAATGTCAGGAGATATGCCCATTAACAGCTTCGAAAATAAAGATACGCGTTATTCAATTCTTTGCAGGTAAACGCATGATTTCTAGGTATCGTCTGATAGAGCTTTTTACGCTTTATCCATCCATATGCAGCTTACTTCAGATTTTATCTATCTTCGGAAAATATAGGGTAAAACATGATTTTTTGGTTTTTTGTTGCGCCAAAAATAGCTATTTTTCAGGTTTTTTCGAATTTTTTTCCGAAATTGAAAAGAAATCTCATGCATTTAACATATCGTTCGAAAGAGCATGAAGAGCTCTTTCGAAAGGTATGTCATTTGCTTTTAACGCGTTGTCAGAATAATAAGCGAAGGTCGCCCATGTAAGCGACGTTTAAGTTGCTGCTTACTTGCTATTGCCAGAAACAAAAATTCCAAAATGTAATGAAAATCAAGCTGTCCCATTTTTTACCGTTCACCCTAATATGATGCTGCTCCTGAAAGGACTTGACAGCTTTTTGATTTGTGGGTCGCGGAATTTTGGCCATGCTTGCGACTTTTTCAGGATTTAGCCGCGTACCTTTTATACTTATGAGGACGCCTAAGTAGCTGACTTCTGTTTGAAAGAAAGAGCATTTTTCCGGAGTGAGTTTCATTCCGAAGTTTTCTATCCTAGTAAGCACCTCGTCAAGATCGTGAAAATGTTGTGCAACACTGTGACTCGCTATCATGATGTCGTCAATATATGCGAAGCAACATGCTTTGAGTTCACGTATCCACTCGTTAGCTACGCGCTGAAATGTTCCAGGAGCGCCTTTTAGACCCTTGCGCCATAACGGTGAAATGAAACAAGCCAAGGAACGAGCAAATGGCGGTACGCTCTCGATGTTTCTTTTCGGGAGGTATTTGGAAAAAACCGCTCTTAAAATCCAGGATAGAATAGACAGATTTACCACTTACTAGGTCCAAAATATCCTGTACATGAGGAATACAGTACGTTTCGTTCTCTATAATGGCATTTATCTGCCTGTAATCTACTGTAAATCTCCACTGATCTTTACCCGAACTCTTCTTAACCAAAACGATAGGTGAGGCGAACTTGCTGTTACTTGGCTCTATCAATCTAGTCCTAAGCATTTCTTTTATTTGCCTTCCAATTCCGCGTCGTTTTTCCAAGTGAACACGGTAAGGTTTTTGCGGAAATTTTGCATGAGGCACAAAATTGATTTCGTGAATGATAGAGCCTGTGTATCTACTCAAATTACCGTCATTACCAACAAATGCTTTAGAATGTCTTTGTAAAAGATGGTGAACTTTTCTTACTTGGTTGTTGCTGAGAATTGAATAGTTGATCATGCGTTTGGTAAGAGGAAGTGTAGTTCTATTTGAAAAAGACGGCAAAATTTGAGAGATATCAGCTTTAACGGGTATGTATTCTGCAGCTTCTTTGTAGCTCGGAATATCTTGATTTTGCGCGTTCTGATTTACTGAAAACGCTGGCGGCCAGTACATTTGAGAACCAAGAAATTCTAAGTTGAAAACCAACTTGTTTTTGTTGTAGGGTAACGGAAGAAGGAGTTGAGTTGAAAATGCGTAAAACGATAAATTCTTGATGACCGTGTGACGAAAGATTACCTATGCAAACCGAATGGTAGTGGAGTGCCGGGATTGTCGCAAGTCAGGAATTCCCAATTAGGCGGAAGAATGTGTTTTGTGGGAGCGAATACTATGTTGTCGGATGAGGGTTTTAAAGTGATTTCGGACATGAGGTAGATTGGCAGGTGAAGAGGATTAGTATTCGGATAATTTGGATCAAATATGGGAATTTTGTGGTGATCAAAATGTATGGTTTTGGATTTGTAGTTAATAGTAATGTTAGTTGCTATTTGATTTATCGCGTCATTCCCTAGTAAAAAGTCAGCAGAGCAATGATCGTTGTTAACTACCAAAACCATAAGCTATATGTGAGAATTGGTGACATCGATGGTGCATTTAATTTGTCCTAGGAACTTGATTGGTGAGCCATTAGCAGTAACGCCTTGCACTAAGCTAGTTGGTATGATACGTGCGCGAATATGGTTTGCAATCCTTTCGGAAACGATGGTTAGAGAAGAGCCCGTGTCAAAAAGTGCGAAAGTGGAAAGGTTATTGATTTTTATGGTATAAAAATACTGTTAGGTTGTCCCGAAAGTTTTGTTGGTTTCTTTCATCGATCACTGAAACTCACAGAACACCAATCCATGGGCAAGCTAGATACCATTTGATTCAGATTTTTATCCTCTTTCATACAGCTATATTTTCTCTCTGATTTACCCTGCCCTTGCGATGTTATCGCTATGGCTTTTGAACAGCTCATCAGTAATGCCAAATCTTTCCTGAATTTTAAAAATTTTTGTACTTGCTTTCAAAGAGCGCTGGTAACTGTTACGTAGAGCAAACCTTTGGCTACATAGTGTTTATTTTAGATTACATGGGCCACGTTTACCAAGCCGTTTATAATTAATCTTATATATAAAGCTGAATGTCTGTTTGTATGTATGTCTGTATGTCTGTCTGTCTGTCTGTCTGTCTGTCTGTATGTGTGTACGTATGTTCCGAATAGAAAATTCCATTTCTGAACCGATCCGGACCAAACTTGGCACACATACGCTACGGGCCCCGGCGGGTGTCATAGGCTACTTTTCGTCATCGATCGATATCGATTTTATCGATTTTTATCGATTTTTTGCTGAGTTCACCTACGGGGCTGGGAGTTGGCATAGGGGGGTAATCGAGCATGGGGATTCCGAATACAATATTGGTTTTCAGGATTATCGATTACTTTTATCGATTTTGTCGATTTTTTTGCAAAGTTTGAGCTACGGGGCTGGGAGTTGGCACAGGGGGGTAATCGAGCATGCTGATCATCCCCAAGGGGGGTGATCAGCATGCTCGATTACCCCCCTGTGCAAACTCCCAGCCCCGCAGGTCAAACTTTACAAAAAAATCGATAAAATCGATAAAAGTAGTGGACGATCCTGAAAACTAATATTGTGTTCGTAATCAGTATGCTCGATTACCCCCTGTGCAAAATCCCAGCCTCGCATGTCAAAATTTACAAAAAATCGATAAAATCAATAGAAGTAACCGATAATTCTGAAAACTAATATTGTATTCGGAATCCCCATGCTCGATTACCCCCCTGTGCCAACTCCTAGCCCTGTAGGTGAACTCTGCGAAAAAATCGATAAAAATCGGTAAAATCGACATCGATCGATAACGAAAAGTGGACTGTGACACGCGCCGGGGCCCGAAGTGTATGTGTGCCAAGTTTGGTCCGGATACGGCGGAGCCGGGTAAGCCAGCTAGTTATTTAATAAAAACCGCGACTTTTTGATTGCATTTACCACGTAAAAGTACCGAAAATTCCAAAAAGCTGCTTTTTCAAGGCATCAAACTTGGTCATGTTGCATAAATGATCTTCAATAAGAATCATTTTTCAATTCGGAGAAACTTTGAATATTCCGTGAATTTGCTGCAGTTGCGTGTTTCATGACTTTGCCAAAAATCGAGACCTCTTAAGAAATAATTTTTTTCAGGGCATAAACAGCAGATTAGGAGAATCTAAAAATATGGCCTTTTAGTCCGAGAATTGCTCTATTAGAATCATACTTGACCATATTGGAAACTTTAGAATGAAATTCTTAAAAAATACCCGATCTTTGACCACATAAAATTGGCGGATGGAGAATTTTAACAAATATCGAAAAGAGCAAACAAGGTTGTGGCTCGAGAATGTATCTATAAGAAAGAGAAGGAAAGGCTGCATCGAATGCATGTTGAAACTCGCTAGGTGTTTATTGTGCGTGGTTTTGTAGTGGCTTGAAAAAACCGATAAAACTTTCAGGACAACCTAATATTTTAAGTTGATTGTAATTGCACAGAAGCTATCAACTGCTTGAATTTAAGAAAATTGGGAGGTATGCGTAATCTGGAGGCCGGATTCATCGACAGTTTCATCTACAGCAACGTGTTGCATCACACTGGATTCCCGGTGTGATTTGTATTTTGTGCGCGAGTTCATTTCTGCGTATTCCATTTCTAGGTGATTTGGACTTTGATGTGGCGCAGATGGTACATTGCGGAGACGCGAATCTTTTGAATTTGTTTACAAATGGAAGAAAATAAAATTTAAGGAGATTTTGACGCTGTAAAAGTAATAATAGAGGAAAATAACAAAAAGGATTGATAGAATTATGACGATTATGTAAACTACGATGCGAATTATAGTGAACAGCTCAAAAGTTTTCAAAACTGATTGTTGTTTGTTTGAAGTATGTGTTTTGCATTGGTTTCCAAGTAGTCTGCAGTCTGTACTATTCCATCTTCGAATTCTTGGTCATTATCTGACGCAGGAAGTTGCTCAATAGGGCTATATGCAGCGTTGTCTAACATTTTGTTCTTGAGAAGACGCAAATCCGTGTAAATCTCAGCCAAACCGAGTGAAAAATAGGCGGCGCATTGAAAACGAAGTTATTTTTTGAGAGATGGTATGGAAGATTAGTGTGTACAAAAGAGACGTGAGTGTAACCTTCCGGAGATCTAAATTTGTTGGTACCATCATTGAAAAATCCAAAAGGCAAGTGACCGCAGTCAGCTTTTGGACTTTTTGCTATTAGATTGCGAGTACCAGGTTGCACAAAATAGATTATTTTTTCTATGCGGACAGGGGTATAAAGATAACAAAAATCGTTGATTTTGTGATTCAGATTTCATATACCTCTACCGCACGACATTTTGACACCATCAAAACATCGCCGGCTGGAATGGCATAAACGTCATTTCTGTTGAGGAGAATACGTGCAGCAGCAGTTGGATCTATTTTAGCAATGCTTTTTACCGTTTGGGCCTTGAAATTATTGAGAGAGCAGAACCAAATGCTAGCCAAAACCCCTGCGTTAACTTGCAAGGCAGTATATAACACAATTCTTCGATTTCGAGATGGCTAATGACCAATTTCGATGTTTATAAATTGCCGAAGTGGTCGACCTAGCATTTCAGCAAGTATGCAAATTATTAAGTACTCACATAATCTTGTATCGGTATATTCTGCAAGATAATGTAATTTGATACCTCTCAAAATTCGATCACCTCTCCTTCCTGAGAAATCTACTATCTCTCTAGAAGTCCTTTTTACCTTCACCCTGATATATAGAAAATGTTCGACATTCGAAAACTCTCTTGCCTACTTCAGGTTAAACAATCGTGCCAACATTTATCAAGCCGTCAATTTCCCACAGTATCAATGTACAAAGAGAGTAAACGACTAAGAAAAGACTAAAAGACTTTCAACCTTTTCTCATTTTGACACGAAACTTAAGTGCTATGTGGTAACTCGTTCTTAAATATACTAATTGCTCTATTCTACTTTACACACTTAATCAGATTCTTTCCTCTCTACTTCTTTGTTGCCCATAAGTCCAGGGAAGGTGCAGAAGGCTGGGCTGAGGGTACCGGACGCGTTCCAGTTGCTGGAGTAGCCGGAGTAGGGGGAGCCACAGCGGATGCCAGAGTGCTGTTGTGAGAAGACCGCGAGTTCGACTGCAGATTCTCTCGACGACGAAGTTGTCTCCAACAACGAATTGTAAAGATTAGAAGGGTGATCAGTACCATGTGCATTATGACAAGAACAATCATAATAATCACATACAGAATCCTAAAACTATGCCTTTGGCTAACCATTTTTCAGATAAAGAATAGCGCTCACGTATTTTTCTGCTTTTGTTTCCTTTTCTTAGGAACATGCGCACCTGCTTCACCTCCTTCGATAGCTAGTGGCTGCTCGGTGCCTTCAGACTGAGCTAAAATTGTACATAATTCTCAGAAATTATGTTGCTTAGACTTGTAGTAGCAATAAAACATTGACAGCTAGATTTTTTGGAAGTATTTTTCATGTAATGTAAATGATGCCTATATTATAAATCCACAACACATTGATTTGCACTCAAATAGATCCACTTGGTAATTTGTGCCTGGCCAACAGCTAGGACCAGATGCACATTTTCAATCTATATCCCCGGATCAGCAGCAATTTTGATTTTTTTTCGGGACGGGGAGAAGAAAGATGAAACCAAAATATTTTTGGATGATCTTTATGTTAGATCTTTAGAGTGCTTATAACCCTTCAATTTGGAAAGAAAGCTGGTGGTGGTTGCCTCTAGGGTCATGATGCAACTGCCTTATTCTACTTCTCAATGGCGCCTTATCTTGATTTCTCCCTAGATTTCATTTCTTTTTTACTGATTGTAATGTGTCGACTCTAGGTACATGGTGCCTATAAATTCTTTTCGATATGTTTGATTCAGCTTTTGACGGTCGCTGTTAGCCAAAAAACCGTGAAACCTCGTTTTCAAGGATTTCGAAAATGTTGAATCTTTTTAACACGTTATCAAAAACAAACGGTTTGCGCAGGCTTGCAGCTTACCTCACAGTCTACATGATGCCAAAGAATGAGAGTGTTAGAATGAATAAGAATATGGGAAAAGTTACAAAAACTTATATGCTAACCCAATGCATACAGGCAGACATTGAGCCAAATTACAAGACTGCACTATCACAATCTACGGATCATATGCAGTGATAAGCGCCGGAAATCTTTTTCTAGTTTTTCATTCGTCTCTGACCATTTGATGCAAGGGAGCTTTCGATTGGACGATGGTAATCAGTCGTTCAAGATGATCCCTTATAGAGGTAACGAAACTAACCGTGTTCAGTGGCGGCATGCTCATCTATGAGTGGAAGTCTTGAGCTCTTCAAAGCATCAGGTGAATCATGTTCGGAAACTTCTGGAACTGTTCCCTCGAACTTCGTATCTCCTGAGTCATGAGTGGCCTTGGTGGTTTTACTTTTGGAAGCAGACACTTTTTTGATAGACGGTCGGGTCGTCGCATTAGTTATCGAAGTTTGCTTTGCTTCTGTAGTAATCAGTGCAATCGTAGTTTCTCCTTCTGAAAGAAGACGTGAAGGCTAGATAGGTATATTCACAAACATTTAAGAACTTTTAGCACGTTTATCACAACCAATGATCTCTATTAACTCTATTTCCCTGGATCGAGAAGAAGTGCTACTGCGTTATGCTACTAGCGATGATTTCTGCGAGATGCTTATGTTATCTAGCTTATGCTATATGGACCTCATGTATCTTATGCTAGATGTTCTAAAGTACATCATGGGTTAGTGTGCGGCTTTGATTCTCGCATAATACCTCGATTTCTAGCTGCTGTAAATCCACTCCGAATTGTGACATAATGTTGAGAGCTCTCACAGGGTCACGACCTATAAGCCGAAAAAAAGCGGCGTTTTGGTTGGCCGGTAGCTAGGGTCGTCAAATGCCCTGCTAATATACGTCCTTGTAACAAGCAATCAGGTAGTAATACCATCATTGTAAGGTATGCTTGGTAGGTTATAAGCGCAAGTCGCCCATAACAATTCGTAGCCTATCAACAGATGAAAAGACCTAAACCATTTCCAATTTTTCTGGAAAACTGGTTTCAAGCATTACAGCTTATTTAGTGTCGCAGAATTATCAGCAGAGCTCGGAGCGGGTGGCAAAAGAGGAGGCTTACAAGCAGGGTTAAAGGCAGTGTGTCACCAAAATTGAGGTCGCGCGGATCTTCACATATTCTATTACCAGTACGTCACCTCTGCTTCGCAGAGGCTCGCACTGGTCCTACTCCATATGCCTTACTCATTCTTCACTAATGATGGCAATGAAACTCACCGCGCAGTGCCGATTATTCCGAGTAAAATGTAAACAACTACCCATTTCAAATGCTCTTTGACGTGAGATCGGTGATTTCGCGTGGATGAAACTTTTTGAAGAAGAACAAATACAAATTTGAGTAGGTTTTTGGACTCTTTCTGGCTTGGTAGCTGCCATAAGGACAGTAGGCAACGTGAGCTACATCTCTGTGCAAAATTTTTCTCAAATGCTTAGGTAAACCTATGGCAAATTAACCATTTACGCAACCATTTCTTTTTGGCGTCGTTCTCATAAAGTAGTAAACTTTTGTCCACTTTTTTGGACTAAAGTCCACGGCTTGCACATCAGCATGCCAAACACATCCCGACTTTGCAAAAGGTGGTGATACGGAACCAATTTTGCTGGCCAGAATCCAAGCGGTTCCGTTTGAAGCGCAGTTTCTGTGGGATCCACCCAATAAAATCACTCGTGCTTTTGCATGGTAGGCTCTTATGTTGGTCGCATGCGATGTGCATTTGGGCTCAGGACGTTGCCTGGAACACGCTCTACGAATTTCGTTACAGACAGACACACAGACATACATACACACACAAAAACACGTGAACAACCTTAGCCCGTTATTATAAATTATGATAGGGACCTCTAAATAGGCCATTGCAACAAGTCTCACTCAATTTAACCCCCTCCACGCTGAGAAAAATTCGCTCAAAGTGGTACGTGGAGAGCGACTTGGTACGCGCGGACCTTCGGTCTCCCGTCTTACGCGTTTGAACATGTCCCTCCACTTGGCATCCACCTCCCCTCTATTGCTGCCACTGTGGCTGAGGCTGAAGTGGAAATAACAACTCGTCCACGTCGCTTCCGCGGGGCCTCCAGAAAACGGGGTTTTTGGGAACTTTATGCGATTTTAAGCCCATACAATGCTAGACAGGGTCCGACAGGCTTGTAAAATGCGAAAACCTCGGCAACTAAATTTTGGTGGGACACTGTCTTTAAGTAAAAGGTGTGAGAGTCGCATGAAAATGTCATTTTCGAACATGGTTAATTTTGTTTCTATGGTGAGTTAGCCATCTCTTTTTTATCCAAAACCAAACACTGCTCCCTCTTTGCCCAACTCGGAAATCCTGCTTCAGAGGACGTCCAAACTTTGAAAAGAAGCTTGTAGCCAAAATCTTTGTCCCATTTTTCGTTTTGAAGTCCGTGCTTTCACCAACTAACTCTCAGCCCAACTACGAGATTGTGTCTATCGAATCGTATAGATAATGTCTGCTACAAATGTTTTATGACATAGTTAATGGGGTGTGGCACAACCCCAGAAAAGCTGTGGCTGTCACAATTTTTTGGTTTTGTGCCACACCCCACTAACTTAACCACAAAGCAATCAAGTATCTGCGCTTTCTACATCTTCCCCACTTCTAAGCTTTCTTCTCTATACGGCAGAGATTTTAATTAAAATCGTTGTTCGCAGGGAGAGTTATTGTCGTTTTTCCCTACTTATGCAAATGGAGAATACTGCGTAATGGGTTACGGTAGCTTTCGAAGTCTGCGCTACTATGTGAATGCGAGGAAGGGCCACACAAGAGTAAGTATATATAACCTTTGATAACCTCGTTACTTTCACAAAGTAATTTGAGCCTGATTAATCTTCTCGAAGTTCAAAGTGAAAAATAGGACAAGCGTGATTTTGGCTTGCTCTTAATCCTTTCCATAGTTTAGAGGTTACTTGAAGTTTGAAGGGATTCTTAATGTGAGCAAATAAGTAGTAGTACTTTGTAGTAAGTGCAAAAAAGAAGTAGTTGACACACTTTTAAACAAAGTTAGAATGTTCGAAATCTATCTGGAAAACTAAGAATTTACTCAAACTTGGCCCGCAGTTCTTATTTGACATGTCAATTATGAAAGTGGTGCTCCTATGCCTTTAGGGGCCTATTATTGTGCCCACTGTACGTATACGATGCTAAGTCGAAACATCAGTCACATTTTGCATAATGGGCCTTTCTGACATCGTTAAAGAACATCATGTTACCTTTACAGTGTCACCTTGATAAACGACCCCCTTTCCTTTTTGACCCCTCAATACAACCCCTTAGGTGTGGCGTGCCACACCCCGTGCTTGACCCTGCTTAAAGCTATGGCCGTATTTATTGACGTACCCAATGGGTTACTACTCAGTGTGTAAGCGAAAACAGTTCCACTGGGTTGGGTCGTTATTCACAAAGAGAACTGGTAGATTTGCGAACCCAATAACTTCGTGAATACCGATCTAGTGGGTAATACTACCCGTTGGGTCGCGGAATCGACTGGTTTATTGATGAATACGGCCGCTGGATTTCGTTTTGTAACCCTTACATATTTAGATCTTAGGTCCACTACAGAGCAAGCATTTGGCAGCTTCCGCTTCGAAATCTATAATATCTCCTTTGCTAATTGATTTGTGGTTGAACTAGCGAAAGAGTATTGTAAGAGGGAACGATATCCCACGGTGGCATATGCAGATGTTGACATATTTCTACAATCAGCATAGCTGAGAACGATCTGATAATGGTTGCCAACCGATATAAAACAGACACATGAAACTGTTGGAGGGAGATCTCGGACCCTCAGCTGCAGAGCGGTACGCTCACCCACAGATCATCTCGCACCAACCTCTGCTGTTTCTTCCGTGTCTTCACGTACTGTGTCTAATAAATCATATTATTACGACTTTGTGTCGCAAACCAGTAAGCAGAATATCCATAGGGCCCAGATCTTACTGGTAGCAGCGAGTGCAAACAGCAAGTTGGATGTAAGGTGAGTAATTTTTTGGAACTAACTAACCTTAGCCCCGCAGTGGGCAACGAACGATCTTTGAAAATGTTCCATGCTCAATTTTCTTCATTTTTACGGTTATCAATATCAAAAATCAGGTTCGTGTGGTTTTCTTTCTCTTAGCATGGACGAAAAAGTGCATGTAGAACTAGGATCATTTCATACATCTATCTCTAACCATCTTCTCAATAGTGATTTCGCTATCTATGATTTCCTTTGACCTTTCTTTTGGCGCCTTTCTATCTTGTTTTTGGGAAAATGTCTCGCGAGTGATTAAATGATGAGTGTATAAGTATTTTGGATCGGAGCATTGAAGTTTCGTGTCGAGTTTTGAATTGAAGTATCGCGCGTGTCTCATGAGTAGTGGCCCGACAAGGCGTTAAACTGTTGGAATGGTGATCGATCAAGTGTTGAGAAACGTGAAAGAACGCTAGTGAGTAAGCTGCAGCTATGGAGATTTCCTGAAGTTGAAGTAGTGGTTGTAATGCGTTGCTCCGAGTCACCGGTGATAGAGTTTTGAGCGTTCTTGTATAGAATTAGCTAGATTTAGTGCATTGTGACTATGCATTTACAGATCTTTTCATCTATTACGCCTAGGTTATGTAACATTATGTTTCGTCATGCAACGTCCGCGCATAAGGCGCCGCGAGAACTACAACGAGCGCCGCGGACAAATGTTTATGTCGGCGATGTGATCGCACTCCCAGATACAGAGCGCGGAAAGCTTGTGAGTTATAAACATAGGGAAAAATTATGTTTTTTCTCATGAGATAGACAGAAGATAAGGGTCGGGGAAAATGGTTTTCAGGGATATGTTTACATATTTTTTTCTTATCTGATAACGGACTCGTATATATACATGGCAGCGTTAGAAGAAGACACATTTCACATATTCTTCGTTTTCCATCGTACTTTTCTTGCGCTCTTTCCTCGAATGGCACCTCCGGTGACTCGCTCTCATGCCCATTCTGTTGATACAGGGGTCGTAGTTACCCAAACACAGAGCTTAGAACCTACTACTGGTCCCGTAGAGGACACTGATACAGATACAGCAACCCCGGATAAAATGATGGCCACTCTTAGAGCTACACTAGGTGATGTGGGGGATTCAGATGTGGTGCATGGTCGAGATGCCAAAGCTCTTAGGGATGCAACATCCGACGTCGTTACTAATATGTGGTACGAAACGCACTATAACACCTCGCAGCTAGTACAGCGCTTTAATAACAATAGTGCGGCGCTTCTCAAGGGGATTACGGACAAGGTTGACGCCATTGACACTCGTATAAGCACTTTGCCCCAAGTAGCGGTCTGCAACCCGGAAGGACACCACATTTATTTGTCGGCATATACGGGATGTGGGGACACATTGCAGTTCAACACATGGCTCCGCCGTTTTGAAGATATTATGCGGACCCGTCAAGGGGCGTTGTCCTCAGAACACAAAGCTAATATTCTTATAACGTACTTAGGCGGTATGACACGTGAAAAGTCGAGGAACTTTCGCACATCGAGCGCCAGGACTACGATGAAATAGTCGCGCACCTAGCCAAGTACTTTGACACTCCGCAGCAGCGTTATATGGCGCGACAGACTTTGTTGGCATGTCATCAAGAAATAGGGGAAACGGTAGTAGCTTTCGCCATTAGACTTGTGAATTTGGTGCGTGAGGCTAGGCGGGACAAGGGCAGGCAGTACAGCAGGAGCAAAACTTGGTAGAGTTTTTGGAGCGACTGCGCACTGATATTCGTTGACAGGTTTAGAGCTAGCATTTCCTCATGAGCCGATATTCTCCCCAAGGGTCGTGGACCCAAATCCAGATGACTATAACCAGAATTACAAGACAGCCAGCTCTTCTCTTATTTTTACAAGAGACTCTTGAGGCTTTTGTTATTGGTGCACTCGAATCCAATGTCCCGGAAAAAGATGAATAAACTGTCACGGCAAACTCTTAGAAAGTCCCTGCAGGACTTTTGGGTAAAATGGGGAGGTGTAAGAGGGAACGATATCCCACGGTGGCATATGCAGATGTTGACATATTTCTACAATCAGCATAGCTGAGAACGATCTGATAATGGTTGCCAACCGATATAAAAGAGACACATGAGGGTGTAGGAGAGAGACGTCTCGGAACCCCCTGCTGCAGAGCGGCACGCTCACCTACAGATCATCTCGCACCAACCTCTGCTGTTTACTGTATACTGTCATGTATTGTGTCTAGTAAACCACGTTATTACCTATCGCCTACTAGTGAAGAGAAATATCTATTGGGCCCAGATCTTACTGTATTATGGGGAAAACACTGAAAGATCAACTACGATATAAGAATGTAAGGATTACAAAACTCAAGCGAACAAAAAGCTGAGCGAAGTTTCGACATTTATTACTATGACTGATGGAGAAGAAGCTCCTTACAACAGCGCACGAACAACATGACGCATATCTGATGTCCATGTGGAGGTAGCAACGGTACATAAAAATTTCATGTGCACTCTTTTTTGAAGCAGGCATTTTGTCGATTTTGTAAATGATTTTATGCCGAACAGGTTCTTATGTGATTTGTTACCTAACTTTTCGACAGGTATCGTCCTCTTTGGAGACCTGGTCGTTATGCAGTCTACTGGTTTTACGGTGGATTGAGTTGGTGACGTTACTTTGAATTGTTTGCTAGTACGTTGATACTAGACAGGTCTGAACGCTAGGTAAGGCACTCGGTCGTACAAATTGAAAGATACAAAACTGCAATCCCCTTTGAGGCCCCCGAAGAAAGAGATTTCTGTCAAAACGTCACGCAGTAAGATCCACCATAAAGACCTGTTCGGCACAAGAGTATTTGCGAAGTACAGGAAGACTTACACAAAATGTCTGTGATTGGAAGGCGGAGAACGCGTGGCATACTTTTATAAAATCATATCTAATGAGTCTTTGAATTTGTTTCCTCTTAACCTCGTTTTCCTAACGAAGAAATGGTCAGAACGTGACTCAGACATTGCAAACAAGCTATATACCAGATTATGTCTACTATCTGCTAAACGATAATCTAAAAGGAGTTATGTGCAGTTGAATATGAGAACTTATTCGGGTCTCAAAGGACGAAATTTGTTAGAAGGAAGCCTGATGTGTGATTTGTGATTGCTAATTACAATGATTATGAGTATTTCAATCACATGGAAATCACGCCAACTAAAAACTTAACTTTTGAAACTTTCATGTGGAACATGCGTTTTAGAATACTTGACAAATCGCACTTGCCTCGCAATTGCACGCTCGTAACTTTTCCTCATAATTTGTAGCAGATAATGAACATATATTCAAGATTAGCGCTTCAAGGCGAGTGAGAGGGTGTGCAGCTTGTTTGGAATGGCTGGGTTGAGTTCTGACCATTCCCTCTTGAGAATTTCATAAGGCATGCCGTGTTTTTTCTTCTATTGAAGGACACTTTGGAAAATATTGTTTCGTCACTTTTTGCTGAACCCTAACCATTAGCTTCACTTTACCACATATCTAATGTATTTTTTGTGGCCTTTTATACCAAACAATGTTTCTAGTCCTCGATAAGGTACAAAACCATTCCCTTCCAAGCACTCTTTTGACAGCAATTCACCAAATACTTACCTATGTTCTCTCTGCTTGAGTTATTTTTGAAGTGACTTGTCAGCATACAAGCACAGGGATGCCAAATAATGATCGGTGTGTTTGCGGATTGTCAAGGAAGCCGCAAGGTCGCAAACCAGTTATAGAGACCGTACTTATCACTTCAGGTAATTGAAAACTCTGATGGTGGAAAAGCGTTTGCCAGCAAAGAAAAAGCTGAGAAAGCTCAATGTGCGAGCAATAGCCGCAAATCCATCGATCTCTCAAATCGGAAGTACGCGTATGCGTAAGATTCTTCAGTTTGGTATGCGCTGATCTAGCCTTTACACCACCACCTACACAAACACTTTGAACAGTAAGAGAGTACTCACCTGGCTTTGGCCAGGGAGGAATTTCGAGCTGTTTGTAAAGCCGTTTTACGCATGCTGGTAACCTAAACTATTCAGAATGCTACAATGCAATTCGTTATTGGCTTTAAGGGTAGATTTGGAGCACTTTTCACAGTTTACCAACGAGCTTGATATGAAGAAATGAAATTCAACCACAATATCGATTTAATCGATCTCAAAGCTACCAAAGGTGTTTTATAAACATGCACAATCGTA
The DNA here is from genome assembly GCA_958299035.1 of Cylicocyclus nassatus. Classification (NCBI taxonomy): domain Eukaryota; kingdom Metazoa; phylum Nematoda; class Chromadorea; order Rhabditida; family Strongylidae; genus Cylicocyclus; species Cylicocyclus nassatus. The sequence goes on from CATQJL010000112.1 coordinate 76,311,565, forward strand.
AAAAACTCTACGCAAAAAGTGAACGCAGATTTATCTTACTTTAACATCAAGCTTCGAGGCTAAGATTATCAAAAGATGCATATTGAGTGGAAAAAAATGTAAAAATAAAATGGAAGCTTATCGTCGCAACACTGCTTTGAAGATTTATACGGAATAGACATTGAACTACAATAACGTTTTCGTTGTCATAAACAAATATGGAAAAATTCGAAAATTTCTCATACAGCTAAAGTCGTAAACTTGTGTTTGAAATTGTCAGTACAGAACTTGGCACGGGCACGCATTAGTCGCACGTAGGCTTTTGAAAACGAAGTCCCTCTGACATTCGCAAATTTCTACAAAGTCCCCTTTGACCCTTTCCGGAGGAAACGTCGACTAAAAAAAGCTGACTTGTGTTTTTCGGACCCACATAAACGATATCCCCTTTATGAAAGATTTCCCCTTTGCTTTTTCGCCTTGAAAACATCCACCCTGTTTTGGAACGATCTGTGCCGGGCCCTGACTTAGCTGACTATGGAGATCGCCACATAATTATGTACGGAGAGAGTTTTACATGTTTGGTCTGCAGCGCCGAATTCACTAACAATAAGAACTGCTATAATTAACAAAATTGGGAAAAGGCAAGGGTTTCTTATGATCGGCTAACGTAGCTTGTGAAACTACTAAGATAGAATGCACCCGCACTACAGAAATAACTGCTCGCCTTTACCAGAGATTAGCCATAGCCTAAGCGCAAGCTGAGGAAAGCGTATAAGGGGCGCTTCTCTTACAATGAGTGCCAACAAGTAATTAACTCTTGAATTAATTGAAACGATTGATTGCCTGTTTCACTTACTTTTGCTCTTTATGTTTTGATGAGAAGGTCGTTATTGTCTTCTAAAATAACGCATTGACATTTAGCAGTTAGACATTCGCCTTATGGCAAAATTACTGACTAGAAAATGAGTGAAATACCTCTATCCAAGGTGTGTTCTTCCCAAAAACATCCATTTTTCTGCACAAAAGCTCGTAATCTTTTGTTGTCTGACATAGTGTATCCTTAACCATATTTAATTCAATAGATGTACTTTCACTTGAGCTTGACATAAAATTGGGGACGGCAGGACAAGCCAAATATCGCGTTTATTTGAGACATATCATGTAAGGGTGTCCCAGTAGTGGTCGTTGTGGTCGAGTCGTCAACCTCACGGAACAGCTGTTAATTGCGGAGCACGCCGCATGTTCAACTTGTACCAGTACCAAGTTGTGCTCTCGTAACATTTTAGCTGCTCCGCTGTGCTTTGCATTACGCACAGTCCGTGCGATAAAAGTGCTGATGTTTCTCAATTCATTTGTGTAAGGCTCTTTGACTCAGATTCCGGTGCAAAGAGAATTACCAAATGTTTATTGACTCTAATCAAGGGCTTTGAGGATTAAGAACCTCTAAGAACATTCGGAGGCATTTAGGGCCTTGCCATAAAGGGGAAATCAGAAAACCAAAGGCTTTTTTAGCTCAGCACCTTACCATGAATTCCCGCGCTTGCTTGAAAGCGTTATTTATGCAGAGAACGAAGCTTGTAAAGCATGATGGCCACGCGTAAAGCCTATGGAGATATGAGAAGGTGGGATAAAGAAGGAGGGTATCTGTGTACGACTCTTGTAGTAGTAGTTATGGGGTAAGTTTGTTTGGGGAGGGTGGGGTGGGGGATGGGGTGAGGGGGGGGAGATATATTGCACTTATAGGTGTGAAGAGCTATCAATCTAGCTCCTACCCCAAAACCGGTATCTAGCCTGCTTGTGTGTCGCCTGTGCAGAGTTTTTCGAGAATGTTCCCTTCAAAGTGAGACTTGTTTGTAAATATTGTGTGTTCTTTTTGTGTCGTACAGGTTGATAGGTGGTCCATTATTAGTCAGTATCAACGGGCTTACGTTTCAACGCTTTCGTCTTCGTCAGAAGCCAGAGAACCACCGCTTAGTCATCAGATATCCGTACTGGAAGGAGACAGTTGCGACGGACGAAAAGCCAGTGAAATTTGTTTCAGGTTTAGCAACGCCAATGCTAAACCAAAACCTCTCAGTGGAGGTTATTGAGTCGCTTTTGAACAAAAACTAAATATTTTATTCATTCTTGAGATCTTCTCGTGTCCGAGTTGGCGAGCGGTTGCCAGTTTTGTGCTCTCTCCCTACTTCCAAGTAATCGTGTTCTGTGAGTGTTTATTTCGCTTTTTTTGGAGTTACACCTTTCATCTTATTCGAGTTCTGTACAGCTTCGGTCATTTGTGGATTTTACTCCAGCATCGTCAATTTTCATTGTTTTTGACATTTTTTTGTGCAAAATCGATAATCCACGAGAACTATTTAACATGCCAGTCAAATGTATTAAAGCGCGCAAAAAGGAAAAATCCCCAGGTGGCTCTCAGCTTACAGGTTTAAACATGAATTCGACGCAACAGAACAACGGAACGGGTATCGAGGATTATAACAATATGACCGCCCAAAATTTGATCGCCTCGATAATAGAGCGTAATCGAGACCCCATCATAGGCGATATGCTGAAAGTGTTGGTAGAAAAATTGCCGAAAGAGTTTTCAGCTATGATTGATGATGAAAAAAGATTTCGTAGCCTTGTTATCAGTGGAGTGGAGGAGCCACCTGAAAACATGGGAGCACTGCAAAGACGTAATATCTCCAAGAAAAGGTAGATTCAATTTGAGAAGCCCTGGACATCGATTGTCCCCCCCAGTGAGCTTTACTGGATGGGAAAATCGAACGCACCAAATTCCAGGCTTATCAAATGTGTGCTACCGTCTACCTTTTACTGGAGACGTGCTTTTGCTAATGCTCACTTGCTACGACACGCTGGGTTTGCTGTATATTTGTTATTATATATGTTATATTTGTTATTTATATTATATTTATCATTATGTATATTTGTTTATTTGTTCGTCGGAGTATGACGCAAGATGAACGCAAGAAGGAATTCGAACTCAGAGAGATGGCACGAGAACGCAATAAAGGAAAGAAGAACAAAGAATGGGTAGTTTTTCGCGGGCATTTGGTAAAAGTTAGTGATCTGGCAAATCGGAGATCGGAAAACGCATAATTTCGCACGGTGTTCAGCATAAAATCAGAGCTTATCTAATCAATGCCAGAAGTTTGATAAACAAAATTCCACAGTTTCATGCCTTTCTTTCTGATTACAAGCCTGATCTTGTTTTTATCATTGAAACATGGATTTCTCCAGAAATTTTTGATAGTGGAATAGTAGGCAACTTTCCTTATTGCGTTTTTCGATCAGATAGGACAACAGGTAGAGGTGGCGGAGTGTGCGTTCTAGCTTATGCTGAACTCTTAGTTTTGAGACTTGATGTATGGGATAGAATCAAAGCAAGTATTTTATGTGTCGCTATAATTTCACAAACCAAGCTCTTGAAAATAAGCACTATCTTAGTTTATCGACCTCCGAATAGCCAGATGATTGACGATGATCAACTAACTGATCTAATGGCTGATCTCGCTAGTGAAAACTCAAATACAGTGCTTATTGGCGATTTCAATCTACAGATCGACTGGAGCTGTGCTGGACCTCTCAATAACATATCTGCAAAATTAGTCAATCTTTTTGCTGAACTTGGTTTGAAACAACTTGTCAATTTTCCGACACATGCAACCAACATCCTTGATTTGATTCTCTCATCAGCACAGATTATATCAAACGTACAAATATTGGCACCTCTCGCTAATTCTGACCATTCTATGATCACTTTTACTTTTGAGATAAACTATTGTATAATCTTTCTCCCATGCCTAATTTTGTCAACACAGATTTTTCATCATTGAACCTTTACCTCCGAAGCGTTGACTGGATGAATGTGTTCAACCAGTACTCCTCGGTTGATGATTTGTATCAAATTTTTGCAAAGTTATGTACGATGCCCTTGAAATTTTTGTGCCTTTTCGAGTTCAACATCATAACTCAAAATATTCTCTACACCTAAGAAATCTGCTGGAGCAAGAAAATCGTCTCTTCTTTTCTCTAAAAAAATCCACTTAATAATGCCTTATACAGAAAGATATGCAAGAATGAGCAGAGTTAGTCTAGTGGTTAGTGCTCTACGTAACATTGCCGTGCTGAAGGTCACGGGATCGATATTACCCTGAGCCTAATTTCTGCGGTAAAACTCTACTCACAATTCCAGCGCCAGGCTGCCCTTCCAAAAAAGGGCGTGCGACAAGCCGGCTGAGAAACACCCCGTCGCATCACAAGTGCAGACTGTCTCATAAAGTATCTCGAGTAAATGCTAGAGCGTCCCCCGGAGGCGACGCGCATTCAAGCCCGACGACGTCTTACAAGAAAAGCAGACCCTGCGTAAGCGGGACACATGCGAGGATAAAAAAAAACAGAAAGATATGCAAGGATATCGATTACCATCTGAAGAAGCTTCTTGCACATAAAGAGCGTAAACTCGCTGCTAAAGCTTCTTCAAAATACTTGCTCTGCTATGTCAAGAAGATATTTAGAAAAAATCACCGTCTTCCAGTTTTGAAAGATACAAATGGCACCTACAGTACAAATTCCGATAAAGCCAATGCGCTTGCTAATTATTTCGCTAGCGTTTTCAACCTGATTTTGATTTCCTGATTTTTCCTGATTTTTTAACAGAGAATGAAATTGTCGCAGCTCAAGCTAATCGACATCTGTGCGACGTATACTTCGATTAATCTGATGTTTACAGGATTCTAAAGTCATTGAAGCCTTCACTTACAGAACCTTTCGATGGCATACCCCAGATCATATATAAGGAATGTGCAGAATCACTTTGCAAGCCTTTGACACACATTTTCAATTTTCTATGCTCACCTGCGAAGTTCCACTCTTATGGAAAGAGTCCCTGATTACACCGATTCCTAAAGTATCTTCCCCAGAACTGGTGACAGAATTTCGCCCGATCAGCATGACCTCTTCGTCGGTCAAGGTTATGGAAAAGATTCTGAGAGATAAGCTGACATTATGGCTTTTGAGATCGGGTGCCATCCTCAAGGAGCAACATGGCTTCTTGAAGGGGCTAGTACCACAACCAACTTAGCAGATACTATTTTTGAATGGACAATGGCGGTCAATAATAACCAATCAGTTAATATCATTTTCATTGACCTTTCGAAGGCTTTTGATAAAGTGTGCCAAAAAAGCTCTTGATAAAGCTCAAAAGACTTGGAGTTTCTGGAAAGTTACTTTCTTGGTTGGAATCTTATCTGCATAACAGACACATGACTGTAAAAATTGGGCTTGATTACTCGAATAGACACTCTGTGATAGTGGCGTTCCCCAAGGAGGCGCACTTTCGCCTTTATTTTTTTTTGATATATACAATGGATCTACCTTCAGTCTTGAAGACGTCACCTCATATTAAAGTACAAATGTATGCTGATGATGTAAAACTTTATGGAATGTATGACTCCTCAAACTATGATGAGATTCGTAATGTTTTGAAGACGTCCCTCGAAAAAATGCTCCGTTGGTCACATGAATGGGATCTTCCCATAAATCTTGACAAATGTGCGGTCATGCATATCGGGGGAAGTGAAGGAGCTAGTTATGAAATTAACGGAATCACATTAGCAGAATGTAAGCTGATGAAAGATCTGGGAGTAATGATTGAACCGTCTCTCAAATTTTCTCAACATATAGATGTCATCACCAAAAAAGCATATAATGTACTATATGCTATTTTCAGATCTGTACATTCTCAAAATTCTGCCGTATTCAAAAAACTGTACAAAACTTTTGTCTTGCCTCATTTAGAATACTGTTCACAGATTTGGAATCCATATCTGAAAAGAGATATCAGAAAGATAGAGAAAGTTCAACAAACATTCACACGTTTGTTATACTTCAATCCCGTCTTACTCTAACCGTCTTGCAGAACTAAATATGAAAAGCTTAGAACAACGCAGAAAAATTTTTGATCTTGTTTTTTGCTTTCGAGTATTACGGAAAGAATTAAGGATTCCTGCAAGCAAGTACTGGGTTTTTATGCCTATCAGTCCAGGCTCCCCCTCTTTCAGTTTGCATTATAATAGGATCAAAATAAGACAATTTTTGCTGACGTACAACAACTTATTTTGCCGAGGAGCGAGATGGTTACAGTATTTACCTTCGAGCATTCTCAGTTCGACCTGCGGCTTTAGATTCAAATCAAAATTGAGGAAAGTTGATTTGCAGCAATTTCTGTTTAGTCAGTAATACTTTCTTAAAGTAACTTTCTTTCCTTCAGCCGTACTGGTAGACAAGCCTACTGTGAATGGTATTACTCAAGAAGTTGTTATTGGCAAAGACATTCGTAATCACAATGTAGTGAAGGAGATAGGAGGGCGTGCATACCAAATACAACCATCAATTTCTGTTCTCTTTTTTTCATATTAGTTTCTTTCATATGTCTTAGTAACCCAATATTCCCGTCGGGTTAGTTTAGGTCTAATCAGTTTGCTTCTCTTTTCAATCAATATAGCTTGTTGACTTGCTTTTAACTGAATTACAAAAAGTGAAACTATTTGATATTTTTTCGGAGTCATTGGACTCTCCCAGGAATCATCTGGGCAAGGTTGTTCAATATTAGGTACTTCACCAACCGAGCCCCGCTTTGCTTATTCTATTACCAGTGCGTCACCTCTGCTTCGCAGAGGCTCGCTCTGGTCTTACTTCATATGTCTTACTCATTCTTGACTGATGGTGACAATGAAACTCACCGCGCAGTGTCGATTATCGCGAGTAGATTGTAAACAACTACCCATTCCAAAGCTTTTTCATGTGAGATTGGCGATTTCGCGTGGATGAAACTTTTCGCTATAGAACAAATACAAATTTGAATAGGTTTTTGGACTCTTTCTGCTTGATAACTGCCATAAGGACAGTAGGCAACGGGAGCTATATCTTTGTGCAAAATTTTTCTCGAATGCTCAGGTAAAACCATGGCAAATTAACCATCACGCAACCATTCCTTTTTGGCGTCGTTCTCGTAAAGTAGTAAACTTTTGTCCACTTTTTTGGACTAAATCCATGGCTTGCACATCAGCATGCCAAACATCTCCGACTTTGCAAAAAGTGGTGATACGGAACCAATTTTGCTGGCCAGAACCCAAATGGTTTTGTTTGACGCACAGTTTCTGAGGTATCCATGCAACAAAACCACTCGTGCTCTTGCACGGTAGGCTCTTATGGCCGCATGCGATGTGCAAAATTTGGGCTCAGGACGTTGGCTGGAACTCGCTCTACGAATTTCGTTACAGACAGACATACAGACTTACACACACACAAAAACACGTAAACAGCCTTAGCCCGTTATTGTAAGTTACCAGTGCGTCACCTCCGCTTCGCGGAGGTTCGCACTGGCTTTCCTATCCGTATGCCTTTCTCATCTTCGCATAAAGATGACTTTAAAACTTACCACGCGATATTATACATCACAATCAAATTGTAAGCAACTGTTCATTCTTGAAGCATCTCCACGTAAGATCGGTAATTTTAGGAAAGAAAACTTTTTCGCAAAGAAACACCTGCGAATTTGAATGGATTACTGAATTTTTTTTGGCTTGTCATTAGTCGTCATAAGGGTAATAGTCACTTTGAGCTACATTTTCGTGTAAGAATCTTTTCAAAATTTTAGGTAAAATCTTGTCAAATCGACTATTGACGCGATCACCACCTTTTGGCGCTGTTTTCGCAGAAAAGCAAATTTTTGAGCACTTTTTGTTCTAGAATTCATGGGGCGCAGAATTACTTGTCAGGCAATTGACTTTGCAAAAATTCAAATCTGAACTCAGTTTTGCTGGATTGAAGCCGTGTGGATCCGTTTGACGCACAATTTTTGTAGCATCAATTCAACGGATCCTTACGAAATTTTGTATGATGGGTCTAGATGCTGGCAAGGTGCTATGAGCAAATTTTCAGCTCAAGACTTTTGCTGCACCTCGTTCTATGAATTTCGTGACAGACAGACGTACACACAGACACACAGACAAACAGACGTAAACAACCCTTAGCCCGTTATTATTAAGTCATAGATCATAGATTGTAAGAGCTTCTGCTGGCAAATGAGTTGGCATGATTGCCTTCTCCACAGATAACAATTACCAAGTTTGATTCTTCCCGCTCATTTATGACTTACCCATTCACTACAACCCTTATTGCAATTCACTTAGAATCATTGCTCACCCTGGCTTACTGGTCTGGTGAAGTCAAAAAGTACAGCCACCATCAAACCTTGGCTGTTTGTTAATCAAAATCATTTTGCTAACAGAAGGGGGCTTGGGTCCATCTCCATGGATCACACTATTCTATTTTGATAATTATAATCATGGAGCAGTCAAATACAAGCCTTCATCACACTTTTATCCAGATTGGACCCAAACTACGTGATGCCATAGTGTTGCGGTTAAAGTATGTCGATCTTTCTTGATGCTTTGACGTTCCTCTTCCTACCATTACTATTCGAACGTCTTTTTTCTATTCTACTGGATTTTTTGTTTTTATAGTCTACACTTAATGCATTATGATTGAAATGGCGCACTTATGTGCAATAAATATCAAATATCAAATATCTTTTTTGTAGATACACTCGAGGTGCACCAGAGTGTAAAAAATGGAAAGAAGGTTCATACAAATGAAAGCAGCCTCTTCTCACCCTCAAGAGAAGATTAAAGAAAATACGGATGGAAGCAGAACACGAGGCTCAAGACCAAGCTTGTAAAGTTGAAGGAAAGAGTGCTTACAAGGAAAGGATACTTGGTGACCGTGGCCTTTTGAAATGAAAAGTACACCGCTAAATGCAATTAAAGCGCTAATTCCAAATCTGTTTTATCTGCTGTGCGCTCTTCCGAAAGAAGTTATGAACATTTTTTGTCACCAAAATTTGCACTGTTTTGATGCAGGATTCACTATCGTCAGAATGTCCGCTTATGCACTACAAAAAATCGTCCAGATTAAATAAAGTTTCACGTTGAGCTGTCAATGACACATCAGAGTCTAAGCCTAGACACTGACTATTTTGACTGCTTAAATCTCGCAGAAACAATAAGGAAAAGTTCATAACTTCGTTCAGGGAGTCACACAGCAGATATTGAACATAGATTTAGAATCAGCGTTCCAAGACGCACCTATTAGTATGCATCTTATTGCAAACGGCCACGGTCACCAAGTATCCTTCCCTCGTTAGTCAGAAAGAAGCTCGAGAATTTTGCATACTCCAAAATTTAAAATGTCCCATTTTTGGGTGTCAACGAGCCCGCCGGTAAGGCTAACCGGCCTGAAGATTTTTAAAGATAGCAAGGCCGATTCAAAGTGGCAGAGTAAGCATCTACCAACAATCTAAAGGGCATTTCATTGGGCGAACAAAATCTGGGGTGCCCTAGATGGGAAACTAGGCTTTGTTTGAGTAACAAGGTGTGATAAAGCTCCTGACGAATGAGCCGTTTGTGCAAAAATATATGTTTGTGCAATATTGACAGCAATTTGATTTTTTGGTTATTTGAAGACCAAGAATGTTTTTCCTACAAGAAACCGAATTACCCTAGAAAAAGCATGTCAAATTTATAGCAATACCATACTTTTGCAATGGAGTTTTGATGGATAAAAACTTCCTTTGTCAAAATGATCTTCCTGCGCAGAGTGCACACTATGAATCCAAATTGAACATCTTTGCAAATTTCAAGTAATCTTCCAAAATGATGGTGTGCTTCATCCACATCTCTCTATAGTATGTAATTTGATTAAGTACTGAGAATTTCCTGGCTGATCAAATTTGAATTTAGTTGCTTCTCGCAGTAAGAAGATGTTTTTTTCTACCGTTTGACACCGTTCCGAGTTAAGTATACTAAGAAGTTCCCTGGCAATGAGCCAGCCTTAGTCGCCTTGCTGACTTAATCTCATATGAAGAAAGCGTACGGACAAGGTGGGGGTTTTTGGGTCTTCAGCGGCATGCGAAAGTGGACACGCTATCGCGCAAGTACGAGGGCGTAATGTTTGAATACATCCAAGAATTATGGTGAAGCTGCAAAACTAACGCCATGGGGGTTCTCCTGCCTTTTAAAATCCTGCTCTGAGCAGAGTACTCATGCTGCCACAGTTAAAATTATAGGACTCCAAGCGGCTTTAGATTTCAGCCTTAGCGAGAACTGTCCCATTTTAGATTGTGGGCTTTGAAAACGCATGTTGTGGCCGTTCTCGCTCTTTCTAATGTGAATTGTCGATCTAAAGTTGCGCGTAACCCAAGGTTATCGCATTTTTCTTTGAGAGTTTCTTGGGAGGGTGCCAAATAGTTGCTTCGCTGGGTGGCGCTTGCAATATTATGGTTCTTAAGGAGCTGTAATTATAGCAAGTCCGATTGTGCCCGGCAGGCATGCCGCTTATTTGCGAGATTATGGCTTGGGTGAGAAAGTTCCGCCCCGCAGTGACGTTCCTAGGATTTCAATATCTAGCTGCGGCGAAATACGACGTTTAGAGGAGAAAATAAAACATGGCCAACTGCACGCAATCAGCTATATCGCTGTTGTTTGCTCGCCGTTTGAGCGTGTTTAGCGCGCCTTTGAATCAGTGCCTTGCGGGCTACGTTCAGTATGCGCTTGATGCATGCAGTCGACGGCAGTGGCGCCACGCTCGCGAACGTTTACGGAATACGAGACGGAATCCGCGCAATCGACCTTAGCTTCCTGTTTGATTGTTCTCAGCGAAACACGAAGCAAAATAGTACTATTGTGAAGTAAAGAAGTTTGTTTCTCTTATCGCGCGTAAGGTTGGGACTTTGCAAGCCAAAACCAACCTAACCCGTTTGAAATTGATATTACTCTCGACTGCAACTAAAAGTGTGGCGATTGAATGACTGCAGATCTGGATACGAAAACGACATAAGAAGAAAAGTGTCGAATGGTCCCCGTAAAAGAAATGCATGTGGTAGAATATAAGCTGACTTTAATTATACTTTACCTTTAGTAAACTAACTTTAACCTTGCTACACTCTTACCTTTTTTGCAAAATTCGTTACGTAACCAAGATTAAATTTGATTGTATCCTTGTCGCATTGATCTTTATTGTCCGCGGTGTTCACAAATTTGATTGCTGCCTGGTACTTCGAAGCATTGCTTTGATCCTGGAACTTCCAAATGAACTTCGCACTTTACCGGTTTCCAATAGTTTTCTTCTATTGTAGCTGCTATTTCAGCCATGTAGATTATTTTATGCATTGAGCTTTATGTGTCTATTCATCAGAAGAAAATTTCGAAGACAATATGCAGTGACCACAAGCCCAACTTTTTTTTAACACGAGTGCACTCCTTTAATTATTCGTTTGACTCATCGACCGTACGCACTAGCCAAGTTTGCGGCGATCAGATGCCCGGTTAAAATGCTGCAAGAACTTGAGGAACTTTATCTACGATGCTATCTGTACTGGAATAAAGCATTGAGGCCAGTTCGTACAGTTGACAGTTACCTATATTTGTAATCTCCCCAAGAATTCGACTTACATCACCATCGTTAATGACGTTACCGGTAGCACCACTGTTACTGCTGTAATGATTGTGTACCGTACGATGACTAAGTCATTTGCAAAAGCTGCTTGCGAGCACGGTCGGCGCATGTCATTTTTGTGTAGAAATCATCTCGGTCAACCGCTTGAGTAAGTATACGTCGCCGAAAGGCTGGTAAGGCTCCACCTCTCGCGGACAGCTGGTACAATTTGTAATGTTCGTGATGCATGGACGTCCACCCCTTTTGGCAACACATGATCCTCGACCTCACCGCACTTGCAATCAGCTTTACTTCAAATGACTTGCTTATTATCCGGCATAGTTGACTATACCGGTGTTGCCAGTGTTAAATGACAAAGTGATCATCCTTGCAGCTCCATTTTTCGCACACAATCTCGTCGTGCGGTAAGCCACCATCTTTGATGCAGTTCGAATGTGAAACGAATCAATGAAATAAATGAACAATAAAATAATCAAAACACTGGTAACACTGGTGGCACCAGCCACGGCGGTAAGGTACAACAATAATGTATAGCCTAATTCTTATGTATCATCTTATGAGCTCTTCCCTCGCTTTGTCTGAGTTTTAGTGTCAACTTTTCAAAACTCTCTACCGCCTCTCCCATCATGGATAATATTACGGCAGCGCTTCGCTCATTTCTACAGAGTTTCATCTGCATGGAAACACTGTTAAACTGAGTGGCTCGTGGTCTTATATCGCTCTCACTCGTGCCTCATTGTGATATGTGAGTTGCCGTGGGAATAAATTACTTCGATCAAAGCTAAGCTAGAAAAAAATCCAAATCTTATCTCAGTAGAGATGAAGCTAGATTTCTTAGGAGTCACTACCGCACCTGCATCGAGGTGGCTCAATTCCGTGTTTAAACTAAACTTAACTTACTTCATTTGGGATAGATTCAACGTATGTCCACGTTAGTGCATTGATATAAACCGGCGTCAGTGAGGTGACGAATATCAGGAAACTGCTAGGTAACATTGCCTAGTCTTTGTAAGCCATCGTAAGTAATGGACCTCACTTCCAACACTAGTTGTTGCACGGACTATCTGACGGCCATTTTTGACGGGAACTGATACTTGCGGTCACAAAAATGGAGAAGGTCGAGTGTGGAACGTATGCAACTAAGTGAGGTCGTAAGCTCTGAATACCCAGATTTGTAAAGCAATAACAAGGACTGATGATGTTGCAGAGGGGAGAAGTATAAGTGCACATGTGCTCATTTTCTCAGTTATGACCGAACTACTCAGACACTGGAAGTGGGCGAGCCGCGGCCTTAAAAGGCCTTTTCGGCCCGCCCGCGGCCTTATTTTGAGGGCGTGGCCAGATCGCGGCTGACCCGCGGCCCTAATTTGAAGGCGTGGTCCTAAGTACGGCCGACCCGCTGCCCTTGTTCATTGCAGCGGCCGACCCGCGGCTTTTGCTTTGCTTACCTGACCAGCGATACGCAAATTAACAAGTTAGTCATGATCTCGTAATGATCATTGACGAAGGTAGTTTCCATTCAACAAGAGCGTTGGTGCTCTTCGGTTCTTTCGCTTGGACATTTTTCGTTGCACATGTTTCGTCCTCGTAACAGCACCGTTCCTGCTAGAGTCAAGCCAGGTAGGAAGAATTTACGAGCAAGGGTAGCACTTAAAGCACATTTAGGAACAGTCGCAAGAACCTCGCACTCTCCCGAACAGCCAAGAAGGTTATTAACGGAATCAGTGTCATCCCTTTACGACTGTATCAGCCGGGGCACAATTCACATGGATAAGGCCGCCAAATTGATACTGGAGAAGAAGAAATGTCACACTTTCAATCAGAGAGCTTATGATGTGAGTAAATTATGAACTTTGAGGTATAGAAAATCATAGATCATACCATAGGTGTTTTGGCTTCAACCAAAAATGCCGAGGGCTTTCGATGATTAATGCCCGCCACCTCCGATCCTTCAACATACTAATCCGCTTCTCTCTTCTCTAAACCTCACGCTCCTTTGATCTCTTCCCGCTATTTTCGTGACAACTGTATGAATCTTTGTAGGGATTCGCAAGATCTAAAGTGGCTAATCGAGCCCAGAAAATGGTTTTTGATGGGATTGACAATGTGGATGACCCGGTAGAGGAAATGAGATTAAACGCAATTGCAAGCAGATTGCAGGTGATGCGCTGCTTTCTCACATCCGAATAAAGATCAACCTGACCTTCGAGGGCGATATCATCAGGGCACAAATCAGGAAGCTTGGCCGGACTCTAGAAATGAAAGATGAGGGCATTAATCAAATCTGCCCAAAGTCGGGGTAGAAAACTGTACAAAGTCTTGGAAGATATCTGCGCAGTCTCCATTTGTAGAAGTAGTGTTCTTTACAGAAGTTAACCATGACTACATATATGATCATAACTTATAATAACGGGCTAAGAATGTTTACGTCTTTTTGTACGTGTGTCTGTCTGTCCGTTACGAAATTCGTAGAGCGTGTTCCAGCCAACGTCCTAAGCCCAAATTTTGCAAAGAGCACTCTACCTGCATGAAAGCTCACCATGCAAAAGCATGAGCGGATCCGTTGAGTGGATCTGAAAAATTGCGCGTCAAACGGATCCACTTGGCTTCTGATCAGCAAATTTGGGCCGGTACCAACACTTTTTGCAAAGTCATGGTTATGTTTGACAAGCTAATGTACAAGCATGGACATTAACCCAAAAAAATTGAACTAAAGTTGATTAGTTTACGAAAATGGCGCCAAAAAGGATAAGTTGCATAAATGTTCAATTTGCCAAGATTATCTGATCGTTTGAGAAGATTTTTGCAGAGGAATGTAGCCCACGGTGACTATTGTAGTTATGGCGATTACCAGGGCATAAAAAATTTGAAAACCGATTCAAATTCGCATTAATTCTTCTCGGAAGAGTTCATCCACGCGAAAATGCCGATCTCACACAAAAAAGTCTTAGGAATGAGTAGTTGTTTACAAATCATTCGTGATAGCCTGCATGGCTCGGTGAGTTTCAATGTCATTATTATGTGGGAATGAGTTAGGCATACAGAAAGTAGGGCCAGTGCGAGCCTCTGCGAAGCAGAGGTGACGCACTGGTTATATATATTGATTTAGTTGAACATCATAGCCACGGTCTCGAAGAAGTGGCAGCCACGCAAAAATCTCCCAACTTTCCAGCGTCCGTCTAGGAACGTCTTGGTCAGCGTCTAAACGTCTAGGTGCTTGCAAATTCTACAAAAGTTAAGAGAGATTTAGTGTACTGTCTAATTTAGCTTCTACGAAAGCTTGGGAAACAATGAAGAGGAAAGAAGGAAAGAGCTTTCGCAGATGAGATAAGAGCGAGCTCAATGGCGACCACACCTTTATCAGACCTTACAGAAAGCCCTGTACGTGGTGAAACGAAGTTAATTTGATTATCAGTAACTTTGACTTCCAAAGGGGATGTCCGAGCTTCGAAATACAAGGAGAATGACAATCGTGGAGCCCGAGTAATGTGAGTTGATACTAAACTTGGCTACTTCAGCGATTTTCAAATGTTCCAGAAACAGAAAAGGAAGACTGTGGCTGTGCCCGAGGAGGACATCGAAAGAGCAAGTAATGTGAGTCGTATATATTAGGTTGGCACATAAGTAATGCAACTTTTTATATAACTTTTGTCTATTTGAACGTAGCGCATTCATTTTTTGGCAATATAAGGAATATGATGTAAGCTTCTAATGCACACATTTTTGCCGAATTTTACCGCCTTATGTGAGGATTACGGTAGGTTTACGGTACTATGGGAAAAATTTTAGAATGCATCAGATTTTGCTGAAACTTGGCCTATAGGGCTTATTTGACATGCTGATCACAAAAATGAGATCCGTTTCGCATAAAAAGGCCTCGATCGCGAGATCAAAAAATAAATTTTATTTTAGCGACAAATGAATATGATATTCGTGTTTACCGCACAGGATTACCTTATAATGCAAAGTTATAGCGAATTCTGACTTTTCGCAGCTTAGTTATTGACAAATTGCCTTCAAAACTTGACGCATTTGACTTGTTCAACTTCTCAAAGGCGCCCCACCTTAATTTGTGTTTAAAATTCATTTCTTTTTCACTGATTCCAATGTGCCAACTTCCAGCTACATGCTGCCTATAATTGCTTTTTCATATGTTTGAATCAGGTTTCGTAGGGCTTCATGTTTGCCAAAAAACCGTGAAACCTCGATTTTCAGCAGTTTTCAAAAAATGCTTAAATTTTTTGTACTACATTATCAAAAATCAAACCACTTAGGCAGACTTGTAGCTTACATCACGATCTACATGATGCCATAAAATGAGATTGCTACATAAATTAGGAAAATAGTTACGGGAAAAGTTGCAAAACTTATGTGCCAACCTAATATTATATTGGCTACTTCAGCGTTATCCAAATATTTCAGAGACAGAAAAGAAAAGCGTTGGTCGATGCTGCCGAAGACAACATTGAGATGGTAGATGACGAAACAAACTTGCGCCTTTGAGAACAATGGGAGTAGAACAGCGCAATAAGGATATCATCATTTTTTGTAGATTGTTTGATTCTCTGTTCATGATTGTGACTTTTTCTTATGTGTATTCTGGACACAGAAGATAAATGAGATGTCATGAATATGTGATTGTTCTGTTGTTTTCATGTGCTAAAAGAAGCAGCTAAAATTTCCACTTTTGGAAGTGCTAGAACGATTTAGTAAAAGCTAATACAGCCGAGCCGCGGCCCTTTCCCGGCCGAGCCGCGGCCCTTTCCCGGCCCACTACGGGCGAGCCGCGGCTCATTTACGCCCGGGCCGACTGTCCATTCACGGCCGGCCCGCGGGAGCTGCGATTGCTGGAACTGGGCCGCGGCTCGCCCGCTCCCAGTGTCTGAGTAGAAAAAGGCGAGGCATTGCGGACATTTCATACGCTGATAAAATTAGCACTCTCCACTTTACAACATTGCTTTCCAAACTCTCTCGATAGAGAACTTCCAGGAGCTGCCAAATCTGTACTTTATCATCCGAACCTAAGAGTGATTGTACGGGGTGTCTTGAAAGTTTGATATGCACACTATTATTCATATTCGACTGTCGCTTAGTCTCGGCATATTAAAATTGCTTGTTGTGACCTGTTGAGCTGTACATTGCGATGGTATCTTTATTCGACTAACGTTGCGGCTATACGTTTTATCTCTTCCCGCCGAGTCTTTTGCTGAAGTCTGAATAGTATGTGTAGAGCTGGATCTATTACATAAAGCAAACGGTCATTCTTTACTATTGATTATGGTGAAAATTTTGGAGAGAAGTTTGAACGATTGAGGGCACCTTTTGCTTAAAGGCAAAATTGCGACTGCGGGCTTTCCACGACATGGCCTTCTGGACCAGCTGAGTCTGGTACTGCGCTTAAAAGGTCAAAAAAGTGCTTTTTTGGCGTTTTCGGGCTTTCGAGATTGCTAGAGAGGCGGGGAGAGGATTCACCCTAAAAAGAGCAACTGGCTGCTGGAGACTGTAACTTCCACCTCTTTTGGCGGCAATTGGCTGATCAGCCTAGGCAGCCATTGCGATATAATTGGCCGTGAAATTACAGTCTCCTGCATCCGGTTGCTCATTTTGGGGTGAATCCCTCGCTCCGTCCCTCCAGCAATCTCCAAGGCCCGGAAACGCCAAAAAAGCACTTTTTTGACCTTTCAAGCGCAGTATCGGACTCAGCTGGTCCAGAAGGCCATGTAATCGTGGAAAGCCCGCAGTCGCAATTTTCCCGAGTTACTGCCTTTGATAGAGAAATTTGATACGAAAATTTTCACATTAAGGTAACCAAAGTCGTTGACTTTAGGATGATTCGCATTCCGCAATGCTCGTTACGTACCATGTAGCAATGTTTTTTTTTGAGAGCAAAAACGTCAGAAATTTAATCAACGATTGAAAATACTTGAAAACTCCAAAAAAATTGTGTGACAGAATAAGCAGGCTTGAAAACACTGCTGAAAATCCTGAATCCTGGGATTGTTTTTCCAAATACACCGGCGCTGTGTGCTGAGTGTTATCGCGGCAATCCTACAGTAGTGTAAAGCAAGCAGCAAAGACTTTCATATAATAAATCTATACTGAGTCTGTTGTACAGATTGGTAAAGGACAGCAAACGTTTTGTGAAGAGATCTTAATGGTTAAGTCACAAATGACTCGAGGATACAGTATTTAACATCGACTTTTACATTCGTATGGAAGTTGAGTTTTGCCAACTTACAGCGTAGCGGTTTTTGCTAGCGAGAGAGTACGAAAAGAATGTTATAACGAGCTAGTTTAACAAGTTTATCCTTGTTATCAGGCAAAGTCTGCAATACTCTACACGAATCTAAGAGCCGGTTTTACATACTTTTGGTACACCCTATGTTCGCCTACTCTCGATTGCTCTGCCTCTGCTAAGCATCTCTGAGATGCATGGCCAATATGTTGGCCAACATGCAATATCATGTCGCAACATGCTACATCTTTACATATGCAACGACGTGTTGGCTGGTAACCTCGAGGTCAACATGATATGCACACGTCTTCACCATGTCAGTCATGTGCGCGGCAAGTCACAGTAGAACAAGGGTAGCAGCAGTTGTGGAGCGGTCGATAGGCAAGTATCAAGCGGTTGATATACGACTGATCCCAAAAAAATGTTTCATCTTCCCATAGGTACCATCAACTTAAAAAATCGCCGCGGGCATGCGATCCGCAAATCGCGCTTTCTTGCAAGTGGTCAGCAGAATTTTGGGGCGTGACTCCTTCAGCGAGTGGTACTTCCTTTGCTGTCGCATGTTCTGCCGGCGGACAGCGATTCAGAATTTTCTGCGAGCGGTCGTCGAGTAATTTCTTTCAGTGAGCGTTCTGGCTCTTGTTACGCAGTTTCGAGCATACGTCGAGCAAAGGTAACACTCTATATGGTGGAGATGTCAGCGATGTTCTAATCCGAGTTTTGAGCACTTGCTCTAGGCAAATACTCACGGGCTGTGCGGTCTTTCACAAAGGATCATGCGACTCAAATAATTTTGCATGTTCTCGCGGAAAGTCCGCGAGAATGCGGCCACCACGCCGCGGCTAAAATTATGAGAGAACCGTGGATTTTCTTTGAGCGTCCGTCTGAAAAGGCCAACATTCTCTCAAATATCTAGAAGCGGGAAATCAGCAAACTACTTTTCCGGTGCCCGCTTGCCTTTGCATGGCCGCCTACCTCCGGCGAGTGTCTGAGAACGTGGTTGCCTTTCAACCTTTTCAACAAGTTGAACGTTCACTCCAGCAAATTTAAAGCGCTTATTCGGAATGGACATATTAAGACGATCGAAAGGCAGCTACGTTGATGTTGTACCTATAAGAACAATTGTGGGGAACAGACGATATCTTCTTGCAGTGCCGACAATTGCTGACAACATTTGCATGAGATTGCTAGGCCGTACATTAAGTGCGAGTGCAAAACTCTGTAGGCTGCCCGTTTGAGTTTTGCGCTCGGCTGGCAGTTTTCTCGTGTCCATTGGAGTCTCAGCATTGGTAAAAGAACTACTCTAAAATCGGTCCACTATCGCTAACGCTTTCATAAGTCCCGGCGATGTCAAACCTACCACAATAGAGCACTAATGCAGGGCACACCGATATCTTAACAATCACTGTTGCAACCTTTGACCCTTCGTGTTTTCTCATTGCTCTCATTTCTGTTCAAATCAAAGATCTCTCGAAAGCGGAGTTGAAATTTTGAGAAATCTGAGACTCCGCATCCGAAATTGAAAGCGTTAGCCGTCAAGAGCTGAGGTACCTGTTTATTATTGGCATCAGCAATCATAAATGATTAAGCAAGTACTACGACTTATGATAACCGCTTAATCTGAAGCTGTGTGGAGTTTGCCCGTCACGTGATTACAGTGAAAAATGATTTACAGCACTTTAAGCATGTGATATCCAATAACGAGAGTGGTTCATTCCCAACTAAGGGTCACTAGCTTTAAGCAACTTTGGAATTGTGTAAAAAGCAAGCTATTAGAACTTGAAGGCAGCGGCGCGGCAGAATTTCGTTTTCCAGCTCTTCACCTTTTCGGAGCCTTCTCGCCATGAGAAGCCCATATCTGGGCTTTCAGCGCATGAAAATGGTAAAATGTCCAGAGCTTTCCAGGTTAGCTTTTAATGCAGAAGTGGGGGGGGGGGGGGGGATTTGGAACGAACAAGGCGGGCCGCGGTTTTTCCAGCGTATTTTCACTGAATGCGAACCTAAAAAGCTTTGGAAAGAGCGCATTTTTGCCATCCATTTTTTTCATGAGCTGAAACGCCCAGGTATGGGTTCCTCTTGGCGAGAAGGATTCGAAAAGGTGAAGAGCTGGAAAATGAAATTCTGCCGGGCCGCTGATTTTAAGTTCAACACTTTCCGTTATGCGAGCTTCTGCGAAGTAGAGATGAGGCACTCGTCTTTTATGAGCATGAAAGGCAGTTTCTCCCAATCTATAGCTTCCATAGCTTATCTCGGTTTCTCATGCACTGTGTAGATTACCAAAGATAAACAAAAATCAAAGACTACTGCATCTTGCTAGTGAAGCGAAAGATGCGCGAGCACGGTGCGCGTTTGCCGATTGCATGAGTCATAGCGCAAACACTAAACGTAGCACGCTGACCACTGCGACAGCCGCGCGCCAAACACACTCGCAGGTGTTTAGACTACTATAGCGATAGGAGCAATTTTTGCACTCGACCATACTCCTTGCTCGTGCAGAATGAAAAATTCAAACTCTTTCAAATATTTATTCAGAAAATTCAGTAATGTACTTTGATGAAATAGGTTTCATTATACATGAAAATTGCAATCGCGGACAATTTGAGCTTCAGTTTGAGTTTTGTGTGTGCAGAAGCAATATAAGGAGAGAAATCACAATAGCTATGAGAAGTGCATACATGACCCTGAAAAAATAATGTGAACCTATATGACAAAAATATAATGAGAAATAGACGAGTATAATTAGATTCACACAACCCTAGAGTGTTAGGGCATATACAGGCTATCGTCGCGTGCGACCATCTTGCTGAGCTTTTGCTCAAGCAAAAAGAAGGAGGAGGAGAAATTTGTCGCGATGTGTCTGGGCAAGTCGCGCAGGGTGGCTACTAGATATGTCCTTGTAAAATCTTCGAGTTTAATCAACATACAGCCAACTCAGATTTCGAGGCAATTATCTGAGAAACAATGGCTAGTGATACGAAGCGGCGCTATAACTGACGGGATCACGGCACGATTCGCGCTTTTGTCCGAAAAATTTTGTTCCTCTTTTGTAGTGAATATTTGATACTAGATGTTCCTGCTACTCTAGGGGCCGCATGCACTAACATCGCCGCGGGGAGGTGATAAAAGGAAGCTTCATATTTCGAAACTCCAGATATCTGGATTTCACGTTGTGTACCTATCCGTAAGTATTCCTACTATCCTTCACTATGAACATGTCGAACAGGAGCGAGAAGCTGTACAAACCGCATCTTCCGGCTTTTGTGATCCCTGATAATCCCAGGCGCTTTTCTTTAAAGTCATTTTTCTTTCTCCGAAGTTAACGAAAAACTTCCAAAATTGTGCAGATTATCTAACCCAACAGTGCTAAGCATGTTGCTGATAAGAACAAATGATGTTTTGAAGTCATGAAATTTTCGATGATCCAGAGTTCGAAATTTGCGGTTTGCCGAAAAAAATCGACTCTTCAAGAACTCATTTGTTCCCATCAGCAACATGCTTAGCAGTTGTGTTAGATGTTCAGTACAACTTTGGAAGGTTTTCGTTAACTTCGGAGAAAGAAAAATGACTTCAAAGAAAAGCGCCGGGGATCATGGGATCATACAAAAGCTGGAAAATGCGGTTCGTACAGCTTCTCGCTCCTGTTCAACATATTCACAGTGAAGGATAGTAGGAGTACTTACGGACAGGTAGATAGCGCGAAATCCAGATATCTGGAGCTTCAGAATACGAAGCTGGATGTTAGTGCATGCGGCCATTCATTAACACCACATCGTGGTTAAAGTAGTGATTAGCACACGACTGCTTACAATCTCTAGTAGTTGTTACTGCATTACACTATAAACACTGATTCTGAAGAACAGGATCAAGAGCTTTTCGTAGTTGAATGAAGATTTGGACGATATTAGAAAAGAATCAATGAAGCATCTCAATAAAATAATAAAAGGCAAAGGATTTTTCATTATAGGGCATGCGCCAAAGGCATTCTATGTAATTCATGATCGAAGGGGCAACTGAATGCAAGCGAGCCTTTACTGTGCCCTGCGGAGCCAACCGGTGAACCAATGCTCTTATCCTGTCAAATTTTCGTACTCTATGAAATACCCCAGTCCAAATAGGCCAAAATGGCATAGCCGGTGTCCGCGTCACTCAGGTTTTGCGTGACAACTACGGCCTGATTGCCTGCTCTCTCTTCGATCTCTTCGCTCCATCCGACAGTGCGCATAGCAGCACAAACCTCTAGCACAGCAAGCGCGCCAACCTGGTCAACGGTACGGTCTGACTCCATTTGGGACACACTTACCATAACCAGAAACAGGACGGTTAGCACGGTGGCGAAATGAAACCTTGGCTCTTAGTAATCCCCCAAATTCGTCATAACGTAAAAAGGTACGGCGTGACCCTCCAAAACGAGTCAAAACTGGGGCATGACAACGCGTTGTTGTCGCTAAACTTGCGCGCTTGCCCGACGCCGAATAATGGGAGCAGATAGCGCAGCGCAGCTACTGCTCTATATTGGCAACGACTCTCCTCTAATTACTAGCGAACACAGGTGTACAAGGCACGCAGGGCACTTGTAATATGAGAAAAGTAACGAGCGTTTTCCCCTAGGCTCCTACGTAAGCGTAAAGTTGCCTACTTGTAATTCCATATGAGAAAGCGTACGGTCAATGCGTAGTTAGTGCAGATAGCGCAAGGGCACGGCTATAGAAGCTCAGAACTCAAATCCTCTATGACGCAAACTTTTGCCAGGCTGTAGGGAGTACATACGTTTGTATAATCTTCATGAGCAATATAAAACAACGAGGAAACTATAGAGCATGCAAATAAATCATTGAGAATCTTATATATAAGGCTGAATGTTGTTTCTATGTCTGTATGTCTGTCTGTCTGTATGTATGTCTGTCCGCTCAGATAATCGCCGGAGACAGGCGGTCCGCAAACTCGCGCTTTTCCGCAAGCGGTCAGCAGAATTTTGGGGAGTGGCCAAACCTTCAGCGAGCGGTACTTCCTTTACGGTCGCATATTCTGCCGCGGGCAGCAATACAGCATTTTCTGCAAGCGCTCGGCAAATAATTTCTTTTAGCGAGCCCTGGCCAAACTTTCAGTGAGCGGTCGGACTCTTTTTAAGCAGTTTCGGGCATACGCCGAACACAGGTAAGACTCGTGTGGCAGAGGTCATCGTTGGTTTAATTACTCAAGTTTGAGGTACTTTCTCAGCGGAAAGTGCCTAGGGGCTGCGCGGTCCCCACAAAGAACCGTGCAGCCCCCCAAAATTTTGCATATTTGGAAAGTCCGCGAGAATGCGGCCACTGCGCCGCAGCTAATCTATAAGAAAACCGCGATTGTTCTCCAAGCATTCGTCTAAAAATTCGCTAAAATTCTTCCACATATCTGCAATCGGACCGCAAGAAATCAGCGAACTATTTTTTCGGTGCCCACCCGCCCATAAATCGCATGGCCGCCTGCCCCCGGCAATTATCTGAATGTGTGTACGTATGTTCCGAATAGAAAATTCCATTTCCGAACCGATCCGGACCAAACTTGGCACACATACAATTCGAGGCGGGGAGGGTGTCATAGGCTACTTTTCGTCATCCATCGATATCGATTTTATCGATTTTATCGTTTTTTTGCGTTCAGCGGCTGGGAGTTTGCACAGGGAAGTAATCGAGCATGCTGATTACGAATACAATTTTAGTTTTCAAAATCGTCCATTACCTTTACCGATTTTATCGATTTTTTGCAAAGTTTGAGCTACGGGGCTGGGAGTTGGCACAGGGAGGTAATCGAACATGCTGATTACGAATGTAGTAACTGTTTGTAAGAATATCTAGTATTTTGTTTTATAGAACCTTGGACTAGAAGGGTTTAAATTGGTACTTGGTAATGCTAATTCAAACGAGCTAATCTTTATTTCTTATCCTCAATCCTGCATGAACACATTTCTTTTCTGTCATCTAGGACTGGAGTTCGGTAAGAAATAAGCGATTGGTGATTACAAAACATCCTCCCTAAAATAATTCGAGCGCTAATGCTACGCTCAAACGTACTAAAAGAACACTGATCTTATATACAGGGTGTCCGTAAAGTATGTATACACTGTTTGGTGGTTAATATCTTTCTTCCCAACAAGTCTTTTGCCTTGCTTCAGGTACCTTTGGTAGAGCTAACTTCAACTTAGATTTACAGTATGGAGCAAATCACCGATCGCTCTTGATTACTGTAGGATTACGGTAGGAACTTGAAACATATGGTGTCAATGTGGAAAAAGCTGCCGCCTCAAATTTTTTCAAAAAAAGGTGAAAACTTATGTAATAGGGTTTTTATGGACGCAGAGTTCAATATTCAACTATTCACAAGATTGCGAAGCTTTCTAAACGGTGTGACCGCACTTTTTAGTAACACTGAAAAGATGTCCGCTACCTCTTACCCGGCATAACTCTTCAGTGAAGCATCATAACAAGTTGGGAACTTTACAGTTGTAATCAGCAACTCTAATTAGCCTAGTGTAAAAGCTTTCAGGCTGTTTTGTTTCCTCTTTGAAACAAAATGTGGCCTTTCACGGTTCAAAACCCTCCTTGAAGTTTCTACCGTAATCCTACAATAATGAAGAAAGATGGGTGATTCGTTTATACTGCAAATCTAACAAGGGAAGCGTCATTAGTCGAAGTGGCCTTTCCAGATGAGACCCATACTGCTTTGAAGAGCATCAAGTGTTGATTCCAAATCTGCCTTCCAAATCTGCCAAGCGCCTTTGGACACCGAGTTATGGGCGTTTTTAGGTCAAAAGATTGAACGCAAAACTGGAACAAAATCACCCAAATTTACTCCAATGGTCCAGTGTCAAGTATCAGAGCCGTTTGTGCAATGGATACATTTAGTCTAATATGCTAACACTTAACATTGTTTTATCTGAGCTCTGAAAAGATTGTAACAATCGATTTTGCCTAGATTCTACATTCATTTTTCGTTTCAAAAAATGGTCATAACTCGGTGGCCAGAGGTGCTTGGCAGATTTGGAAGGCAGATTTGGAATCACCGCTTAATGCTCTTCAAAGCAGTATGGGATTCATCTGGAAAGGCCACTTCGACTAATGACGCTTCCCTTGTAAGTTGAAGCCAGCTCTAAAAACGGTAGCTGAAGCAAGGCAACAGACTTGTTGGGAAGAAAGATATTAACAATCACAGTGTATACATACTTTACGGACACCCTGTATAAAGCTGAATGTCTGTTTGTATGTCTGTCTGTATGTCTGTCTGTATGTATGTCTGTCTGTACGTATGTTCCGAATAGAAAATTTCTGAACCGATTCGAACCAGACTTGGCAAACATACACTACGGGCCCCGGCGGGTGTCATAGGCTACCTTTCGTCATCGATCGATATCGATTTTATCGATTTTTATCGATTTTTTGCAGAGTTCACCTGCGGGGCTGGCAGTTTGCACAAGGGGGTAAGTGAGCGTGGAGATTCCAAATACTATATTAGTTTTCAGAATTGTTGATTACTTTTATCGATTTTATTGATTTTTGCAAAGTTTGAGCTACAGGGCTGGGAGTTTGCACAGGGGGTGATCAACATGCTGATTACGAATACAGTATTAGCTTCCAGAATTATCGATTACTTTTATCGATTTTATCGATTTAAAGTTTGACATGCGGGGCTGGGAGTTGCACAGGGGGTAAGTGAGCATGGGGATTCCGAATAATATTAGTTTTTTAGATTTATCGATTACTTTCATCGATTTTACCAATTTTCTTGAAACGCTTGATCAGCGCGCTGGGAGTTTGCACAGGGGGTAATCGAGCATGCTGATTACGAGCATACCTTCGATAATCTAGAGACAGGGCGCCAAAAGTGAAGGTTGTTTGAACATCTGACGTCATAAATAGTGAAGGTTGTTTAAAGAAGATCAGAGAAGAGAAAATGAAGTAAAACAGATAGAAAAAGCAAAACAAACTGCTGAAAACCGAATAAAAACACTGCAATAAGGTTTGGAATTTTTCATTTGGCGGCTTTTCAGAGTGCAAGGTTTCGCTCCAGGAAGCAATTCGCAACACGAGGTTTCGATTTTTGATGCGTCCTTTGAATTCTTACCCCCGCATTGACGTTCCTGTTTCCTGGGACGTTATCTAGATTGTTGCGCTTATTGTTCTGAGCAACAATCACCCAAGCTGGAAGAAAATCGATGCGAAAGCACCAAAACAGAACAAGGTAAAGAAAAACGCACTTTTTACGATTTTTTGCAAAAAATTCCACCATATTCGAAGAAGTAAGGACTGGGTGGTTGTTTGCATTATGAACAGAAGCAAGATCTACAGAATGCACGAAAAAACCGCGTGAAAAGAGTTGAACAAGAGAAAAACATGAGATTTTCGAAAACAAGGTTATTGCCGGATTTCTTGATCAAATCAAAAAAGGTGGTTTTGGGACGTTGTCAGCGTGAAAGTAGAGATCAAGAGCTTCAAATATATAGCTTGCTAAATTTGGGTTCGAAACAGCGAAGAAAAGGGTACCAGAGCCAAATGTCCCGCGTTTGGTGTAGCGAGGTAGCGCGCAGCGCGCGGAGCAGACGAGCAGCGGAGACAGACCAGAGCCGTTGGGGCATTTGGCTCTGGTCGTAGATCTCCGCGGGGTCTCAACAAAACTCTGCAACATTATAGATTCTGATCGTCATGACACGAAGAAGAGAAATGACAACGTCCCAAGCTTTAAAAATCACTCATTAACGAGATAGACCAGCGTTTTCGTGCGCGATTCTCTGCGCGAGAATTAAGAACGGTTTCTCGTATTTATTCAACTCCATTACCTTTCCTAAACTTCTGAAGCTCTATTTTAGTCAAATGAGAGGTTAACTAAGAAATTTTGTCCTGAATTCTGGCAAAAATCCCAAAGAAACCTTCTTTTTAACGTAAAAAAGGCTATGAAAACGCAAATTCTCGGTTTTACTGGAAGTTAAAGTATTTCCTATATTTGCTTCATTAACATACGTTTCGATGTCAGGATAATAACATCCAGGGCGAAGCTCTGGATGACTTCTGTTTTTTCGAGGTGAAGGTTGTGTCCCCTCATAGCCCTTAAAGTGAAGGTTGCCAGAGTACATGGCTCTATGTATCGAGGGTATGGCTCGCTCAAACTTCGTGTATAAGGGTTATCTTACATGCTGTTTACAGATATCACACTCTTTCCGCAAAACTTCTCTCCGTGCGGTTACGGTAGGTGTACGGTAGGAAGTCAAAATCATGAATTCGGCTGGAGTTCGGTCCAGAGAACTTACTCGACATGCATATTGGAACCTTTTTATAGAGTTATGGGGTTATACGGCATGGGGTCGAAAACACAGATTTGCTTTGAACTTCGTCTAGGCTGGTCATTTAGCGCGCTGAACACGAATATCATGCTGATTTCGCAGGATAGTGCATTTTCTTGGGTTACGATGGCTGTAAATGGGTCGAAGTTCCAGATCTCAAAACCTCACCTGTAACGGTTCACAAGTATACTGCTTTGATGCTTGCTCGCTGTCATAACGCATTAGTGAAGTTATGGTGAGTTGCAGGGTTTGAATGGACATTTATCGCTTTCGGGCTAATTTAGATCCCAGATATTCACGAAATGGGGAAACGGTCGTTTTGCATGCGGATCTCCAGCGCCATCCTGATAACCTGTCCCAACGCGTAACGCATGCGGCAAACCTCCCTCCCCCTGTTTTTGCTTAGGCAAAAGCTGCCGAAGGGTGTATCGCGCGCGGCAGGTCCTATAAGGAAAGCATTACGATCGTGGGAAACTTTTAACACGAATCGCCGCTGTCTCGGGGAATTGAGTATGATATTCTTGAAACAGCACTTTAAGTAATTCCCTGCTAACAAGGGAATGGTCAGAAATCGAAGTGGCCAATCTAGACAAGCTGCATACCATTAGATGCAGCATGAAACGCTGACTTTGTATCTGTCTTCTTCACCTGCTTATCGCCTTTCTGGACAAAGCTATAAGCCATTGAAGATCATTATTTTGCTAAGAAATCACGCGTGAGATTGAGAATTTAGTCGTGCAGAGCCACGCTCACCTTAATGTTGGGCCAAAACATGCAGCTAGCTTACTTCAAATTTTTGAAGCCAGAAGCTGAGCTAAAAGTGCAGCAATGTGCTCAATTTCACTATTTTTATGTATGATTTTTAACAATAAAACCCCTTGTAGCTTCGTTTACAGAAGCGAGAAGCAGATAAGGAAGACAGATTCGAAGTTAGCGTTTTATACTGTATCGAATGGTATATAACCTCGATATCAGCCCATATGTCTTCCCTCAACATGACGTGGATTACGTGAATTGGTGAGGCGCCGCCTCGCTTCGGGCTTGCGCCACGTTGCGGGCGCATCGTTTGACGTGACGGGCGCTTAAAACAACGTGGTGCAGGTTTTCCCACGTTATTTCTTGTTGCCCACCACGTCAACGATGCGCCCGCAAGGTGGCGCAAGCCCGAAGCGAGGCGATCTCACCAATTCACGTGATCTACGTCATGTTGAGGGAAGACATATGGGTTGATATCGAGGGTAGCTTGTTTGGTTTGGCCACTTCGACTTCTGACCATCCCCTTGTAAGGTTTCAGGCATGTTCATAATTTTTACCCGCTGCCACGCTCAATGACTACTATATTCGTTATCAGCGGCTCGAATAACCCCCATATACCGAGTTTGAGCAAGACCCACCACAAAAAATTTTAGGGCCCGGATAGCCGAATAAGGCCATCAGTTTTCAAAATTATCCTTAATTTTATCGATTTCGTTGTGTTTTTTTTTGCAACGTTTGAGCTATGGGGCTGGGGTTTGGTGAAAAAGGTAGGTGAGAGCATACTGATTACTAACACAGCGGGAATAGAGAGTTGCATGTAGAAGTGGGCACAGGTAAAGGTGTACAGGGAAAATGAAACCTTTATCCAGGATCGACTATCAATTAATCTCGGCATCGTATAAGTGTATATATCTTTTACTGATTTGTTTAGCTTGCACAAGATTGGTATATCTCTTTATTTGACCGACGTTTCGGCAATATCGCCTTCTTCGGGGTCTGAAAAAGTCGTGACCATGTAAACTGTCCAGTGAGCAACTTCGTCACGATCAAGCAAATTGTCCAGCCTGTTAGCGAATCAAAAGAGTACAAATGACAAGATCGGGTCATTGCTCTGTCAACAATTTATTGCTTATACATTATCCCAATAACTGACCACCATTCTTCCAGATATCTAGCAACTTGGTCTCGGCCTGCTGTTAGCGGAGAAGCCACAGAGGCTCTGGTAAGGAGCCAGCTCTTATGTAATGGCAAGGCACTCATCTTTTCTATTCATTTTCGGTCTTTCCGTCGCGATCCAAAACGCTTCTAAAGTTTTGCGCGTTAGGATTTCGGGCTCATAAGCTAAGATTGTGACCTCCACGTTTAAATTTGCGTCCTCGTGGCGCTGCCTGCGGTGCATGCCCATCGGCGTGGTGGGATTTGATCTTCTAAGCCCATCTAAGTGTTCTTTTATGCGTGTGCACGGCGTCCGGTTTCACCTATATACGATTCTTTGCATGATTGGCATGTAATACGATACACTACACCAGAAACCATACAATCACCTTGTTTGCCAAACGGGCAGATCCTACAGCTGGGAGTCGTATATATTCTGTCATACGCGCAATTGCGAACAAGTTGATGCTTGAGATTAGCAGGCGGTTTGTCGACGACTCTTACCCAATCTTCTAGCTCCGTTCGTTCTAATAACTTTCTGACTACCATACTCAATTCTTCTGACACAAATGGCAAGCAAAATGGTATCTTAGTTTCAGCTTCTGCTTTTTCAGTAATATTTTGTCGGCGCTTTATATGCATGCGCTTTTTGGTAGGGTACTCATTTGATTTTGCTACCGTATCAGCCAGTGCTAATGAATAGATCTTTTCTTTGCTTCCGGACGAGACGTTTGCAGCTGTTCTGTACATATTACCTATTACAGACTTTTTTATGTGAACGGGATGAGCTAAAACGTGGTGCACTAATATATTTTTACTACTTGGCTTGCGATACCACCTCGTCTTGAATTCACCGTCCATTAATCGAATTTCAACATTTAGAAATGCTAGCCAGTCATTCGTGGGCCTGTCTCGAGTCAATTTTATATGCGGAAATTGCTGGTTCAGTATCTCGTAACAAAGGTCAAGTTCGGCCTGCGTAGGGCATATGATAAAACAGTCGTCCACGTAACGACAATACAGCAAAAGTTTTCTTTCGAGAACAGGCGCCTCTACTTTCGACATAAACACGAAATAAAATAATAGTATAATATAATAATAATATAATATAATATAATATCATGACTTATAATAACGGGCTAAGGATGTTTACGTGACTTTGTGTGTGTGTGTGTCTGTCTGTCTGTTACGAAATTCGTGGAGCGTGTTCCAGCCAACGTTCTAAGCCCAAATTTTGTATAGCGCATGCTACCTTCGTGAAAGTCTAACATGCAAAAGCACGAGTAGATTCGTTGAGTGGATCCCTCAGAATTTGCGCGCCAAACGGGTCCACCTGGCTTCTGTACAGCAAAAGTCGGTCCGTGTCACCACTTTTTGCAGAGTCGTGGATGAGTTTGGTAAGCAAATGTGCAAGCGATGGAGTTTAGCCAGAAAAGTGGTCGAAAGTTTACTACATAACGAAAACGGCGCCATAACGAATTGGTTGTGTAAATGGTCAATTTGCCAAGGTTCTAGCTAAGCGTTTGAGAAGATTTTCGCACAGAGATGTAGCTCACGGTTATCGTTACCTTTATGGCGACTACCAAGTCATGACAAACCCAAAAACCTATTCAAATTTGCGTTTGTCTTCCTGCGAAAAGTTTCATCCACTCGAAATCACCGATCTCACGTGAAAAGATTTTCTAAATGAGTGGTTGTTTACATTTTATTCGTGGTAGTCGGCATAGTGCGGTGAGTTCCACTGCCACGATTTTACGAGAATGAATAAGGCACATAGATAGTAGAGCCAGTGCGAACCTCTGCGAGCCGAGGTGACGCACTGGTAATATAATAATAGTATTAGGTTGTCCCGACACACTTCTGTCACTAACGTCCCCCCGAACGGTCGGCTTATTTTGCTGCTTTAATCTAACCAACGATCGAGGATAGTTAAGAAGAAGTTCGGTGGAAGAAACCGTGGCTGGTCCACCGAAGGATGCCAAGACGAGATACCAAGGAACGCAGGACCCAACGACGACAAGAACAGTTGCGCGTATGTTTTTACAATGCTCGTTCCCTGTATAGTGAGGAAAGATTAGTTGCGCTAGAGGAAGAACTAAGTATGATAAAATTTGACATTGTCGGACTATGCGAAACTCGTCGCAGCGGCGCTTCTTATACGAAACGAAGCTTCTCGAACTTACACTTCTATAATAGTGGACGAACAAATGGAGAAGCCACTAGAAGAGGAGTCGGCGCACTAGTGAGTGAGCGCATTCATCGTTATTGCGTAGGGGTAACCTTCGTCTCGGAACGCCTTATCCAGATCCACTTTCGGATGCGGGGAAGGTCTATGCGGGTTTCTATAGCCTACGCGCCATGGCAAGAGAATGATTATGAAGACTTTGTAGAAGAACTACGATACGCACTCTCACAAAAACGATATACCTATGACATCTTGATTGGAGACTTCAACGCACGTATAGGAAGAGATGGGACCCGAAGCGAATACGTCGGCGACAAGTGTCTTGGAATACGGAATAGTAAAGGGCAGGCCATGCTTGAGTTCGCTGAGTCTGAAAAATTCTATGTGATGAATTCCTTTTTCGAAAAGCCTGACAGACGAAGATGGACTTGGAGATCTCCCAATGGACAAGTACTGGAAGAGATAGATTACATATTGACACGACAACCAAGGATAGTAACGAATATTGCTGTTCTCAACAAATTTAATGCTGGAAGTGACCACAGACTTATACGGGCTGATGTCGACATCCGGATCATGAACAGTAAAGTACGTTTTGCTCGACTGCCTCCCGACTATTGCGAGCTCGAAGTGAAGACAGCTTTACTCAATGATCCCCGAGTGAATGAAATTTCATCATCAACTTTGATATCGAATGATCCGGTGAGCTCTTGGTTACAACTATGTACATCAATACAGGAGGCTGCTGCTCATGCAGAAGTCCATTGGGAACCGATAAAACGGATATCCGATAGAACCCAATCCGTTCTTCGTTTAAGACGTGAAATGAAGTACGGTATAAGACAGAAGAATTCTTTCGACTCCGTTGAATACTCCACTGTTTGCAAGGTTGCCAGATGGTCAATAAAAGACGATCTTCATCAACATCATCTTTCTGTTCTGAAGCGTGCCATTAGAGTCAACCGTATAAAGCGTGGCCGTCTTGAGCTTGTTCATCAACGAGAAACTATCTGCCAGCTACGCCGACCAGATGGGACACTAACAACCAACTCCACCGAAGCTGGTTTACTCGCTACTACTTACTTTGCTGAGCTTTACGGAGTACGCGACAATCCCATTCAGCCTCACATCCATCAAATCGTGAATTACCCAATAACCGCAGATGAGTTGAGGATAGCTGCCTCAAAAATTCGCGAAAACACTGCCCCAGGCATCGATGGAATCCGATCCATAGCTGCGAAGTATGGAGTAGAGATTGTTGCACCACAGTTAGCAGATGTCATTAACCGAATGTTCGAGAAAGGTAGCATACCCAATGAATTTGCACATGCTTCCATAGTTCTACTTCACAAGAAGGGCGATCGGTATGACATCAAAAACTACCGCCCGATCTCCCTCTTACCTTCATTGTATAAGGTTTTGACAAGAGCTTTGGCCACCGGATAGAGGAAAAGGTAGATAGACGTCTTTCCATTGAACAAGCCGGTTTTCGACGAACGTTTTCAACTACCGACCACTTGCAAACAATCAACCAACTTATTGAGAAGACCCATGAATACCATCTACCAATAGCACTTCTTTTCCTCGACTTTGAAAAAGCTTTCGATACTATTAACTTCAACGCAATCTGGGAAGCTATTGCCTACTTTGGAGTAGATAATGACACGATTTTGATGATACAACTATTATATCAAACCGCAACAGCCTCACTTCAACTTAACAATATCAATTCGTCTTTCAAAATACATAGAGGAGTCCGTCAAGGCGATGCATTGTCTCCGCTTATTTTCGTCACATGTCTGCAGTACGCGATCGAATCTATACAGTGGGAAGAAGGAGAAGGATATGACATTGGTGGAAAACAGCTTCTTCATGCATGTTTTCGAATAGGACTTCAAGTTAATGGCCACAAAACCAAGTGGATGGGCGAAGACAGAGACAACACTTGGACGAGCTCGGTAATCACACTGAACTTCAATGTCATCGAACGTGTAGATTGCTTCGTATATCTTGGACAACTAATTCAATGCCCACGCAGTCATGATAAAGAAATTTCCAGACGCATAAGTGCAGCGTGGAATGCATTTGGAAAAGTACACAATTTCTCGGCAGTCGAAATGTTGCTGTTCATCTCAAACGCCGTTACTTCAATAACGTAATACTTCCAACGCTTTTATACGGTTGTGAAACTTGGGCGGTGACTAAGAACTCGCTGCTGAAACTTCTTCGATGCCAAAGAGCGATGGAACGATCAATGCTAGGATTTCGCTTAAAAGACCAAAAATCTTCAAAATGGATACGTTCTATCACGAAACTGAAAGATGTAGTCGCAATAGCTCGTCGAAGAAAATGGCGATTTGCTGGAAGAATACTTGGAAAAGAAGGCGATGAAAGATGGACAGAGATGCTTACGCGTTGGATTCCACCTACTGGCCGACGTTTCGGTGATGGAAAACCTAGAACGCGATGGGAAGACGACATCCGTAAGCATTGCAAGATATATAAGCCTAATTGTAATTGGCAGGAGCTAAGAATGGAATGTGCTGTATGGAGAACACTTGGTATTACATATGCGGTCCCACTACTGACATAATGAAGCCTTACATGATATCATCACGGTCTTTTGCATGAACAATGTAAACCGTTGAGAATGAATAAAAGATAAAGATAAAAGATTAGGTTGTCCCGAAAGTTTTGTCCGTTTATTCAACCTATCGTAAAAATACGTGGAACAAAGATAGGGAAACGCTCTAAGCACTAACCGACGTAACCTTTTCTCCTCTTTCTAAATGTCATAATCCTGTGCAGATTACTCTTTTGCTCACTGAGATAAACGCCGAAATTTTGAACCCATGGTTTTTACTACGTCCAAGTTTGACAATTTTTCACAATCTTCATTTTCAGCTTTTGGAAGACCTTTGATAGCCCTCAGATAGAGTAAGCAAAGGGCAATGCAATGCAATTATTTGGCATATCTAGCTGGTTTTTCAATATTTTTAAAGATAATTTTTTTAAAAGTCTTCACTTTTGCAAAGTTCTAAAATACAGAAACGCCTCGAACACTAACAAATTATCGGATTTTGAAGTTTTCAAAAACCGATTACGACTATTCACTATTTTTACGAAGCAAATGAGCGTTTACCGCTTCGAAATATAAGATTTTGCATTTTACGTGTAACCGCTGGGGTGGGCTCGAATTCAAGAACTATGAAAATTCTATCGTCAAGGACCCCGCAAATTGGAGAGAAAATACACTCACTGGAAAGAGGAGGAAAAGCTGCATCGAATGACACCTTAGTTGTGAGCCGTTTCATAATCTCTGGCTTTTGGCATCACCAAAAGTGGAATTTGGTAGCATCAGAAAAATAATTCTAAAAAATTTTCAAGGCTGGCTATAGATGCCGCAAAATTACATTATATTGCCCTTTGTTTGCTCTATCTAACTGTTGCCAAAGCTTTCCCGAAAGTCAAAAATAGAGATTGTGAAAAATTGCCAAACTTGGACACAGTAAAAACCATGGGTTCGAAATTTCGGCGTTTATTTCAGTGAACAAAAGATTAATCGGCATGGAAGCATGACAGTTAGAAAGAGAAGGAAAGGTACGTCGGATATTGCTTAGTGCGTTTCCCTATCTTCGTTTCACGCGTTTTTATGATAGGTTGAAAAAACGGACAAAGGACAACCTAATATAATATAATAACAGTGCACATAATCTGTGCACTGCTGGCAAAATCAAATTATCGGTAAGCGATAAGGGAGGTGACTTTGTTGTGCTAACACGTGAATTCGATATGGCTATCACACAACACCACCTCAAAGACAATACGGTGTACGAACCGTCGTCGGCAGCCGAGTTCAAAAAGCAATACCGTCAATTAAACAAAGTATGGGTAAAAGTAGCGCAACCGGAAGGTATCCCGAAAGTGTTAGTAACTAATCTTAAGATCGATTTACCCATTTGTCCGGTATTGTACACTTTAATAAAAACACGTAAGTTATCTCCCAGCGGTCTTCGTTCAAGCAACCCCCAGGACTTCAAAGTCAGACCTATTATTAGCAATATCGGGGGCCCAACTGATATAATCGTTCGGTATCTTAATTTGATATTGTCTCAGCTACTTAAGTATGTCCCTTCGCACCTCCCTAATACTGCTGCGTTTCTGGATCGCCTACGTAGTACGCGCATAGATCAAGAGAGCGTGGTAGAATCTTTCGACGTAAATGCGCAAATGTACACTAATGTAAACGTATGTACACTAATACACTAATGTCTCAAACCGCGATGCTATGGAAGCTATTTTTGAGCTGTTGCAAGAACACCAATTCTCGCTTGATTTACAAGGCATTTCTATCAGAGGTATAATGACCCTACTGAATGAGTGCCTTCAATCTATATCATAACTTTATAATAACGGGCTAAGGGTTGTTTGCGTGTTTTTGCGTGTGTGTGTGTCTGAATGTCTGTCTGTCACGAAATTCATAGCGCGAGTTCCAGCCAACGTCCTGAGCCCAAATTTTGCATAGCGCATGCTACCAGCATAAAAGTCCACCATGCGAAAGCATGAGCGGATTTGTTAGGTGGATCCCTCAGAAATTGCGCGCCAGCCGGGTCCAGTTGGCTTTTGGCCCGCATAATCGGATCCGTATCACCACTTTTTGCAAAGTCGTGGGCGTGCTTGGCATATCAATGTGCAAGCCATGGGCTTTGGTCCAAAAAAGGGATCAAAAGTCTACTACTTTACAAAAACGACGCCGAAAAAGTATTGATTGCTCGATGGTCGATTTGCCAAGGTTTTATTAAAGCATTTGAGAAGATTTTTGCACAGAGATGTGGCTCAGGGTGTTATTGTCCTTATAGCAACTACCTAGCCAGAAAAAAATTTAAGAGCCTATTCAAATTTGCATTTGTTCTTCTGCGAAAAATTTCATCCTATCAAAATTACCGTTCTCACATGGAAAAGCTTTTGGAATGAGTAGTTGTTTACAATTTAGTCGTGATATTCAGCATCGTCCGGTGAGTTTCAATGCCATCTTGAGGCATGAATGAGTAAGGCGTACAGAGTAGGACCACAGCGATCTTCTGCGAATCAGTTTAATTTGTAGCGCAAGCTGCAGCCAAGATTTCGAGCTGATTTTTTGGCTATAGCACGCCAGCAGCACCCAGGTTAATTGTGTAAAGGAGTGAGCGAATCTGTTTCGGTCGCTGAAAATCGCGAGTCAGGATCCACCAGGCATTTGCTAAGGCAAACGAGATCCTAATGCAAGGAGTCTGCAGTAGCTATAAGACTTTCAACTTGGACATCTTATAAGCCCTGGAATTCAGCGCAGATACATAGCAAAAAGTTAATTTCGTGCAAAAGCGGCGTCAAAAAGAGATGACTCAATTGATTATTGATTTTCAAAGAAGTCACTGTATAGCTGGAAATATTCTAGGCTGGAAATGTAGTGTGCATCTGTTGTTGTTCTAATTAGCCAACATCGCATTGATAAAACAGATTCAAAATTACACTAACCGTTCATCAAAAAGTATCGCCACGCTAAATTTACCGGTTTCACATGGAATCCTCGCAGAATGAATGGTTGTTTACATCATATTCTTCACGATCAGAATTTTCCGGGGAGGTTCAAAGCAATTTGAGAGATGAGGCAGGGCGCTGTTTAGCTCTGAGGACAAGCATGGACACGCAGACCCGCACAGCACGATATTCATGGGGTGCATAGAGCCAGTACCTGCCGTGGGCGTGCCACACTTTACCTTCCTTAAGCGAAGATGTGCTCAAAAACTATAGAGTAGGACCAGTGCTAGCCTCTGCGAAGCAGAGGTGACGCACTGGTATATATATAATTATAATAACGGGCTAAAGATGTTTACGTGACTTTGTGTGTGTGTCTTCTGTGTGTGTGTGTGTGAGAGTGTGTCTGTTACGAAATTCGTGGAGCGTGTTCCCGCCAGCGTTCTAAGCCCAAATTTTGCATAGCTCATGCTACCTTCATGAAAGTTCAACATGCAAAAGCATAAGTAAATTCGTTGAGTGGATCCCTCAGAAATTGCGCGCCAAACGGGTCCACCTGGCTTCTGTACAGCAAAAGTCGGTCCGTGTCACCACTTTTTGCAGAGTCGTGGATGAGTTTGGTAAGCAAATGTGCAAGCGATGGAGTTTAGCCAGAAAAGTGGTCGAAAGTTTACTACATAACGAAAACGGCGCCAAAAAGAATTGGTTGTGTAAATGGTCAATTTGCAAAGGTTCTAGCTAGGCGTTTGAGAAGATTTTCGCAAAGAGATGTAGCTCACGGCTACTATTACCTCTATGGCGACTACCAAGCTATGACAAATTTAAAAACCTATTCAAATTTGCGTTTGTCTTCCTGCGAAAAGTTTCATCCACGCGAAATCACCGATCTCACGTGAAAAAACTTTCTAAATGAGTGATTGTTTACATTTTATTCGTGGTAGTCGGCATAGCGCGGTTAGTTCCAGTGCCACGATTTTACGAGTAAGGCACATAGATAGTAGAGCCAGTGCGAGCCTCTGCGAAGCAGAGGTGACGCACTGGTGTATATAAAACTCAATGTCTGTGAGGATGTTCGTTTAGTTGTTCGTTCGTTATAGAAACGCCAGCCATTGAACCGAGTGAGCTGAAACTTCGCACACATATGTTTTCGGCCCCGGAGGTGGTTTATGGCTACTTTTTGAGGCGATTCGCAGAGTCCTCTATTGATTTATTGATTTGTTTACTTGAATCTGGGAAAATGAAAGCTAGACGTGCTCCAACCAATCATTTTCCAATAAACATGTAAGTAGGGGTAGTAAAGTTCATTCTGATCTCAAGGTCGACAAGATGCAGCGGGTTCGTCACAAAGCGCTTTTTGCGCATTGTAAAGTCAGAAAGTGTAAGTATGATCAGCTTCCAGATTCGTGTGTGGAGGCGGGTGCGGACTTTACTTGTTTTAAGGAAAGCTCAAGGAGAAAGTACGAAATACAGTGCTAAAACGTGGAGGTTTAACAAGTTTGTTCTGAAAATCAAGAAAGTGCGCAACCCTCCTCTACACGAATCTGGGAGCCCATGACATTTTGGTGGGTAGGGAACGAACTCCTCCAGTTTGAGCCCGCCTTTGCTGGCAACTGGTCCTTTTGAAATATTGTTGTTTGTGGATGCAGGACCAGTAGTCCGCGAAGATGTTTCATATTGGCGGATTTCGTTCCTCTACCCCATCTTGGTTGAAGTAAAAGTCTTGGGCGAGACCGGGTTATCAGCTAGTGCTCAATATTTCGGTGGTCCGGACACTATTATAAGCAAATTAGAGGCCTTGCCATGGGACAACGTTTAGCCCCAACGCTAGCTATCGTGTTTATGTCGAAAGTAGAGGCGCCTGTTCTCGAAAGAAAACCTTTGCTGTATTGTCGTTACGTGGACGACTGTTTTATCGTATGCCCCACACAGGCCGAACTTGTTACGAGATACTGTCTCGAGTCAATTTCCGCATATAAAATTGACTCGAGACAGGCCCACGAATGACTGGCTAGCATTTCTAAATGTTGAAATTCGATTAATGGACGATGAATTCAAGACGAGGTGGTATCGCAAGCCAAGTAGTAAAAATATATTAGTGCACCACGTTTTAGCTCATCCCGTTCACATAAAAAAGTCTGTAATAGGTAATATGTACAGAACAGCTGCAAACGTCTCGTCCGGAAGCAAAGAAAAGATCTATTCATTAGCACTGGCTGATACGGTAGCAAAATCAAATGAGTACCCTACCAAAAAGCGCATGCATATAAAGCGCCGACAAAATATTACTGAAAAAGCAGAAGCTGAAACTAAGATACCATTTTGCTTGCCATTTGTGTCAGAAGAATTGAGTATGGTAGTCAGAAAGTTATTACAACGAACGGAGCTAGAAGATTGGGTAAGAGTCGTCGACAAACCGCCTGCTAATCTCAAGCATCAACTTGTTCGCAATTGCGCGTATGACAGACTATATACGACTCCCAGCTGTAGGATCTGCCCGTTTGGCAAACAAGGTGATTGTATGGTTTCTGGTGTAGTGTATCGTATTACATGACAATCATGCAAAGAATCGTATATAGGTGAAACCGGACGCCGTGCACACGCATAAAAGAACACTTAGATGGGCTTAGAAGATCAAATCCCACCACGCCGATGGGCATGCACCGCAGGCAGCGCCACGAGGACGCAAATTTAAACGTGGAGGTCACAATCTTAGCTTATGAGCCCGAAATCCTAACGCGCAAAACTTTAGAAGCGTTTTGGATCGCGACGGAAAGACCGAAAATGAATAGAAAATGAGTGCCTTGCCATTACATAAGAGCTGGCTCCTTACCAGAGCCTCTGTGGCTTCTCCGCTAACAGCAGGCCGAGACCAAGTTGCTAGATATCTGGAAGAATGGTGGTCAGTTATTGGGATAATGTATAAGCAATAAATTGTTGACAGAGCAATGACCCGATCTTGTCATTTGTACTCTTTTGATTCGCTAACAGGCTGGACAATTTGCTTGATCGTGACGAAGTTGCTCACTGGACAGTTTATATGGTCACGACTTTTTCAGACCCCGAAGAAGGCGATATTGCCGAAACGTCGGTCAAATAAAGAGATATACCAATCGTGTGCAAGCTAAACAAATCAGTGAAAGAAACCTTTATCGTTTTTGACAGGGCCGGGCGGAGCCGTTTATGCCAGCTAGTGTATTGATAAATGAACGTTGCAAGAAAATTACCAATTTTCTGCGCAAATTTGTGTCATTCTGTTAGCCACAACGCCAGATTGTTTCCTTAATGATAATAAGATAGAAGAGAAGCAATACAGACCCAGCAAAAGAATGGCAGAAAAGGGCAAAATATGGTAAACTGCATTAGTTGTAGGAAAGTAGTAAAATTCAGGGCATGCAAAAAAAAATCTGTGAGCAAATCAGCTGCCTTATGAACTTGTGAGAAGATCCAACTGTTTGGGAGTGATGAAAAACTTATGTTTAAATGCTTTTCAAGGAAAAAGAACTCAACATGCTGGGATTTCGAAGCAGATTATAGAATAACTCAAGCACCTGGTTGCTGTGTGTCTGAGCGAAAGCGCGCGGATCAACTGTTTATATAAATTGTTTTTGGCTACATTGCGATCCTTTGCATGCATCGGGTGCGTAGCAAGTGATACCCAGGCAGCCGACTGCTGCCGCAGCCAGCCGCCAGAGCTGCCGGCAAAGCCGCTGCAGATCGTACAGTAACTACGCTCGTCGTCTAAAGCTCTTCCCGAGAGGTTTTCTCGCACCTCGTCGCTCTGAGGTGCGATATCAGCCTAAGGAAAGCGTTATATGCTCGATATCTATATCATTTTGAACAGCAGAAAATCCATGCTTTTTGAGAAACATGCAAATAAGCAAAGGTAAACAAAGTAGAGGTTTCTTAAAGGAAAATGATCAAAAATTCAAATCACTTCAAAAACTCAAAGGTAGCAGAAGCTGAAAGGTTTAGAAATTTCTCAAATTTCCAAAGATTTTTTTCTCGCTTTTACGAATGGACGAGAACAGTTACAGGAAAATGTCATGGATATAACGGTAAGGAAACTCTCTCAAAATGATTATTTCATATATAGTGTTAAGCGAGCTAAATAAGCAAAGAAAGTCAATCAGATTGAGTAAAATAAAAGTCAATAATAAAAGATGAAAATACGCCACATCTGCTGATTTTGAGAATATAAAAAATAATAGTGAAGAAAATTCGAAATTCACAACTCACTGCAAATATTGAGAACAAAACCGCATTTCGGATTCTGAAGTGTTCATAGAAATGTGAATTCGATTTCTAAGCATTCTTCATCGACAACAAGGATCCTTAAAACTACAGCGTCAATGGATATTTATTGTACTTTGATTTTATGATTTGTAAAAGAAGAAACTGTTTGATTTCCTATTCATTCATTTCTGTAATTGAATTCTTGGAAATTTTTCGGTGTAGTTTTGCATTCGACTTTGTAGTTCTCAATGAAATATGGCTTTTCTCTGCTGTTTAAAAAAATATGGATATTGACGATATTACGCTATCATTGACTCAATCAATTTGATTGACCTAATTTTCCTTATTTAGCTCGATTAACATCATTTTGTATGAGATAATCTTTTTGACACAGTTTTCTTAACGTTATATCCATGATATTTTCCTGTAATTGTTCTCGTCCATATTTCGACGTAAAAGAGAGAATTTTTTTATAGAAAATTGAGAATTTTTAATTTTCAGCTTCTGCTTCCTTTGAGTTTTTGAAGTGATTTGATTTTGTGATCATTTTCCTCTAGAAAAACCCTCCTCTTCACCTTTGTTTATCTGCATGTTTCTCAAAAAACACGAAATTTTTGCTATTCAAAATGATGTAGATATCGGGGATATGACGCTTTCCTGAGGCTGATTTCGCGCCTCAGAGCGACGAGGTGCGAGGAATCCTCTTGGCAAGAGTTTTAGACGACGAGCGTAATTACTGTACCTTTGCAGCGGCTTTGCCGGCAGCTCTGGCGGCTGGCTGCGGCAGCAGTCGGCTGCCCGGGTACCACTTGCACGCCTCCCGCATGCATCTACGAACAGCGAACGGCACCACCATCACGGACGTATTCGATTGCAGAGTGCTTCCGCACTTGGAGAATGATTACTTCAAGGGCAAGCCGATTATATATCTGCTTCATCATCTCTACACACTGTACTTGATGCGCGGTTATTACATTGTGTCGGCACCATAACCCCTCCGCATCCCCACTTAAGCCCCACTATTATCAGACTGTTTACCTGACGGGCACGCTAGTGCTGCCTTGTCACGCCGGCTGCCCTTCAGCGATTACGCCGGGCATATCCTCCTTGGTGCTGCTTATCGCTTATTATGTGACGGCAGCAAAAAAGCGTGAGGCGGCATTTGCCGCGCTTCAAGCGAGTGGTCACGATTCAAGAGGGATTACTACAGGCCCTTGGTTCGACCTGGTCGTAGCGGCTCCTCTATTCGCTACGCCACTCGTCCTTCCAAGAAAGAAATCTTCGTAATTTGAACTGATGATCTGGTTCAAAAAAATTGCTATGCAGCAATGGACATGAAGTACGGAAAGCAAACCAAGGATACTTGCAATTTGCGAGAAGAAATAAATGTTTTATCCAAGGTTACTACGTATTCCGGTCTCAAAAATTTTGAAAACTCTAGAGTGGTAGTAATTTGGTCGAAACCATCATGTTAACTGTGTTGTCATGACACCAGCTAACCAGCAGCTTCACATCATTTTCCCAACGAAACCACGAACTAACCAATAGGAAAACTCGAAATGCTATCTTGCAAAGCAAAGTCATTGGAGGAGATTGAAACTCCAATCATTCTCATGCTTGTCGGCAATCATTGCACTTTACCAAATTTGCAGTTCAGTCGCCGGCCTTGCACCTTCCTATAACCTTATCTAAGCTGTAAACTCTTATAGTAAGTTGCAGAATGATCTCCCTCACTCTTCTTGACTTGCAAAACCAACACATCATTGTTTTAAACGAAAAAAAGTGGTCGGGCGTACTTTTTCATTTTAAACTATGATATGGTGGTTTCACGTTTGCGTCTCATGAAATGAGATGCTATTTCCATTACTCTACCTGATAAGGAAACAATGGTGTTAACCTGCTGATTAATTCATAGTTTGGTTTAGAATGAAACAAGCATGAAACAAGTATGGTTTTCCGAAAGTAACTGCATGTTTCATAATTTTATATGGCCGTTTGAACTGAACGGCCGTAAAAAGATGATCATGCTTACCACGATGTAATCATGATTGAACCATCACATCATTCGTTGGTTTCGACCATATTACTACCACTCCTGCTTTTTTCGAATGACTGAATATCCGATGAAGACATTATGATG
The DNA here is from genome assembly GCA_958299035.1 of Cylicocyclus nassatus. NCBI lineage: Eukaryota > Metazoa > Nematoda > Chromadorea > Rhabditida > Strongylidae > Cylicocyclus > Cylicocyclus nassatus. The sequence goes on from CATQJL010000112.1 coordinate 76,354,592, forward strand.
AAATATCGTCGAGTCATTCGTAACTTAATATGTGAGCATGCACACAAAGCCTTTCAACGGACGGCCCCTTCAATATTAACTTCTCGATCAAATCTTTTCTAGCGTAACAAAGTGTAAAAATGTATACTACTGACTAATTAATATCCTTTCAAACCAAAAGGGGCAAAGAAACAAGGCGAAGTCGCTGAAATGAGCAGTTTCCAATCTTCTAAGTTCGTCAAATAGCGCGTATGGTGTGCAATACGCATATTAAGTTACAAATGACTCGAGCATATGTTGTTTGAAGACTACATAGCATAATCTAAATATATATAAAACTCAATGTCTGTGAGGATGTTCGTTTAGTTGTTCGTTCGTTATAGAAACGCCAGTCATTGAACCGATTGAGCTAAAACTTTGCACACGTATGCATTTGACCCCGGAGATGGTTTATGGCTACTTTTTGCGGCGATTCGCAGAGTCCTTCTACTGATTTATTGATTTTTGGCATAAGAATGAGTTCTCAACGTGGCTAACAAGTCAATTCCATGATTTGGTGTAAACAATAGCAATAGAGTTTATTCGGTTTTTGCGGTAGGAAGGATGCGGTAATCCAAGACGAGCCTGCAGCGGGTGAGTTACTCTAATAAAGGAAACCCTTGCAGCGCAGCATAACGGCCAGGTGGGAAGTGGGGGGGGGGGAGGAGAGGGGAGATGGGGAGGGGCTGGAGCAGGGACCAGCTGACATGATCCGGGCTGGACCGGGGAAATCAGCTAGTATCAAATAAAATAAAAGAATTGGGGCTTTGCAACAAAGATCCTATAATCAAATGATTGAAAGACACGCTCTAGATACGAGGAGGTCTCGAAATTCATGCAGAAACATTTGCAAGAAGGAGTACTTAGAGGTGCACTCGCTTACTATTTGGGATAATATATTGATTCAACTTAAGTAGCTATCTAATATATCATGATACCCACATGTTCTCTTTATTTCTTTTATGCAATCTATGGTACACATTATCGTAGAAACCATCGTTTTCTTCTAAAAAATCTATGTATTTTTTTCAGGGCTTATCAATTGCAGTGTCGCTTGCAACAGCATCTCCACTTCCGCGCTGGGCTTTGCATCTCTTCCGCGAACATGTTCTCTGATCACTTTCCCCGGCGAGTGTTGGAAAGGCGGAGCCTTAATCGATTGGAAGCGATTAGAGAACATGTTTGCGGAAGAGAAGCAGAGCCCAGCGCGGGAGGAGATGCTGATGCAAGCGAGACTGTGTTTGATAAGACCTGTATATCCTATCCTGTGTTTCATTATTATCACATGACAAAAAAAATGAGCAACGGTAATACAACTTACCTTCTTTCTGTGTAGATTGTAAAGGTGCGGGCGAGTCAGCCGCTGCGGCTAAAAACTTCATTGACTGTGTAGATTGTACAGGAGCGGGCGGTTCAGCTGCTGCGACTAAAAATATTGAAAGAAGATTGGCAGTGGCTCTGTTATATTAGGTTGTCCGGAAATTAATGTCCGTTTTGAATTTCAACCGCAACAAGTCATACACTTTTCATTCCTGAATAGCTTTCAAGGTAATATTCGAAAGAGCAAAGCAAGCTCTACAAGATGGCTGTCTTGCTTTAGCAACAGCTCTGATCCACCTCGAGTTTTGAGCCAAAAACTAAAAAGATTTAACTGCCCGAAAAATCAAGAAAAATCATAATTTAGTCCGTAAGAATTCTACAAAAATTCTAACTTGCTCACGTAAACACTATCCATATAAGACATATATGTACGCCATTGCCATATTTTTTCCTCTGTTAGAAATCGAAAAAAAGAGAATTTTCCTGCTTTTGCAAAAGTGATGCTGTGCCGTCCCCACATAAGTAGATGTATACTACAAATCTGTAGAAGTGCAAACGTGGACTTTCAGCTTTTTACAAGCTATAGTTCTCGAGAAATTTGAATTTTAGTTTGGACCACCTAACCAATGAAAGCTATATTCGATATTTCTCGAGAACTAAAGCTTGTAGAGAGCTGAAAATTTACGTTTGTACTTCTACAGATTTGTGGTAGACATTTACTTATGTGGGTACGACACAGCATCACTTTGGCAAAAGCATGAGCATTTTCGTTGTTTCGATTTCTAACAGAGAAAAAAATACGGCAACGGCGTAAATATATGTCTTATGTGGATAGTGTTTACGTGAGCAAGTTAAAATTTTTGCAGGTTTCTTATGAACTGAGTTAGAATTTTTCTCGATTTTTCGGGTAAATCTTTTTAGTTTTTGGCTCGAAACTCGAGGTGGATCAGAGCTCTCGCTAAAGCAAGAAAGCCATCTTGTAGATCTTGCTTTGCTCTATCAAATGGTACCTTGAAAGCTATTCAGGAATGAAAAGTGTATGACTTGTTGCGGTTGAAATTCAAAACGGACATTAATTTCCGGACAACCTAATACCTATGAATTATTTCTAGTTGTATAAAAATTTGCTAAGGAAAAGGATCTCATGTCGCAGAAAGTGAACGTTCCGCGCAGCATTTGCGGCAAATCATTCACCTCTACACTTGAAGACTACTGCCAGCTGGCCTATCGGCGAATTGTTGTCCTCTGCCCTTTTACTCTGTGATGCAATTTTCGTAGCAATTGAAGTGCTCACTTCTACTGATAGGAGAGATTTCCAGCACCATTAAAGATTCCAAAAGACAGGAAACAAAGTTTCTGAAAAGGCAAAAAGTCAGACTTTTCCTTTTTCACAATAATGGAATGAATCATTTTTCAACACACAAAAAAATGTCCAAAGCCAGGTACACGTGGACCTGGAGGCATCCGCAGAAGAGTTAGGAATGGTCGGCAGGTTACCTTAGGTATCGTTTGCAACTTGAAGGAGTGGCTCGGCAAATTCCAAACCTGACCGTTTTTGGTCACTAGAAGGGGGGGGGGAGGTCGGGCAGTATTCTTGGCAGGAGCAGCATGCTGCGCTTGGATGAGCTTGGTTTTCATGATTGGTGTGTGAGCATACTACCCTATCAGATTTTCGTAATTTCCAGTGCCGAGCCACTACCTTCAAATGCACTGCCCGGGCAAAGCTAGAAACCTTGGAAATATGTGCCACGCCAGAGTGGATCAATGGACACAACATCGCGCAAGTGCGAGGCCATAAGCTTTACCAGAAGCAAGAAATACTTGCGGCTTGGACGTTGAGAAACTTACTATCTGATGACAGTAAGCCCACCTATGAATTTCTTGCTCTGCGGCAGAGTACTCATGTCTCATTTTGGCAGGAAGAAGGAAGCGCAGATTGGTGCTTAAATCAAACTATCGTGGTCCTTACTCAAGGAGCTGAGCTCTCTATCACATGCAAAGAAGTTCTTGTAGCTTTTCGAGGACAGCGTAACACACAAGAGGCTTCCATGGCACATGAAAGTATTTGGCATGAACTCAGACTCATTCAACTTCGCATCAATGTGCTACAAAGCGTTACAAAGCGTTGAAATGCTCATGATAAGTCGCTGTACTAGCAAAAAATCGCACAAATTTCCCAATGCAATCGTCAATGTAATGATGTAAACATGGTGTACATAAGACGCGCTCCTCATCAGGCCACCGTCCAAGCGGCTAAGCTTCACCTTTTTACGCTGAATCTAGTATGTTCCGTACTAAGCGGTTTTCGGTCAGTGCTTTCACTTTCCAATTGGCCTTATACGTGACGAGGTCCTCCTAGCATATCTAACTTGATGCGAAGGCTACAGTAAAAGCCCCACCTCTTCCGCGTTGCTTTCATGTGGTCTTCAAAAAACGGTTTGTGGCTATTATAACCTATAATAACGGGCTAAGGGTTGTTTACGTTGTATATAATATATAACCTTTTTCCAGATTTTAGGGGTTCGAGATCCGCAAATATTTTGAGAAACACACTAAAAAATTTTTCGGAGTGGGTGACTAACGCCACGCACCTTCATTTGAAAAAATTTTTGTCGCGCCTCCCCCCCCCCCTCCCCGGTCCGAAATCTTAGAACCGCCACTGATATACAGGGTGTCCCAAAAATAAGTACACACTTTTCAATTGTTAATATCTCTCTTTCCATTGTGTCTTTTCCGCCATTCGAGTACCATTCTGTAGAGGAGGCTTCAGCTTAGATTTACTTTATCGAGCGAATTATCGATCGCTCTTCATTACTGTAGGATTACTGTAGAAAATTCGACCAAGATATTTTAAGCCATTGGGAGCCATCTTCTGCCTCGAACAAAATCAAGCAAGCTAAAAACTCCAACACTGTGGTAATGGACGCCGCTAATTTCGGATACGAAATTTCCGCTTTACTGTGATGCTTCTTTCCAAAGGTTATTCCAGGAAAACCGTTATAACCGAATTCCCGGTATTAGTCAGAAATGTGATTTTACCGTCAAAAAAGCTGAAAACTCGTAAAAAAATTGTGTAGTCGAATCAGCATGCGCGAAACCTTAGTACACGATTTTTCAGATTTCTAAAAAAAATTTTATCAGATGGCATATTTCACAATGGTTTCACATGCTGGAAGTTTTTACCGTAATCTTAGAGTAACGAAGGGCGGTTGGTAATTCGATCGATACTGTAAATCTAAGTTAAAGCCTTCTCTACAGAATGACACTTGACTGGCCAAAAAAGACCCATTGAGAAGAGAGATATTGACGATTGAAAAGTGTGTACTTACTTTTGGGACACCCTGTATATATATAGGGTTGGGGGAAAGTTCTTGAACAGTTTTTGATGTCCTTGTATGTTCGGATTTTCCACATATTCTTGCCTGCTAATTATATGTATTTGCTTCTTATATCCATAGTTACAAGCCCTCCAAAAACTGGACTACTAGCTTCATTTCTGTCGGGAATATGCGTTTTGGAACGGAGCGAGCGTTGGTGGCGAAGATGCACGAGGAAAGGATGGCTAACCAGCAGATTGCACGGGTTCCCCAGAGTTTACAAATCAGCGTCTTTTCACCTTTCGTCGTTTCCAGGATATGAACAGCACCCAGAACTGCTGTACGAATGATAAAATGGCTACTGCGCATACTCACAAAAATCTGAAGATCGTTCGCCAGCGCCATCGTCGCAATCTGCGGAGAAGCTTGATTGAGCTCGGTTCAAAGCTTTTCATCTCTGCTGGAAAGGTCTCCGACATCGTGGAACAAGGCCTTGGGATAAAATCAAGATGCTAATAATTCATGCTTTTTCGGAAAGACACAAAGCTGATTTGACTGCGCGGATGCCATCGAATGCCTGAACGTCTCTCCAAGGCACGCCACCAAACATACTCTTTTCTGACGTCAAAATTTTCACCGTGAAGCAGTTTTTGATCGCCAAAACAACAGAGTTATCACCTAAACGCCTCAAGAAGACAATGGGAAGGACTGCTTGAAGAAGAAAAGCTTCATCCGGTTTTTGTGACAGTTTGCGCGGGGATAGCTTCTGATAGCAAAATGCCGCTGATTTTTAGAGTTTTGGTGCTCAAGGCGGACACTGCCACGTATGTGAATAGCATCATAAAGAAGGGGTTGTTGGTCTGGACCAATACCCACTTGCCGGGAGCGATTGGTGCTCACAGCAGGATAACGCACCTGCGCACTAAGTGAAGGTTGTTCAAGCATGGCTCCAAAGCAACATTAAGGACTTCATTACTCCTGTGGAATGGCCTCCGTACTGGCCGGATCTGAATACCCTTGTCCACCGTAAGTGGTCAGTTTTTGGGCCCAAGCCTGCGCTCACTCATGCAAGGTGCAGTCTTTGCGACGTGCTCTTCAGGATGCGTGAGAGCAAGTCGACGTGGAGCACCTTCGTGCCACCATGAACAGCGTTTTCAAGCGATTCCGAGCTTGTATTAGCGGCGAAGAAGGAATCTTCGAATTGTCAAACCAGTCTTGTGTAGCAGACAGTTAAGTAAACCTATTGATTTATAACCTATTACCTATTGATTTCATGTAATCATCTTGCCTAGCTTCAATACTACGTTAAAAATACCGTGTTCAAAAACTTTCCCTAACCCTGTATATATTAGGTTGATGCAAAAGTTCTTTCGCACCAAATTTAAGAACTCATAACTTGTTGAATTCTCAACGAACTTACAAAGTCTAAATTTTTTATAAGAGAGGAACTCATGCTGTTTGCACATGTACCTGAACTGTTTGTTAATGTGTAAAAATGGATGAGAAAGAAGCTCAAAACCAAAATCACTCAAAAATTGAATTTTTCGTGTAGGGTCATAAAAAATCGGAAACTTGCAGCAAGTCGGTATTGTAGGTTTTTTCACCAGCTCTATCTAACAGTGCAATCTATGAAAACTTATAATTTCCCTGAAAAATGCCAAAATGAATTAAATTCGCCCTTTTGTATTGCTTGCTCAAAAATCATAACTTTTCATAGAGACGCACAATCGGCGCAAACTTTGCACTGTTGGAAAAAGCTGATAAAAGAGCCTACAGTACCGACTGCTCCGATTTTTGCTGCAAATTACCGATTTTTTATGACCCTACATGAAAAACTCAATTTTTGAGTGATTTTGGTTTTGAGCTTTTAACTCCTCCATCTGTATACATTGACGAACAGTTCAGGTACATATCCAAGGTTCCTCTCTTAAACAAAATTTAGACCTTGTAAACTCGTTGAGAATTCAACAAATTATGAATTTTTGAATTTGGTGCGAAAGAGCTTTTGCATCAACCTAATATACATATATATGTGTGTGTGTGTGAATCTCTGTCTGTCACGAAATTCGTAGAGTAAGTTCCAGCTAGGGTCCTGAGCTAGAATTTTAGCACCCCATCTGCATGCAGTAGTCTATGCAAAAGCACGAGCCGATCTGATAAGTGAACCCTTTGAAAATTGTGCGTCACACGGATCCACGCGATTTTTGGCCCGCCAAAGTGGGTCGATAATTGGCCTTTCTGCAAAGTCGTGGATTTGTTCAACAAATAATCCGCAGACCATAGATTTTAGCCCAAAAGTGAACGGAAAATCTACTTTTACGCAAGATATGTGCCAAAAAAAGAGTATGCGTAGATAGTCGAATTATCCACGTTCCACTTGGGAATTTGAGCAAATGGGTAGAGGAACGAACACCACCTCAATTCTGCACCGTCGCCGCGGGCTGCTGGTCCTTCCGCCCTACTGTTGTGCATCGTGCTAGGACCAGTGGTCCGCGGAGGCGGTGCCTAATTGAGGTGTTCGTTCCTCCACTCTGAGCAAATTTGTGCTTAGAGATGTAACACACACCATCCTTATGGCGACTATCAAGCCATATTAACTCCAGTAACTAAATCACATCCGCATTATTCAATTTTTTGAAGGAAACTTTTCTCTTCCCAAAGTACGGTTCTTACATGGAAAAGCTTTTGGAATGAGTAGTTGTTTACAATTCATTCGTAATGATTGCGAGGTGAGTTTCAAAGATGTCATTGTAGAAGTCTGCGAAGCAGACATGACGCACACTGGTACTCTGATAAGCACGCTCGACTTCTATGTACCAATTCAACTCGTAATTCAAAGCTTGCAACAGATCGAGCAAATTTACGGTAGTTGTTAATTAAAACAACATTGTACTCGTAATCAGCATGCTCACTTATCCCTCACAGCCATCTCCGAGCTCCCGCTAAAACTTTGCAAAGATTGATAAAATCGACATACGACGATAACGAAAAGTAGACTATGGCACCCGCTCCGAAGTGTGTATGTTCGATCTCATCGGCTCTGGTATTTTTCAGCGTCCATTGAAGTTGCGCGTCAGCTCTGCAAGGCCATACGCATCACGCCTGCTAGCGCTCGATCTGAGGTTTGCCAGCTAAAAACAACTTATTTCGCTCGCCGTCGGACATTTTTGCGAGTATTTCTTTGTAGTTTTGCTTTCTTTTTCGAGTAACGCTGTAGGAGTGATGTTATGGGATGGACTGATCGAATCGAACCGAAAGATTAACAACATTATGGAAAAGCTTTCAAGGTTAATTTTTTATTTGATATTACAGCAACTGATTCGGCTCCAAGGTAAGGATGGATTGCGGACTCTCCCGTTTATAAGGAAAATTGTCAAAGCTCCACGCTGTAGCATTGTTTTTCGTACTCTCTCGCTATCAAAAACCGCCACGCCTTGAACTGCCACAACTTCGCCTCTACCAATCGTGGAGCCAGGGTTCGGCACGAGAGGCTAGATGAAAATGCAAAAAACGAAGTCCCCTTTGACCCTACACCATATTCCCTAAAAATTTACCGAAAAACGAAACGTCGATTAAAAAAACGCCGCCAGTTTTGCGTGTCTTCGTCCACAAAAACGAAACCCCCTTTTCTTTTTGTCCCAAAAACGATATCCAGCTTGCTTGTAAGCCACCTGTGCCGAGCCCTGCGTGGAGCTTATACATTTTTATATTAGTTCCGCAGCTTTAACGCAAATAAGATGAACAAGCATGTTTCTGCAACATGTCTTGCATATGTTTAGTGTGAAAGCTCTTTCTGACGTTACTACATATACCTGACTGCTATAGTAAAGTAGAGAAAGTGAGGCACAATTTGCATGGCACAGTGTAGAATATACTGTTATGCAAATGACGAACATTTTTTCGAAAAAACAGCAACAGTGACTCAGACCAACCAATTGTAATTCAAGTTATGATTTGCGATATTTTTTAACGCATTACAATTGCGTGAGAGTTCCTGACCGTTTTTGTACATATGGCATGGCAAAAAAAATTTTTTCTAAAAAAAGGTTGGGTAACGTGATCGCAGTTGTTATGTTCTCTAGGAGAAGGTTTTCTTTTATCTGCAGCAAAATTTTTCAGGTGTGGAAAATGGCATCAGGGCCCGTAGTAATCTACCCTACCTGGTGGCATCAAAGATGCCGGCAGGTAGGCACACATCGCAGGGAAGTTGCCATCATTGGCGGCAGCTCGTGGAGTGATTGTAGGTTTTGATAATCTTATGTAACCTTAGTGCGCAATCATTTCGCACATCAAATTTTGATGACGCACACAGCCGCAAAACTGCTACCTCGCGCGCGATCGAACCTATGTGCGTTAACTTCAAGTGCCGCCACGTTAACCATTCGACCATTCGGTCATTCATTGCCGTTTGCACCAACTATAGGAGGAACGCACTGATAAGTGGCCGCCTGTAAGAGGGATCAATACATTGCGTGAGAAACTTTGACCTGAAAGAACAGCTGATTGATATGAGCGAGAGAGGGGCGAAATCGGTGCAGACGAGATTTATAAGGGATTGCCAAAAAAGACGGTGTTCTTTATGATTTCAAGGCATTACTGGATTTTTTCTCTGTTAGAAAATTGTCGTTTCAAAAAAGAAAAACTCATATATTGAGAAAAATGACAGTTTTTGATGAAAAGTAGAATTTTTGATTTTTTCGCCTGACGTTAATTGTGTGATATCGCCGCAATTCGCAAACTCACAGACGCCGTCGGGAAAAGGCTGGGACGGCCTAAATTTGGGGTTTTGGTTTCTCTGCCGCCAGGTCGGGGGGATTACTACTGGCCCAGCTGTACGGGTATGTGACAGAAAGAAGGAACTGCAAAGGAACTTGTCTCTCCTCAAATTGTTGTTAGTTAGTTAATTGGTTCAACCCACACAAACGCACTAGACTGAATTGAACTGAATGCGAAATCAGAGACCTTTCAAACACACTGATATAGTATTCTATAATTATCCTTAATCGATCAAACTCACTCTTCTGATGGTCTGGGAGTATGCGCTCTAAGCACAGGCTGAAATTGTAGCAGTATCCGAATGATGTGTTGAAATTTTACCTCACTTGAAACCACATAGAGCCGTCGTACTCTTTTGATGCCCATTTTTTACCTCTACGACAAGTAAGAATTTTGTTATCTCCCCAGCAAAGGGGATCCTGAATGAGTTGAGTGTGCTACGTGTTGGAAAGGGTTTCGAATAGTTTGAAAACAAGATTTTTTTCGATTTATCAAATAGAGTGGCTAAATGTCTCTGCTAATGTATCGAAGATCACACTCACCGTTGCCGTAAAACCAGACACATAGCATTCGAAAGCTTTATTGCACGATTGTCTTTCTGATCGCACAAATTGCATGCACTCTTGATAGTTCTCTCCGTCTGCATTTAGCTGGAATTGAAAGCACCTCTCTGCCTTTGCATAGGCCCTTATTTGGGGAATACTCAATAGTTTGTCTTTTTTGTATGAATATTCATATTCCGTCAGTTAATCCAAGGAGCGATTTGCAATCGCTTTTCTGCTCATATGAATCAACAAGTACGTTGACGATGCACAGAGATGAGTGTATCCGATGCATAGTGTTTAGAGAATGCATGGAGCCGTAGCCTCTAGTCCTTAACCGAGTCTTCACTCAGTATCATAATTTTTTGGATTGACAAGCTGTGGTAATTTAAATGTAGTCAAAAATTCTTTTTTTTTTGCAGTATGCATTCAGTTGATTTTTAACCAATATCATCTGTTGAAATTTTACTTACTTCCTTGCAAAGCTGTCGATTTTACGAGTAAAAGCGCTTGAAATGAGTAGTTGGTCACAGCTACTTAGACAAACGCTCGGCCATACGTGAGACACAGCAAATCTCTGGCACCTCCGGGATGCGCTCTTCACAACTGGAGCTACCAGGGAATACGGGGCGTGGGGTGGTCCGCTCGCAGTGACATCAGAATAAGTTAGGCACGGGCTTCCGGCACGTGCCCCGAAAGTCCCAGAAATTTGCAGAACCACCGGGAATTTGTAAGCGTCCAGCACCTCCAGGGAGATTAGTAAGCCAATTCGTTACGCTGATACGCAGCTTACGTATGTTCGAAAATAGGCTGTTGATTTTTTCATTGCTCTGATCGTTTTTCACACTTTTCCGCATTTTCGTGTTATATTCGCTTTTTTGATTTTTACGTCGTCTTCAATCCTTCTTCTTTCAGTAGAGCATTGCGGATGCGGTTTTGTGCCGCTTACCGTAGGAGGCGCATGCACGCTTTGCCAGCTTGCTTCGGATTGTCTGATACACGTTTCTCTACCGCTTTTTGCGTTGTTCCTCCTTTATTGGCCTCTACGTCACTTCCAACTCTTCCTCTCTCAGATAAAACATTGAGGATGCCATTTTGAGCGGGAGTCTCTATCTCTCAGCCCTCACATATCGTCTTTTCCAGTGTTTTCTACAGTAATTAAAAGGCTAAGATGAAGCCACTCAGCTCAAGAACATGTCATTTGAGAAGTAATTTTTTTCTTGCTCAATCCCTAATTCATGCGTATAGGACGCGAGGGAATTTTTCTCCTAAAATTAGCAGCATAGACAAGCCGAAGGACTATGCGACCAAAAACTATTTACAATGCTACATATTGCCTGAGAAAATCGTGCGGCATAAGTCTTGTTTTTCGAAACACAAAGAGGCGGCTGGGCGGCACGCTGGAAAAACCAAAAAAGGTGCGTCTTATACGCGTGAAACTAGGGTAACTAAGGGACAGCGTATATCATTGTTGTTGTCTAGTACTCCCCCTCCATTAAGTGCGATCGCACTCTTCATCCTATCGACAACCACCATCTTTTGGAGCATATCAAGATAAGTCCCTTGAGTTTGTATTGGATTGGAAACGTGACGATGGCGCGACAGCGCGCAACACGCCCGCACTCCCAAATCTTCGTTTCTAGACAGACACTTTCTCAAACACTTTTTCCGACGGCCCGCGCGCTTTCATGAGCCTACCGTGCGAGCGGCGCCCTAGATTTGTGGGCGCGGCATCGTTTCCGACGGGCAGCGCGCCATCGAAACCTGCCGTGCGAGCGGCGCGCCTTGCCTTCGACGGGCGGCGCGCCATTTTGAGTGACCGGGCGAGCGGCGCGCCATAAACAAATATTTAAGAATAACGAACATGTAACTTAACAAGACGCGCAAGCATCATTTTGAATTCGTTGTTAGCCGTAGGAGGTTGCATTTGTTATCGCAAACAAATGTTAAATGTTAATGTTTTCAAATTTTTTTCACACTTAAATAATGATATAACACTTCTTCTTAACAGTTTTTGAGTTGTCTCAAACGCTTTCGTACCTCACCGATATTAGAATATGTCAATTCAAAAAAGTCAATTCTCCTCCTTTCATGTGGCAGACTAACAGTCCCCAAAGTTTGAAAAGAATTTTTTCTAAACTAAATTTCGCGTGCAAAGAATTTTATTGGAAAAGTGGGTTTGAATAGCGAAAAAGTACCTATTTTTTGGAGTTGACCATCGCAGTAGATGACGTTGTGTTTGTGTTACAAGACTTTTGACGCAGGCAAACCCGACATAATGGTCAAGTCACAACTTCTAAAAAGATAAAAGTTTGCGTGATAATTAGTTAATTAAAACATGCCTAAACTTTGAATGACTTTTTAGACCAAACTACCGAATGTGACTGAGGCACATTGTTTGGCCTTTTGTACACTTTTATGTCATCGTTGTGTCAAAATAACCTTGATCATAACATATTTGACTCTTTTGAAACATTTTTTCTTGAGACTCATGAGGCTTATCCTACAACTTTGAAAAAAAATTTTTCCAAATGTTAATGTTTTTACAACTTGTGTTCGGGCACGAGGAGTTAGATCAATGGGATAACCTGGACATGAATCAGTCTTTGTGCGTGATTAAAACAGGATCCGCAAAAACCAAAAGATTTGCGTTTCAGATTTTACAGAAACCTTGGAGATAGGAAAGGAAAGAATGGAAGCGCTGGCTGAGCTAAGAAAAAAGCGCCAAGATTGGCGACCTCAACTATTCAAAGCTCTCCAAATGGCTCTGTAAGTTCAAAGATCCTTTACAAATTTTACAGTGATTGAGAATTTGATTTTAGACGAGATATAAGGTCCTACAATTACGAGTCAGGAAAATGGATAGCCAAGAATTTGTGCATACTTAAATAATGATCCAACACTTCTTTCAGCGCCAGAAACGTGCCGCACCAGACGAAGATTGAAGGTTTTCAGACAGCGGATAGGACCCCTCCGCCGGAGAAATGGCAGGGTCGCGGCGTTTCCCCAGCGGTGGGTCTGCCACTCGTCCGTCGGAGCCCTCCCATTTCTGCTCCGGAGACCTCCCATTTCTGCTCCGGAGACCTCCCATTTTCTGCTTCGGATACCTCCCAATTTCTGCCCCGGATACCTCCCATTTTCTGCCCCGGATACCTCCCATTTTCTGCTCCGAAGACCTCCCATTTTCTGCTCCGGAGCCCTGCTATTTTCTGCTCCGCAAGTCTGCCGCGGCATACTGTAATTAGCCCTAATTAAGCTCCAAACCCCAATTATGTCTCTAAACCCCACCCAAATTAGCCGAATACGACCCCCCCCCCCCCGGGTAAGAGTTCAGCGCGACCCTCAACCCCGTTCTTTACCCTCTCCCTCTCACCCCTAGCGTTTGTGGATAGAAGATAGAAGAATGAAGAAACAAGACATTTATTTCAAATTAACAGCAAACAATCTCCTGCAAATTGCAAAACAAAACTTAGCAGCTACAAAACGGACAACAAAGCAGTAAAGCAGTAAAACGATAAGGTACGTCTGGTTCTGACTACGAGCATTTTCAAGACGGCAAGAAACCTCTGAAAATCAACGATGTGAAAAGAGAGATAAAAACAGAAGGAAGAGAAGCAACACAACCTTTACGGAAAACCAGCAATTACATGATTCAGAAAATCGAACTCACTCGGATCAGTATAAGCAGGTGACTGTGATATGGGCGATTGGGATACGCTATGACTGACCAATGAACCAGTCGTATGCGGGCTATCCTTGGGTGTCTGGGGCTCAACTGAAGTAACTGCATATTTTGTCAGCTTCACAGCGAAAGGAAACCTTCACTATATGATACTCACTTCTGCTCTGTGGGGCATAGGTGCTATTTGGTGGGACCGTACTTGTCAGTTTCCTTAACTCCTCTGGAAAGAATTTTTTTCAAGCAAATAAAAAGGTAAATAAGGACATACCCTTTAATCGCGATATCTCTGTGATATTTCGCTCAGCATCTAATTTCCATCTATTCAATTCAAATTTTAACTTCTCATTATCTTTTGATAATATGTGAGAGATACGATCAGACTGCTCTGCACGTTTCTTAGCCTAGAGAAACAATTTCAAACAAAAACAACAATAATGAAATGTAGCAGTGTGAAAAATCAAGATGAAAGATCAAGCATACATCAAGACACTCCTTTTGACATTTTTCAAGCAGCACCGTTTTCTCAGCCACCACATCAGTCAAGTGCTTTCGCATTTTGTCACTGATTTGACAGTGAGCACATTTTGCACTGTTCGCTATAATGAGAAAAATAAAGCATTCGGCTGAATAATATAACTATAACACCACCCTCCAAACTTATCGACATAAAGTGTGTCATTAAGCTTCCGCTCAGCCCTGTTACGTGCTTTGTTTGCAAGAATAACGTCACGATCACGCGAACTTATGTCCCTAAAAGGTGTAGAAACTATGCTCTACTTTATGAAATGTTACCTCAGATAACCATCTGCGCGTTCTTCGATAGCTCTTTTTCTTTAACATGAAGATCTATTCGGGCCTGAACAAAACGTTCATTGAGATTAAAATCACAAAAGCGTGTACAAACTACAAACTAGCAGATCTAGGCATCCAAGAAGCACTTAAAACAAAAAGAAAGCTTAAAGTAAACAACTCAGTAGAATAACAGCAAATCTATAAACGCTCACGTTCAAGAGCATGTGCTTCCTCTCTATGTCATCAATTCTTTGTTGAACTTTCAATTTTTGCGCCTGAAAGCAGTCCATGGTTTCTCCATGCAAAAGTCAGTAACTAAAAAGAACTTACTGCAATATTATCAATACTCTTTCTAGCTTCTATCACGAACTCTTCTTGGTAAAAAGCAAACTCTCTCTTGAGCACGCCGATAGCGTCATGAAGATTCCTTAGCTCAGGCGTATACTCATCCCTGACAAAATAAGTAGTTGACTGTAGCGGTAAGGTAAATGCTGCATGGGATTCAAAACATTAGTACAAAAACCTCGATTCAAGTTGCATACCTGAATTTTTTGATCACTGAATTCATGGGGGCGACAAGGGACACGAGTCGTTTGTTTTCTTCGTGAGCCTGTTGCAGCTCTTGTGACTGTCGTTTGAGTAGGTTCTGGGTAATCATCAAGCGACGAGACACATGAGTAGGTAAAGTTGGTGGAGGGTTCACGGCTGATCTAAAACTAATAGAGTTTTGGATATTTAAGATAGAATGAGCAGAAAGAACTTTGCTTAAAAACGAAAATCTCCAATTAAAATATTGGCATGACAAGTGAGACACTGGAAACGAAAAGCAAGAAGAATGCATTGACAAATGGTTGAAAGGTTATCGGAAAGGTGAAGTCATAAAGATTCGCGAGACTTCGACAAATGGATAATTTACTGACACGATGGCAACTATATGAAGGCGCTTAAAATCACCTTAAACTAGCAATTCTCCAACAACAACGGGCGATGAAGCGCAAGAGGTGATCGGTAAATTTCATTGATCAGAGGACCCTAACATATCCCAGAAAAACCAGCACTTACCCTGCACAAAGCTCTGCTTGACTACTGATCAGCTGCTCAAGCATGGCAGAGAAATAATGCGTCCTACCCAGAGTTTGTGTAGCACTATCGTCTACACTCGTTTTCGGCATAGTTGGTATAGACGGAGTCTGCAAATCCACGACTTATTTCACGCCTCAATGCGGCGCCATCTATTCCTACCGGGCTGGCTGCGCGGGCGGTTCGCGTGCGGCAGCCGTGAGTAGCGTTGGGGCGCGCATTGGGTGGATATGACATTGCCATGTGCCGCTTTTCATGGGCTTAAATTTGCAAACGAAGGTTTTGCGCCTATCACAGGATAACGAAGGCTGCTATGCGTAGGGCGACGTTAATGAAAACATTTCTACTTCAGTAGCCGCAACGCTGATTTTGTAGTGCCTCTTCGACTAATTGGCAGTCGAGAATACCCTGCAACTTTTAATGCGCCCATTCGTATTTGGAGCTTATTGCTTTTCTGCATATGAAAAAGAAAGAGGTTTCGAGTGCGTTCGGTGCTTCTTCTTGAATTAACAAATCGTTTTCCGTGATCCATACATGTAAGCGTTAACATCAGTTGTGTGTCAGTGATCCATTTAAGAGTCTCTGCATCAAAACTCAAGTTTTCAAACTTTTAGGTCCAAAAATAAGCTAACATAATCAGTTATGCTGGTTTAGATAAATAAAGAGGTCAAAAAGTATATAAAAAGCTTGCGTCGTCTACATTTCGACATCAACCTTGTGATCAAAATTCACTAAATTCTTGCATTAGCCACTCAACAAACTTTGCTTCGAGTAGCTTGTTGGCTGAATCTCCTGTTCTTTTGGGCTTATATAGCTGTGTTCGCAACCAACCGAAATGAAAATGGCAAATGCTAATCAATAAAAGTCATGACTCCTAAAAAATACACAACTTAGCCGACACTTTGGTGAGTTGACACTGCAACAAATGTCCTGCACCACACGAATTCTACGTTTGTGTGTTCTTCGCATCAAGTATTCTCTAATGTATGCATCCGCTGATCGACTCATCAAAGTAATGTCAGGACCGTTCGTAAAAACGCAAAGTATTACTTGATGAACAGTCTACTTCAAGAATCTTATCTCTGCTTCACTGGTATCACTTATGAAACCGTAAAGTATATCAAGTTATCAGAGATTCGGAAACTACTGTAACTGACTATATTCCAGTGATTTGCAAAATCTTAAGCATTCCTCAAATTTCAGCGAACAAGTGAGCATCAGATGTTCGATAGAATTTTTTACTTTAGAACATAAGCGAGCATCTTGGTACACAATCGTAATGGTCTGACCCGATTAGCGAAAGTGAGCTTACTCCCATTACTTTAGAAAGGTCTTTTGTGATCAAGAGACTCAAAGTCATTGAGTGAAATAAGTATGATCTGCTCCCAGATTCATGTGGAGGCGGGTTGCGGACTTTCCTGATTTTAAGGAAAAGCTTAACGAGAGAGTATGAAATAGAATGCTGGAACGTAGAGGTTCAACAAGTTTATTCTGAAAATCAGGGAAGTCCGCAACCCGCCTCCACCGAATCGGGAAGCCGATGATAACTAGTCAATAGCCTCTGAGCAATGAAGCAAGGAAACCCTCGAAAAATGATGTATAAGGATACCCTTGGACGAACATTATGATAGACAAGCAATAGATGACTTTATAGCATTGTCCTTTTTAGCTGGCTTCGCATATGTAATGGAGTGCAAATCCTCCTCAGTATTTGGGTAGCAGTAATCTAAACTAACTCGCAACTATGGGGAGGATTGCTCGCCCCACGTAGATATATGGCTGCCGCGCGCGAACCGCCCGCGCAGCCAGCCCGGTAGGAATAGACGGCGCCCGTATACGTAACCTTTGCGCGCTTTCTTGACCGGGTTGGCAAATTCCACCTTAAACGAGTGGAGATGGAATCCACAACACTACACAAGTCAACCTACATGATCGGATGCCTTCTCCCTCCGCCGCTTCGGTGCCGACGCTTTTGTGGCTTTGGCTGGCTTATGAGATTTTGCGGTTCGCACTGGTGCTTTCGATGGAGCTTTCGCGGTAGTTTTAACAGGGGCTTTCGGTGAAGCTTTTGTAGAAGGAGCGCTCTTGCAAGCTCTAGGAAGTGGTGCAGGCTGCTCCACCACTGTGCATGCTGGTGTACTCTGCAGTGTGTTAATTTTAATTTTCTTTATATTACTGCATTAACAACACTTTAACATCAATCAAGCAACGCGGAAAAGAAAAAAACGGTAAGAAACGCGGAGAAACAACAAAATCGAAAAAAAACGACTAAAATATGGAGAAAGAGCGTAAACAGAGGACTCATCACCGTGGAGTTAGACGTTTGCTTGCTATGCGCCAAATCGATACGCAGCCTGCTGCGGGGCCCTCCCATTTCTGCTCCGGATACCTCCCATTTTCTGCTCCGGATATCTCCCATTTTCTGCTCCGGATACCTCCCATTTTCTGCTCCGGAGGCCTCCCATTTCTGCTCCGGACCACTCCGATTTTCTGCTCCGGAGGCCTCCCATTTTCTGCTCCGGATACCTCCCATTTTCTGCTCCAGAGGCCTCCCATTTCTGCTCCGGACCCCTCCGATTTTCTGCTCCGGAGGCCTCCCATTTCTGCTCCGGACCCCTCCGATTTTTTCCGGCGCGGCTCTTTCAAATCTGGCGGACTAGCGCCGGGCAAATTTCTCCGGCGCGAGTCCGCCAAATCTGGCAGAGTCGCGCCGGAGAAATGGCGTACCTTTGCAGCAGGGCCGGAGAAGCCTCCCACTTGCCTGCCAGTGATGTCACCGCGACGGACCGCCCATTTGCCCCTCTCTCATTGGTCAGCTGGGTCCGGCGCGACTCTGGCAGATTTGGACTGTCCGGCAGAGGGGTCCGGTCGATTGTCTGAGTTACTAACCGAAAAAGGATTACGTAGCAGCAACTCAATCATCAGCTAACGCCTGCCAACATCTGCGTAATTTTCTTTTCAAAGTCTTCTCCAGAAAAAAATTGATTTGTCTATGTTTTTCTTTTTGTGTTTTTTTTTTCAGGTATTGTTCAGTGTCTTATCTTTAGTGTTTCATCTTTCGTAATATAATGGTACCTTGCTTCAAGCGTTCATCAAGATCTCCGTGTTCACTGCCTCAATGTCATGATTCTGACAGGATTCAGGTTTTTTTCTTTGCAATCAGGTCATTCTTACCGGTATCTAACAGTGCTTTCTCGGTATCAGCATGGCTGCTGTGCTTTACGTGTTTTCAACAGGGTGCTTAGCGCAAAAGATATTGATGATATCATAGTTGTTGCCTGTTGTGTTCTGCTTTTGATTCTGTATTATGTCGTTCTGTAAGTCTTTGGATAATAAATCTGCCATCATCATACTGTATACATGTTTGGCAATAAATCTGACGCTATGAGGTCGTATTTCAATAACAAAATATGAATTCTATCAAAGGATTGCTATCTGTATCACAATAGGGTTCTACAACGCTTTCGAAAAAGCGGGCGAGCGGCGTACCTTCATTCCAAGGGCGGCGGGGGGCATGAGCGCTCGCACGCTCAAGGCGCGCGGGCCGTCAGAAAAAGTGTCTGAGTATCTCTACTCAAATAGTTTTCCTACTTACATACGATAGTATTCAGGCACTGGAAGTGGCTGAGCTTAGCGTTGATGGTTGCCTGTCCGTATGGGAGCTTTATCCTTCTGTGTGCGCAAAGACTGGGTCAACTCGTCGTCACGATTTTAAAAATGAACCATACGTCTTTTCTGAGGTATCATATTAGGCCCCGGACAGACTTCACGCGATTTTATCGTCGCGACTGAATCGCCGACATTTCCATTCATTTTCATTTCACATTCAAAAATTTCGGGCTGGAAAAGTATCACAACCGAAATGCAACTTGATCGGCATGGAATGATGTTGTAACAGTTGTCTCGTCGCGATTCAGTCGCGACGATCAAATCGCGTGAAGTCTGTCCAGGGCCTTAGATGTGATTTTATTGTGGGGTTGTATACTGCCGTAGCTGCGGACGTAACACCCAAAGTAAACTTTTATTGCCTACAGCAATCTGATTGCGGTGGGTAGGCATGTCTAGTAATGTAGTTACGATCTCGTTTTGTTGTTGTTTTTACTGCTTCTGAACAATCATCTACTCTTTGCTGCTACAGTCGCTTATCACTTCCCATAACTCATAGGGAATCAGTTGTCTTTACATTGTCTCTATATCATTCTCTGTATTCATCATCCGTACGGTAGCGCTATTTTCCATGTTGAGGTGGGTGGTAGTGTACGGTACATGGACGGAAATTCTAAATTTCGAATACAAAGCTCCCTTGAGGGCCTCTAGAGAAAGCTGACTTTGGCTGTCATACTCTTTTTCACTTTAGATTCTTTTTGCGGAAGTTTCCTAGTTTTCTTTTTGTTTCCACTATTTAGGCGCTTTTGAACGCTGATGTGCTTACATAGGGGAAAGAAGTTGATAGCGCTACTACATCGTAAACTCATTTCACCCAGGACACCACTTGCACACGCTAACTAACGGTAGCGTATCTCCATCTTGATATTGATTGATATGGCAATCATCCACTCCAAGCCTTTTTGATCTTTTTCATCTTTGTCTTCCGTGATCTTGTTTCTCAGCTCTTAAATTCCTCTTTCAGTGTCTTCCACTGCGTCGCTCTTCGCAAGCATCAACAGCCAAATGTACCCACTCATCTCTCTCCGAGTTCATCCTATCCTGTTCGTGGGCAGTGCTCAGATAATTGCCGGGGGGCAGGTGGACCGCAAACCTGCGCTTTTCTGCAGGTGGTCAGCGGAATTTTGGGGCGTGGCCAAATTTTCAGCAGGCGCTCTAACTCTTGTTGAGTATTTTCGGCCGTATGCCGAGGGAAGTTAACACTCTACATGGCAGAGGTGTCGCCGGTGGTTTAATTATCCGAGTTTGGGGTACTTTCTTTCGACGGAAAGTACCCCTATGGACTGTGCGGTCCTTCACAAAGGACCGTGCGGCCCTCAGCAATTTTGCATATTCTCGCGAAAAATGCGCGAGAATGCGGCCACTGCGCCGCAACTAATCTATGAAAACCGCAATGGTTCCCCGAGCATTCGTCTAAATTTTCGCCAAAATGCCACCAAATATGTATATACAAGCGGACCGCAAGAAATCAGCGAACTATTTTTTCGGTGCCCGCCTGCTCGACGTTTATCTGAGCACGTATCGTCAGTTTGTGACTCTCCTTCGCTCAACTACTGGCTAACACTTGAACTTTCTGGCTTTCATCCATAGTTTAGTGTGAGTTATTTAAGAACATGCAAAGAAAGGTCATTCGTGATTTCTTCTACAATTTTTGTGCCTACCAGAGTCGAGATTTACATCGTTGGAGATGAGCTTGTCATCGCACGACATGAGTGAGTGAATTTGACGAAATTCTTTGAGATCATTGTTATAAGAGGATGTTTTGCGCTTTTGAGATGGCTCCTAATGCGTGTTGACAGCAGGGGGTCGTTGAACTTTTGACAAGCATTACTGACCTTCTAGGTTGGTAAAACACGAGCTAGGATAGCGCTGCATACAGGTATAAGCTAGGGTTAAAAGCTATTGAACTTTGCGTTGGAATGGATAGTTCCCGAATTCTTGGCAGTGCTGTATGCTTTTTCTAGAAAACTCGTCGGTAAACAAAATCTCTCTAGAGGTACATCAGGGGCGGTATGTATCAATCGCCCGTTCGGGTAAGTTACCAGGAAGGTAGTTTTCGCTTCAGAGTTCGGTGCTCTGGGGATCTGTGTTCTAGCTTGTCGCTCATATTTTGGAGCCTTTACTACCCTGTTATCGTAGACAATGAATAACAGCAATTTGTTGTACAAGCTGAGATAACTCGTTATTTGTATGATCCCGAACGGGATCTCCCACTGATCACGCTCATTTTCAAAGTTATTTATATAAGCAAAAACTCAATGAAAACGTCACAGAGTTTTATTGCTGATTTATTACGACAGTGTTAATTTTAAGTAGCACAGATGAAATATGCAATTTTTGAGTTTTCCGATAAAGTCGAATTCGCGAGCACAGGCTCATCGAAAATTTTGTTCATCATGATTTTTCACTTTCACAAGCATGCGTAGCACTGTCACAATAAATCGACAGCAAAACTCTGTGACGTTTCCACTGAATTTTTGCGGATATAAATAACTTTGAAAATGAGCGTGATCAGTGGGAGATCCCGTTCGGGATCATACAAATAACGAATTATCTCACTTTATACAGCAAAGTGCTGCTACTCATTGTGCTACAATATTAGGGTAGTAGAGCCTACGAAAGATGAAACAAACAAGGAAAAACACAGATCCCCAGAGCACCGAGCTATGAGGCGGAAACTACCTGTTTGGGTAAATACCCGGAGCGCGATTGATACATACCGCCTCAGAAATTATTTTATGATGTTGCACCCTTTAAGGAAACTTTACACCCTTGTTTTCGACCTCTCATCGCGAGAGCGCCGCGAAGCGCAAAAAATAGCACTTTGGCTTTATTTCGATTAAGCTGAGGCAACGCGGCTACCAGTGGAAGGGAGAGAAAGGGGGGAGGGGATTGAACTAGAGAGATCACAAACCTTCTTTATTGTACGAAGTTGTTTTGTACTATTTCACGGAAGTGCACTATTCTAAAAGAGCGAAGGGCGAAGGCATGCGCTACCAGTAAAGTATTAGATTTTCTGCGAACACCCTTTGAAGAGATGCTCATGTCCCGAAAGCTTTGCAAAGATGCCGGAAGCCATCACATTTGCAGCGGTAACTCCTTTCCCTGGCACATGTGTCGGAGACCACCAAATCTTTTTGAAATTTGTACTTTATGTGCCCAGGTTATGTCACCCTGAGCTTCTTGGGAGAAGGCTTGCTACTCTAAAAGCTTCAAGCAGCAGGTTCGCTAATATGTGCTTAGGTTGATTTTTGAATTACCCAATTTTTCATCTGTACAGGTTTGTAAAAACAAGCGATTTCGAAAGAGTGCTCATCTTCCATGTATGATTTTCTTGTTCTTTGATATCTATCATTTGTAAATTAATTCTCCGTGCACAAAGTCTTATTCAGCTTGTTTCATCTCATTTTTTCCAAAAGCAGTGTTTCGCCTTTTCAAACAACTAGTTTTGAGTGGGGATTTGGTATCTAGAATTCAAATGGATTTAGGGGCATGATTGGGGTTTGAGAGCTAGTTACAGTATGCCAGGATAGACTTTCGGAAACTTCTAGGGAATACAGTTTGGTAGGATCGGTGTCCGCCGCTGTAGGGCGCTGTATCGAAACGCCTCTTCGAATGTATCCGAGCGATTGTCTGAGTATCACTGATGTTGGCACAAGCTCGAATACGCGGAAGCATAAAAGAAGATAACTGTTTTCTGGCGTTTCCCTCGCAAATTATCATGACTTATAATAACGGGCTAAGGGTTGTTTACGTTTGTGTGTGTGTGTGCATCTCTGTCTGTCACGAAATTCGTAGAGCGCGTTCCAGCAAAGGTCTTGGGCTAGAATTTTGGTAGTTGCACCCTATCAGCATGTAGGTAAAATGTGCAAAAGCACAAGCCGATCCAATAATTGGAACCTGTAAAATTGTGCGCCAAACGGATCCAAGCGACATTTCGCGCGCCAAAATGGGCCTGTAATTGGACTTCTTTCAAAGTCATGGTTTCGTTTAGTAAGTAAATCCGCAAACCATGGACTCTAGCCCGAAAAGTGAGAACAAAGTTTACTTTCGCGCAAGATTGGCGCCAAAAAGGAATAATTGCGTAGATGATCGATTTGTCAAGGTTTTACCTGGGAATGCGGGACAATTTTTGCTCAGAGATGTAACTCATGGTTGCCATCATCTTTATGGCAAGTATCAAGTCATTATAACCCCAGTAACTGATGCAAAATTGCATTTAATCTTTTGGAGAATACTTTCTTTCCCTTAAAGTCACCGATCTTACATGAAAAAGCTTCTGGAATGAGTAGTTGTTTACATTTCATTCGTAATGATCGGCATCGCGAGGTAAGTTTCAAAGCCATCATTTTGCGACTACAAGGTTGTATGTGGATAGTACACCAGTGCGAGCGAGCCTCTGCGAAGCAGAGGTGACGCACTGGTTAATAAATAAGCAAGATCATTTGCAAGTTGATTCCTTATTTCCACAAAAAGTCAGTAAATCATCATAAGCCGGAGCGAAAAAATATCAACAAGCGACATTGCAAATGTCCGGTCTGTTTTCTGAGTTAAAAATCGAAGTGAGAAAACTCAGCAATTTCCAATCTCGTTATGCCTACCTCTGGCAACTGTCCTTTGCGAAACAGAGTGACGCATTAGGAGTGAGAACAGTCAATGTGCTTAACATCCTTCAAAACAGAGTTGGCAAGTAAAACCATGTGGTGTAGGGTTTTCAGTCTTTTATCTGGTAGATATTTGCTCTAGAGTAAAGAGGTGTCGCTCTGAATATATTCTAAAAGGGCTAGACATTCTCCAGAACGTATGGCTACTTTATATCGCGGCTTCACCTCATTGCATGCCAGGGCAGAGTGCTGTAGTCCGAGTTTTCGCTACTCTCACAACAAGTTCCGGAAGTGTGCAGGAACATGCTCAAAACGGTCAGCAACAGCGCAGCCTACAGTGAATTGCTGAGGAGGATTTTTCACATTTTTCAACTAAAACTCTATCGTATAACATCAACATGCAGAGAGATTGGAAAAGGCGCAGACCACAGAATCACAAATTTTTTAGAGCACTGTTTTGAAGATAGTGACTGACCAGGCGCTTACATTCATCAAGCTCAAGACCAAGTTCAGGAGTGCTGATCGTCAAACTAGCCGATAAAAGAATGCTCCAACAGCCACCGCCTAATCAGTACCAGCGTTGGAGTGTACATGCGTAATCATGAGAGTCTTCCAACAAACCTTAATCTACAACCCTCGTAAGTTCTACGCCCAGTCGTCCATAAGCAAAATGAGCTTCGATCAGCGCTCGTTTTCGCCGTTTTCACGCTTTGAAAGCACTCGTGGCTAATACCCGCTCACATAATCGCCGGGGGCAGGCGGCCATGCGATTCATGGGCGGGACGGTACCGGAAAAATAGTTCGCTGATTTCTTGCGGTCCGCTTGTATTTGGAAGAATTTTAGCTAAATTTTAGACGAATGCTTGGAAAATAATTGCGGTTTCCTTATAGATTAGCTGCGGCGCAGTGGCCGCATTCTCGCTTACTTTGCGCGAGAATATGCAAAATTTTCGAGGGCAGCACGGTCCTTTGGAGGACCGCGCAGCCCCCGAAAATTTTGCATTTTGTTACCGTTGGTTTAATTACTCTTGAGTAATTAAACCAACGGTGACACCTCTACACAGAGTCTTACCTGTGCTCGACGTATGCCCGAAACTGCGTAAAAAGAGTCCGAGCGCCTGCTGAAAGTTCGGCCAGCGTTTGCTGAAAGAGGTTATTTGACGAGCGCCTGCAGAAAATTCTGTGTTGCTGCCCGCTGGCAGAACATCAGACAGTAAAGGAAGTACCGCTCGCTGAAGGTTTGGCCACGCCCCAAAATTCTGCTGACCGCTTGCAGAAAAGCGCGAGTTTGCGGATCGCCTGCCCCCGACGATTATCTGAGCGGATAAACAAAATGCCCTCTTACCTCCCCACGATTTCGTTCTTCAGCATTTTGATATACAAAGTATATAGAAAGTCAAAGGGTAGGGAATTTTATTTTGAAGAACTTATCAACTAAATCGAATTTTTGTTAAAGAAATTATGCAGTTTTTAATGCAGTTGAAAACATTATATTATACCGAATTATATCAAAATGCATAATCTTACCTCAATTGGAATTTCCCTCATTACTTTCCATAGCTGTGACTGCGTCGATAAAAGTGGCGACAATATAATAAGAACGCAAAGCATACAGCCGCTTAATATGAACTTTCGACTTGAACACAACCATTCCTCCTATAGCAATGAATTTATGTCTAATCATACTGCTAAAATCATTGCAAAGAGCCACACTTACGACACGTATAGTGTACTACGACCCCAACCTATACGACGCAAACCACTTTCAAGGACTTTCTGGATTTCTCCACTTCGCATCCGCTCCACTGCGTGTTGGATTTCAATTCGCCAGTTACCCACTCAACTTTACTCGTCTTTTTTAACGAATTTGAATTCCATCGTGTCTATTCGCCGAGTGGCTGGATCGTGATCCTTCCTGGTGACCACAGCCTGTGTGATACCACTCTATCGACTATCTTCAATCGAATTTCTCCTTGCTGCTTCCTGATGTTTGAGTATTGTGCTGCCCCATCCGTTCTTGACTACACTTGGAAACCCCTCAATACCCGCTCGCACCCACAGATCGCCTCAAAAAGAGGAAGTTAAAATTCGATGAGTCCCTTCGTACAGTCTGCTCCAATCGGGATCAGGCCGAACCGTCGGCGTAAATTTGCGCACTCGCAGCGCTAGCGGTCTGCGCTGCATGTGCGCGCTGTTGGAGAGAGCAAAAAGATTGAAGAGAGGGCAGAGAAGCGGGCCGTGGGCGTGACCGCGAAACCCTAGCGACGTGGTCTCCCGCCATGCCAATTTTGGCCTGGTTGGGATTGGGGCAGACTGTATACCTCCCCTGATTTTATTCAGGCTGCAAGCGAGCTGATGAAAGATGACACCCTCGCCTTGCATGCCTGCACCGATCCTGGCTTTCTTTTTGGAAGGTCGCAAGAATTTTGAAGGCCTATTGGAGTAAAGTCGTAAGTTGACCGCTGAGGTGCAGTCTTTAGCTAGAGAGAGCCGAAGTCAAGGCCCAAAATGCCGAATTAAGGAAAATTATCGATTGTTCCAGTACCAGTGGTCAACGCCCAGCATCCAACCACGATGGCAACTATCAGGATGTCGAACAGAGAAGGTCATTTGTGCTCATCGGCGTGCCCGAGACTCAAGGAACTAGCAGCTTCCATACTAACCACGACTTTCCTGCGTGAATCAAATTTTTGATTTTTTGTCAAATTGTTTTTACAGCGATCTACCGCATGGGTAGGCCGCTGCGGCCGTTGGGTTATGACAGATTGCTAAAAGTTGCTGTCCATTTCTCATTTTTTGCTAGGCTTGCTCTCAGACGAGCATCTTAATTGAGATATTTTCCTTACAAACACGAAATTTACATAAGACCGTCTTTGTCCAAAGAAGAAAGAGATCGGATTTGCTTTAATAGATCTAGGTATAGTATTCTCAATAATTTAAGTAATTCCATTCGTGATTCTGTTCAAGCTGATGATATAAGCAATACCCTGCGTGGTAGCTCTAGGGTTGTCTCTAGCTCTTTAAACCGTCAAACATTCCGTTCCGCGGGAAGTAGGTAGTTCCGTGGTTAGTATGTTAGTAAGCCGTTGCGAGGTTAGTACGATTTATTAGTGACTGCCTGACGTTTCGACTTTGTCGTCTTCTTCAGAGGCCTAAAGTGGTAAGAGATTGAAGATTTAATGCCTACTCCACCAGAAACCTCCTCCACACCGGCTAGCCCCGATATCACCCCAGAACGCCAAAAATAAAAATCGATAGCGTGAAAGACAAGCTCACCTCTTCCACCGTCGGCAGATCTTGGTGCGGCCGTCCTTCAATGCCACTCAGTACTAATAAGGAATGTCTTGCATTCCATTATTGGGTGTTATGATTGGTGGTCTTCTTTAACTCGCATAGCGGTAAAAAAGGCTAAAGGTCATTTGTGATTGGCAAGCATTCATTCCGGCTGTTCATGCGTGGGTTTCTAGCAGAAATCCAGAATGCCTCGAGAGCTTTTCTAGCAAAAATATCACCTTCGCGTGCCAGTGTCGAACATCTGATTCTGAAGTCTCTACCCTCGTGACATTAGAATCTATGTTTACCGAGAGGAGTAGTAAGACTTCCCCGCTTCATACCGGATAGATGTTCTTTCACTCTTATCCCGAGCGGTCTCCCAGTCTCACCAATGTAAGTGGCACTGCAGTCTGTACATTCGATTTCATATATCACGCCGATTTTATTGCAGTCACCAACTTTTCCAAGCGGACAAACTACGCAGTTTGAAATAATGCAGTAGTTGTCGTAAAGCCTGTTACGTACTAGCCGCTTTTTGATGCTGTCACCTGGGATATTGACTAAAATGATATCGTCATCCAAGTTTGCGCGTTTAATGCAACGTTGCAGCATAGCACTAGTTGAGTCGGAGACGGAAGGGAGGCAAAGAGGTAACTTATATCGGTGCTGGTT
This sequence comes from Cylicocyclus nassatus, assembly GCA_958299035.1. Taxonomy (NCBI): domain Eukaryota; kingdom Metazoa; phylum Nematoda; class Chromadorea; order Rhabditida; family Strongylidae; genus Cylicocyclus; species Cylicocyclus nassatus. The sequence goes on from CATQJL010000112.1 coordinate 76,382,334, forward strand.
GCTGTTGTTAGAGGTGAATGGTCTACCTTGCCCTTTTGGGTACGCGTAGATATTCGTTCGAGCAATGTCCAGCGCCCTTCTTTGCGATTCCCTCCGCTCTTCTTCTCCTGTGCACACACTTTCGTAACTGTCGTGAGCATGTTATGAATAACCGCTCTTTTGACAAAGATCGGATGCGCAGAACGAGCTTTGACTAGGATGTTCTTAAAGCCTTTCTTACGATACCATTTTACACTTGCCAAACCGTTGGACAGTTTGAATTGCACATTCAAGTAGGGAAGCCAGCCGTCTTGTCTTTATGTATTGCGACTGTTGGTTAAGTAATCGAAAACACTCATCCATTTCGGATTGTGTTGATGTTATGACGCAACAGTCATCTATGTATGTAACGACAATACATAAGAGGACAATGCGACAACACTGGTTCTTCAATCCTACTCATGAAACAGACCGCGAGTACTGGTGCAAGTCGCTGTCCCATCGCCAGACCTCTAGCTGAGCATAGTATGTTCTCGACCATCCGGAGACGTTACAAGACAGCATTCTTTGATCAGGAGCATGATTGACCGTTTGTTCAGCCGGAAAGTCTGGATCTTGTCACCAAACTTGTCTAGCATTTCTGAGACTGCCCGTAAAGCATCATCATTTTGTACGTTGGTGTATAAAGGACACCACGTCAAAAGATTCTGCTACACATTGCGTATTCAAATTAGTGTTGTGCAGGTGTTCCAGAAACTGACTCGTATTGGTTAGATGGGATGGAACCTTGTCCAGTAGTTGGTTAACAATCTTATTCAAGAACCAGGGTATTCGATCGGTGGGTCCTCCTACGCAACTTATGATTGGTCGAATTCTCAACTGTCCAGCGGTCAAAAGGCGCAAGTCATCAGTAGCGGTTAGTTTGTGTGTTTTAAAGGAGGCTATAGAAGACTGGGCACTGAGGTGTTTCTAGTTTCAATCTACTAAAGTTAGAAACAGATAGTAGTAGATTGAAACTAGAAACATAATAATGATACAGTCACGCAGTCGAAGGCAACAGTCAATTTGCTTAGCAGAATTGCAAAGCTACAACTTGGTAGTTTTGCGTCTTTGAGCACCCCCGTATCATGTATCACAGCGAAGGCGCTCATAAATATGTTCTACAGATGCAGTACGTGAATAATCGTGAAAACTTGAACCAAATCAAGAAATGTAGCGAACGCACCGCTTAGGGACGGTATAGTGTATGAAGCGTGACTGAGCATCCTGCTCTCAGTCTCTGCTGGCTATAACCCACCGTCGGAAGAGTTTTTGAATAACGACCACAAATCTAGCTAGGCACACCGAATTCGAATCTGTTGAAGTATAAACAGCCGCCGAGATCTACAATTTATCCTTCAATGTCTGACCGCATTAACCATTTAGAAAGATTTTTTCTAGAGTTTAAGTATTGATATTATGGGGGTCTGCATGATCGTTAGAGTTGGGCGTGCGTACGACCATTGCGCCGCGGTGTCCGTCCCACAACATAGGTGGGTGCCAGGCTTACACTATTCAACAGGTTCATCCGGTTTACGCCTCTGCTATTGGTCAGTGCATTAATTTAACCAATAATGAATGAGTGAACCGGACGAACCGGTTATACAGGATCAGTCTGGCACCTGCCACTTCAGTGACATCGGACGTGCGCGGCGCAATAGCTGTACGCACGGCCGACTCTCGCGATCATGCAGGCTCCTATATTTAGTTCCACAAGAAGCGCAAGGAAAAGTTCTATAATTAGATGGCTATCATATAATCATACTGGATGTAGATCATGATCATGATCATCGATGACCATCATCGAATAATCGATTATTCGATAAGCATCGAGTGATCGAACTCCATATAAGCATAGCACAACACAGCATAGCACACGCCATCTTTGACGTCTTCATCCTGGATTTCCAATCGCAACGCGGGAGAATGGTCGATTGTTATCGCTTACATCACTTTAAGGCGTTAGTACTTAACAAAGGAAAGAAACAATGAGAACACATCGAGAGCATTTACCTTAAAGGCGGCGTCCAGGCAAGTCTGGACACATAGGTATCTCACGTGAATAGTAATTTTGGGCCCCTAACTAAGCCACTGCCCAACCTGCAGCTCAGGTAGTGCTCTAACGGCTGAGATATTTCCCTCGAAACTGGACCCCGCGATCGTATTCGCATGGATTCATGGCGTAAAGCGTGGATCCTGGTGCGAAACTGCCATAAATCCATGCGAACACGATCGCGGGGTCCAGTTACGAGGGGAATATCTCAGCCGTTAGAGCACTACCTGCGCTGCCGCTTGGGCAGTGCCTTAGTCACCCCAACAGTACTTTCCACGTAAAATCCCCAGGTCCAGCTCTGCCTGGACGCTGCCTTCAAGGGTTCTCTCCTCAAAAATCCAGGACGGGAAACGCCAAAGGTGGACAATGGGTGCAATGACCACATGATCATATGAAATGATCCGACTGTATACTATCTGTGTATCGTTGAGTTGTTGACAGCACTGACTGACTGTAGAGAGCCCGCGCAGCACGGATGAGATATGAGCAGGACTTGTGCACAACTTGTATGGCACGAGCGTTCGGCGGAGCGGCGCGGCGCGTGCTTCGCAACCTGCGACAGTCCCTGTCATCAACGGGAAGCATAAATATGCAATGATTATTACGCTACGGATGTCCTCATGAAATCAGTGGAAGTTATAGCAGCTCAGAAGAAACGGACTCATAAGAGCCCGCTATCGTAAAGGAAGATTTTTATGTTTTTGATGGTTGAAATCTCGCCCAGAGTTTTGGCATGCACATATCTGTCCAGAAATGAAGAGCAATTCATGTGTTGCAGAGTACTAGTCGTTTAAAAGGGAACTACAAAGACCTCACAATACTTGTAAACTATTTGCATGGTTATGTTAACGTAACACATGGGTATTTAATTTCTAGAATAATATTTCAAAATCGAATGATATTCGATATTCGAATATTCGAAATTCGATTTTTGAATATATTTAATAGTCGAATAGGCGAAAAAAATTCGAATTTCCCAAGTAATAAGTGGGTCCGAAAGTTCGTGCCGTTTATAGACCTATTCTAAATCGAAAAGAAGGCAGACAGATCCTTTAAACAGTATCTGATGTAGAATTTCTTCCTCTTCGTTTCGAGGTACGATGAGATATTTGCCGAAAACCAGAACCCTTCACTATTATGGCAAATTTTCAAAATTTTTGTTTTAGACTTTGAAGGTGCTCTCGTAACCAACTGATAGGGTAAACCTTTATTAAAGCAATGTTTTGCATTTTCTGAGCTTCCTCTTCAGAATTTTGCTGCATTATTTTACCGGAGCATGGGATTTTGAAAAATCGCGTGACACAGAACCGTACAAAAAACTGCGTACTCCTCAAAATATTGAAGTTCTAAAGCTTGGTTATTACTATCACTAGTATTATCAGGTAAACGAGCGATTAAAAATGGATAAATTTTGGAAATTCTACCACAAATCAAAAAATTGGGAAACACAGCGTCTGCCCGCAAAAGTAACATGCATGTGCCTTTCCTTCGCGAAACATGTTTCGCGAAGGAAAGGCAGCCTTCAGAAAGAGGAGTAAAAGTGCACCGAATGGTAGATATCTAAATTGTTCAAGTCTGGCGTTTTGCTAGGTTAGAATGAGCCAAATATAAAATTTGGTTACCTCAGAAAATATTTTAGTAATTTTAGAAAGCAAGCCAGAGAGACGCAAAAAATCGCTTTAATCTGAAAAAGGTTTGCCTTATTAGATGTTGTTAGAACACCTTCAAAAGTCTAAAACGAAGATTCACAGCTCTTGGAAAGAGGAAGAAACTCTGCATCGAATACTGTTCAAAGAATTTGTCCGTCTTTTTTTGAACGATTTAGAATAGGTCTAAAAAACGGCACGAACTTTCGGACCCACCTGATATCTTATATATAAAGCTGAATGTCTGTTTGTATGTATGTATGTACGTATGTTCCGAATTGAAAATTCCATTTCTGAACCGATCCGGACCAAACTTGGCACACACACACTTCGGGCCCCGTCGGGTGTCATAGGCTACTTTTCGTCATCGATCGATATCGATTTCATCGATTTTTTGCAAAATTTGAGCTACAGGGCTGGGAGTTGGCACAGAGGGGTAATCGAGCATGCTGATTACGAATATAATAATGACAGGGCCGGGCGGAGCCGGGTAAGTCAACTAGCATATCATGTAGATCACAGTAAAGAGCAATTGTGAAGAAAACTAAGATTTTAATAGTGCAACATAATTCACCAACCTGATGTCAGCGTGAGTTTAAGATGAACAATGAAAATCCATAGTCACGATAACGAAAAAACTTTGAAAAATGAAAGGTTTTCTTTCAAATTAGCTACGGACCTCATTTATTGGTCTTATACACACTATACATGTTTCCAGGATAAAAATAAAGTTTTGCTTAATTATGGTAAAGGCTTCCTGAGCATTAATGCTTGTGCGTACCTTATCGAAAACTGGGAATCCCGTTGAAGGCACCGTCCACCCAAATTCTCGACTATGTCTTTGTCGCTTTCGGGCCTTGTGAAGATCCTGATTTCAAATATGAAGTCGAGATTCCCCGAAACCCCCCAAAACCCCTATTTTGGAGAACAAGTGGGAAGGGTGGAAGTGCAGGTCGCAGGGCTGCGGCGCTATTATAGCCCGCGTATATCAGCGCCGCAGCCCGCCAAACCTGCAAAATGGGCGGAGTGACCAGCTGGGCGGAATGATCAGCTCTGGATTACGTCCCTCCCGGAGCGGATTTCTCGCTCCGGAAGCAACCTTTTGCGGGGAAACTTGGGGGGTTGGCCTAGTGTGGGGGCCCACATTAGTATGTCATCGAATCTCGTGGACTCCTACTTTGGGTGGACGCTGCCTTTAAATGCAGATAAAAATCGAGAGCGCATGTATTACCTCATAAGCAGTGGTGTTGATCCAGAACTTTCAGAGGTGTGTATAGGTCATTTATGAAATCATGACGACGGATTGACTGCGACCTTTGCGCTCACAAAAGCATAAAACACACAAAACGGCATCATCCCAACGCTTAGCTCAGCCACTTCCAGTCTCCGAAATCGTACCTAAGCAAAAAAACGTTTGAGTAGGGACAAACAAGTTTTGTTTTCAGACACTGCCATACTAACTTTTGAGGTCTTTTTTGCTGGCAAACGAGGGGGCATGAGTACAAACCCTACCGACATTTATATATTCCTGGCAGAGTCTGCTTGAGCAAAACCTTAGTCCTTGGAATTTTTATTAGTATATCAAGCTGGACCTGAATTGGCAATGATTTCACTGCGTGCTTGCTTTCTTTTCTCTTTAATATCGTAACGTCTCAGCTGTATATCTTCTTGATTTTTGTAACACGCTTTAGTCCGTGAAGAATGAATAAATAAAATAATCAAATCGACCTTATGCTTAGATTACATCGCATGAATACTTTGAAAAAGTTTCTTTAGTTGCTTGAAAGCTGCAATTTAGCTTATCAACACTTTGCAGCGAATATGCGAGACTCAAGAAAGGAAGCAGCATAGAGGAGAGCATACCGACGATCTGCTTTGCATCCATTACTTGTGATATCAAATTTTGGAAATGCTTCGACATGAATGTCGCAAAGCTGAAAGACCCTTTTTTGCGATACAACGCAAAAGCAAGCTGAGCATGTCTTGCTAACACATAAAGAAAATTGCCTTACTTACTTACTTACTTAGATACTTAGATGGCCGGCTTCACGTGGGGTGTATATCAAGAAACGCGATTTTTATTGCCAGATGGCAGCAAATACCACATAATAAAGGTTTTGTAACATTTCAAAAGTAACTGAATCTTGGAAGAAGATATATTAGGTAGTTGTATGAGTTGCTCAATCTTGCTGTCTTGGAATCAATTCAAAACAGTAATTTTGAAGGTCATAAGACATAAAAGATCTTCCACTTTCTTATCATCTCAGAATAGGCTAAGGAACACATTCACATTACTAATACAGTGCAATTCATAAATATACGACACCCCGAAGTGTGGGATTTCCGGATTTACAAAAGAGATCGAGTACTCCATTCAGTGCTTGTGTGATCTTCATATGGTAATGAATAAAATGACATCGCAATCAATATGTCTACTTACTTGCTTTTCTACATGTAGAGACATGTCTGTTGTTCCACTGTTTGATAACTATACGACACTATATACGATACATACTATACGACACTATATACACACGATATAACTATACGAAGGTTCGATTACGACATTGTGGTCAGAGAGGAAATGACGCAAAAACAACGCATACCAAACCACTGACTTTTTGTTTACGAAACATTCAATTTAAAAGAAACCACTACAAAAGCATTGACTCTATAAAACTTTCACTTTTTCAATACTGCCAACGACACGCACGTACACAAAGCCCTCAGATACACGTACATACGGTATATATAAGCGTTGACGAATAACCATCAACAGCGCAGTTCAAACCAGCAATGCGTTATCTAGCAATTCTTCTGATCGCTCTACTCGTAAGCACTTAACATTGGCCTTTCTAGGGTTTCTCAACCAGCATTATATGCATACATTTAGATTTTCGAAGGGGTACGATCTCGGGACTCAACTACCTTTGAGTCAACTACAACTGCTGTAGCAGCAGGAGGAGAGACCACCGCAGCAGCAGGAGGGGAGACTACCGCTGCAGCAGGAGGAGAGAGTGGTTTCTCCACCGCACCCACAGCAGGGGAAACCTTTGTCGTAGGAGGGGAGACTACCGGTGCAGGAGGTTTCACCGCCGCAGGAGAAAGCACTACTGCTGAGAAAATTTGCTCCGTGAAGTCTTCTTTCTTGGAGTTTCATGGTTGCTGGTTCCAGTGTATATCTCAAGCCTTAGGAATGCATCTGTACCCCAAATACTGCAAGGTGACAATCTTTCAAAACGTTTAGCAGAAGGCGGCTAAAGTTTTCGACTTTGCCGTTTTCGCATTTTCCCCTGGGCTCCCTACCGTGCGCATGAAACTGCAAAGTTTATTGGCATATTGTTAAGCAGTGTGATTTGCACGCAATATCGAAATTTGAGTTTCTTAAAGTTTCTTAAGTTACTTGCGCAAGCGGTAGCAGCACCAAGAATAAAGAAACTGTTTTTCAAGTAATTTTCATGCACTCTAACATAAATGAAATTTATATGGCCTTTGAACGCCAAATTTTTTACGCCGGATTACGAGTTTTCGGGATAAATTGAATGCGGGACTGAAAGACGTATTTGGAACCGCTCGAATGGGACAGAGCAGGACTTGATTCAGAGGATTTTTCCAGTCTAATATACCCCTACTATCCTATTTTCGGGTGTCTAAGCTGAACTATTTTGATTTCAAACAAGGTGCACAGCCGCTTCATTACGTTTCGAAAGCAATCCTTAGCACCCATGATTCTCCTAGGCTACACGCAGTGCGGTATAGGGTCCTTTGGTCGCGAACTCTTTTGGCATGCTTGAGCTGGTCAATTGAGGAGAAAATGCCCGGCAGTTTACTCCGAAAATAGAATATCACGCTCTATCTGGAAACTGCGACCAATTGACTTTTCTACATCCTGCTTTGGATTTGGCTTGAAAAAACGCTCACAGCTCAGCATGTATTTCAGACTTCATTAAAGACATAAAATTTTTTCCACTTTGTTATCATCTTAGAATAGGCTAAGGAACACATTAACATTACTAATACGAAGGTTCGATTACGACATTGCGGTCAGAGATGAACGCAAAAACAACGCATACCAAACCACTGACTTTTAGTTTACGAAACATTCAATCTAAAAAAACCACCACAAAAGCATTGACTCTATAAAACTTTCACTTTTTCAATACTGCCAACGGCACGCACGTGCACAAAGCCCTCAGATACATGTACATACGGTATATATAAGCGTTGACGAGTAATTATCAATAGCGCAGTAAACCAGCAATGCGTTATCTAGCAATTCTTCTATCGCTCTACTCGTAAGCACTTAACATTGGCCTTTCTAGGGTTTCTCAACCAGCATTATATGCATACATATAGATTTTCGAAGGGGTACGATCTCAGGACCCAACTACTGCTGCAGCAGCAGGAGGAGAAACCACCGCAGCAGCAGGAGGGGAGACTACCGCTGCAGTAGGAGGAGAAACCACCGCTGCCGCAGGAGGAACTATCGCTGCAGCAGGGGAAACCACCTCCGCAGGAGGGGAGACTACCGGTGCAGGAGGTTCTACCGCCGCAGGAGAAAGCACTACTGCTGCCGAAAGAGCGACGACAGGCGGAACAGGCACAGGTGCAGAGACTACGGGAGCAGGAGAAACAGGTGAAACCACGGCAGCTGGTAGTGGCGGAACAACAACAGGTGGAACTGGCGCTGGTGAAACTACAACTGCTGCTGGAGAAAAAACAACCAAAGCTCCTGTACCTCCAGCGAGTAAGTTTCTTTGTAGTTTTCATTATTGTTAACTAGCTGGTGGCCCCGGTCTCACCCGAGACTTCAAGTTAGTTAAGCCAACAGAACTTGTAAACTTACGCCTCTAGATTTCTTCTATCATGCACATAAAGCGCTTTCAGACTAATTGCCGCACCCTACCAACTTTAAAAGTGAAATGGACTTTACCGCCCCTGCTTACATGCTTATATGTAAAAATGATCGGTTGCCATGATGGCCCTTCATTTTCTTAGGTTTGAGTAAATAAATCAATAAATCGATAGAATGGCCCGGCGAATCGCCACGGAAAGTAGCTCTAAACCATCGCCGGGGTCGAAAATATACGCGTACGAAGTTTCAGCCGGATCGGTTTAGTGGCGCGCGTTTCTATAACGAACGAACAAGTAAACGAACATCCTCACAGACATTGAGTTTTATATATATAGATTAAAAGAGTAAGTGATTGGTCAAAATTTTTTTGAGCAATTGTCATAATTCTTTTTTTTCCTGAAAGGACCTCCTGAGCAAAATGTGATGAATATATTCCTGTACTGTGAATGTGTTTTTAGACAACCAGATGTGCCCAGGTAATAAACGAACGAACGACAAAATCAGAAAGAAGGCTCTTGATATGACTAACTTGTATAGGTTAGTTCAGCTCTGGCATAACGAAAAAAAAACTATTGTAAATGGTGACATTCAATGTCCCTGGACAGGATCGAAATGTAGCAAAAGAGTGCTAAATCATGCTGTACCAACATCCACAATCTGCTTGAAAGTTACCGTGTTCAGATCAGTACTTGCCCAGGGACAAGTGGCAAAGAGAAACGGTGTCTACATGCCTACAGCTGCAAATATGCAGAAATTGGTTGGTGAAGAGTAACAGAAAGTTTCAACTCTTCTATTACGCTAATCACTTTACAGAGATATGACTGCGATCTTGAACTTATAGCGCGCGACCGTGCTGAGTCGTGCGCGGCGTTGGGGAGTGAGGCAAACACTGCGGATTATCAAGAAAACAGATATTATATTCCAAAATCAGATGTCGCATCTGCCGAAGCGCCTAGAGTGGACGCCATGGCCGCGGTCGGTAGCCTCTTAGTATTCTCTCAATTTCAAGTGTTGCAGTTTACAGAGTATAAAAGAGTGGTGGGAACGGGTGAGACTAGATGAGCCTATTGGGCTGCAATGTTATTTCAGAGCCAAACATGAAAGTCTTCAAGTGAAAACCTTCACTAGGGTAAGAATGCATTGATTCTAAAACTGAGCACTCTAGATAAAAACAACGAAATTTAGATGGCCTGGGCTGACACAAACAAAATGGGTTGCACAGTTCAAGAATGTGGTGATCAATGGCATGCCGTATGCCTCTATAGCCCACCGTGAGTATTAGTATAATGATGCAGGTTTGGTTGTTCTACGCTCTACTTTCTTAGTGGAAACAAAGTCGAAGAAAGGATTTACATACCCGGAACTACGTGCACCATGTGTCCGGTTGGAACGTCCTGTGACGGCGCTCTTGGACTCTGCGCGACTCCTGAATCATAATCCTATTTGTGACCATACAATCTATTCATGAGTCTTTCCACCTATTCAGAGGAAGTTCAACACTTCCCAAAATTTTAAAATAAAGTTTGCAGCACTAGTGTGCATTTGAGATAAACTACACTTCATAAGGGGAATATAATGGCTTGCGTAGAATATACAGGAGCTCCAGAACGGAGTTGATTGCTCTACTTACCGTGAAGAACTTGCTTTCAAACTTACAAGGAAGGTCCGATTAGTCGATGTGGTCTTTTTGAATAAATCATGAACCATTTTCAAGAGGTTTGAACGCTGATTCCAAATCTGTCTTCCTTATCTGCCGAGCGCCTTTGGACGCCGAGTTATGAGCGTTTTTTGTGCTTAACAATTGAATGCGTAATCGGAACAAAATTCAAAATTGCTCAAATGTTCCAATTTTGATTACCAAAGTACCCATTTAAAGAACACTTTCTGTTCAAAACACTCATACTACAAACTGCTCTATTTAAGTCTGAAACAGTTGATTTTACTTGAATTCTGCGATCATTTTTCGCTCCAAAAAACACTCGTAACTCGGCTCGCAGAGGCAGAGATAGATAATGGAATCAGATTCGGAATCAACGTTTAACGCTCTTCAAAACAGTATATGACTCATTCAACTCATTGTTAGCTACCCATTAGTTGCGAAGACACAGTGAGAATGATAGAAGAAATGATGAAGAAACCTTGACTTACACGTACTTAAATGTACACATGGCTGCGCAGAGCGCGTCCCATGACCCAATACAAATTTAGCCGGCGCGCAGGGAATTGGCGCTGGGGTGCGCTATAGTGCTCGGACTTGTGGTTTCATCACGCGCTTACTAGCTCCATTCTCGACAATGTGTTTTACTGTTATATCTCTGTCTGTTTTCGTCACGCGCCCACTAACTCCTTTGATAATGTGCTTTACTCTTCTATCGTCCGTAGCTATCCCTGCGCCAAGTGTTTGTAAACAATCTTTTTTGCAGGTTTGTTGCAAGCTGTATGATGGTTGATGGATTTCGTAATCCCGCAGCAATAATTTTGTGAATGATCTGTCTGTCGTCAAGCATGGAGTTTTTGTCTTACTATTGTAACTACTGTATTATAAACTGATCATGAGGTTACAATTGAGTAAGTTACTTGTAATAACTTGCATGTGAGTTCCGAGAATTTGGTCGGCGCCGCTTTTTACTAGCTCTCATCCATTGCAGCTGAGATTTAGCTTATCGGAAGAGTGTTTTGAACGGATATATAGTATTTCAGGTGCGGCTGCCGTCGTGAGACAAGCTGAGTTTTATTCGGATCGTTTGTACGAAACGTTGAGCTCAGAAGGACCTCTTTTGGCCGAAACTCAAGTTGAAGAAAACTGTTTCTGGTGAAGGTGAGTCTTTTACGTAAACGCAATAGGTTTACTCTGATGTAAAGTGTCAGATCGCTATACCTTAGGTAATAATAATCACGCTCTTTACTTTTTTCGTAGTATTAGTACAGTTGGTAGATTGCCCTGATGTTCACTACCCTCGTTGTCACATTCCTTCAGCTAACATCAATAGATTTTTGCATACAGTCTACTTTGTATCTACGATCTTTCTTTGCAGGTGTATGTTTGGCTTACCATAAAGCCAAAAATGTGCGTATTGCCAATGCTTTTACATGATGCTCCAAGTGCGAGCACTTGTGAGTTCATTTTTGAGCCCACTTCTTCTTTAGATGTAAAATTTCCTGATTTTTAGCCAGCAAAAGCCAGAGTTCAACTGGAGGTGATGGCGCGACTGCCAACAGATCCAAATTGGTTCGTAATGAGAAAAGACGTTCAACTGTTCCGCACCCACAGCCACCGCCAGCAGGATCTCGCGAGCTTTCCTTGTATGTTTAGTTGCAATCCTTTGTTGGTTTTCTAATGTACATTACTCTCAAAGAGCTTTACCTGTTACTTAATATGTATGAGCCTGTCAATTCATCGATGTCATCAGTAATTGGAGTTACGGGCGCACGCACTACTGTACCCGCTAATCACTGTATTTTGTGGAAGCAATCTGTCAGTCTGTATTTTTCATACATCATTTCATACATATTTTTTTGTACATTTGTACATACATACATTGACAACCCAGATCGCAAACCTAGTAATAAATCTCTGCAGTCTCTTTGATTTGTATTTGTTTATCACATCTGCATACAACATGTGAAAACTGCATGATATGATTCCTCAAAAAATAAGATACAACAGAAACAGATCACAAGAACAAGATAGACATGGATCGACCTATAATCATACAATATACGGGGAAAGTAAACATTTAAGTTCTTGATATTGCAACTCACATGGTTCTTCTTTTTGTTAAATCCGCCCATCAATGGCACCTCATCTTTCTTAACCTTCATAACCTTCCCCACCTAGAAAACATCAAAATTCAAAATCTTTGCAGCAACTCACACACACACAAAGATAAGCTGAGTGGAGTAACTCCCCTCTTCGCGGCTATGATAACAGTTATCCATCCTTCCTCATCAGGTTCGAAGTTTCCGCTCAGCTACCCGTTTTGCCTTGAAGATTTATCATCGTGCCGGATTTTTGTATTTCTTCAGATAATGAGAACAAACTTCGATACAGTGCTACAAAATCTGAAGAGAACACTTCCTATTTTCTGAGATAATTAGGTTATCGAATTCTCACTTTGAAGAACGGGTGGCCTCAGAGTTCGACAAAATCGCACACCCTGTATGGTCCGACATCATGACATTTCGAAAGGGCTATATCAACGCCTTTGGAATCTTCAAATCTCACTGAGACCTTAGTTGCCCCTATAATACCAAAACTATAACATAATCTAGAATGAACAGCGACTTACATAACTGACCATCCACAACATTGCTTCTTTGCAACGACCTCTTACTGGTACGGGAACAAACTGTCCAATGAAACCTTCGACTGTGCCCTGCAGCATTAGTGAAAATATCAAAAAATGAACTTTAATGCAAGGCTACCAAAGGAAGAAGACAACAATTCTTCTGCCATTCTATGAAAAAGCTGATGTAAAAATATAAATGCGGGATGAACTAGAAATCTGAAAGCATCACCATAGAACATACCTTCGGCAAATACGCTGGAACATTCCCAGCAACCAAAGAATATTCATTCAATTTGTCCCGTTACAGAAACAGCTGCCTTTTAGCAGAGCAGCGCACACTAATGGAATACCGCAAGACTGAAGAGAAAAACCACAGCGACTTCACGAAAGAATGTAAAAGCAACGCATATTTCAATTCATTCCTGTCCTTTGAAGACGACTCTTTAGCAGCAGGGACTTCCGGTTCCTTTTTGACGGGCTCCTTTTTTCTTCAAAAGGTTCTTCTTCTTTTTCGGTTCAAGTTCCAGTGAATTCTTCACCATCTGCAAAAAGAACGGGAAAGTATGGGAGTTTGAGTGAAGAGGCGAAAAAAGCAGTAAGAGAGTTCATGCGGTAAAAATCTTGAAGTTTGAATGAGGTTACAGAAAAGAGGCAAGATAAATATTCAAATACACACGTGTTCTGCCAAAAATTTAGCATTTAAATTGATTTAAATTTTATGAAATGAGAGCCAAATCTGTCAGGAATATCTGAGCTTGTGCTAAAGATGTTTAAGGATTATCTGCAGTTACAGTCACACTCAATCGCCATACTACCTATGCTTGCAACAAACCTGCAAAAAAGATTGTTAACAAACACTTGGCGCAGAGATAGCTACGGACGAAAACAGAAGAGTAAAGCACTTTATCGGGAATGGAGTAGTGAGCGTGATGAAAACACCAAAGGAAATAGAAGAGTAGAGCATTCTATCAAGAATGGAGAAGTGAGCGTGATGAAAACATCAAGTCCAGGCACTGTAGCGCGCCCCAGCGCCAATTCCCTGCGCGCCGGTCAAATTTGTACTGGGTCATGGGGCGCGCTCTGTGTGTACAGTCTGCCCCAATCCTAACCAGGCCAAAATTGGCATGGCGGGAGTCCGCGTCGCTAGGGTTTCGCGGTCACGCCCACGTCCTATTTCTCTGCTCTCTCTTCAATCCTTTTGCTCCCTCCGACAGCGCGCCTACGCAGCGCAGACCGATAGCGCTGCGAGTGCGCAAATTCATGCCGACGATTCGGCCTGATCCCAATTGGAGCAGACTGTAGATTTAAGTACGTGTCCTTGACTTTACCGGATTCAATGCTTTTTGTACTGGTGTTAAACCAGCACAAAAGCTAGAGAGACCAAAGCTATCCATTCCTGCCCCAACTTCACCAATGCAATCACAAGATCTAGAGGGAGAATGCATGATCCTAAAACTGAGTGCTATAGATAAAGCACATTAGAGGCAGTGAATCGGCAAAACCCAACAACTCAGGATTTTAACGCGGTAGGTTCCTTATCGCCCAAGTATGAAAACAGGGTAATCCCGTTGCACAGCATGCTTTCCCTGCCGAGAAAATTGCTCTCAAACTAGCATGCGCAGTCCAATCTTACACGTATCTAGACGAGTTGCCAATTTCCTTCTCACCATTGGAGGCTGCCCGCTGCAATGCTATAATTACTGGGTCCCGCAACGATTCAGCGTCATCAGCCTTGCTCCACTCGTCCAATTCCAAAGGGAAGGGCATTGAAAAACGCTTATTTTTGCTGTTTTCAAGCTTTCAAAAGTGGATTTTCGGGATCAGCGTATTGAAAGACCCCAGCTAAGCGCAAATTTTATTAGGTTGAGATTTGTCGAGCCACTGCATTTGAATTTCGGACGGCTTGCACTAACACGATCAAAATCGTTGCACGCTTCTATTGGTGACCAATAATGAAACAAATGAGAGGTTAGAATATAATTGCGAAAACGATAAAAATTTTTATGACATTATTTGTACCTGTTTTTTTTTGTTACCTGATTATTGGAGAACAGATCTTAACCTAAACTCAAAGTAAGTTATGAAAGACGCATTACACTGGAGTCTAAATTCCATGTTTAAAAAGCTAATGTATTCGACTTCGATTAGTCGAATACAATAGCTTCTGGCTTGTTTGGTTTTCCTTCTAAGGGAAAAATCGTCTTCATTTTTTCTAATTTTGATTTTCCTTCTGAGGCAAAATGCGCTTCCACTTTCCTAAAACCGCCTTCTATGGTCACAACATAAAATTACAGTAATAAAAAGTGACTGATAATTCAGCTTATGCTGTGAATCTAAGTTGAGCAATGCTCTACAGAATGGTACCTCAAGCTCAACTTGAATTTGCAATATAAGCCGAATCACCAATCACTTTTTATTACTGTAGGTTTACGGTACGAGCATCGAAGGCAATTTTATAAAAGTGAAAGCGTATTTTGCCTCAGAAGGACCAAACAAGCCAGAAACTCTCGTACTAGGCATGTCGAAGTCGCAGTCTCTGAATATGTATTTTCGACATTTGGACTAAAAGAAAGGCCTTATTAACAATCAAACAGTGTTCACATCTTTTGACACACTCTATATACTGACAAGGGAATGGTCAGAAGTCGAAGTGGCCAATCCATACAATCTGCATACCATTCGATGTAGCATAGAATGCTGATTTTGAATCCATCTTCCTTATCTGCAGAGCGCCTTTGCAGGCGAAGTTATGAACAGCTTTACCGCGAAAAAATCGCATACAAAAATTGCGAATTTAGTTACATCATTGCTTTTTTTTAGCTCACCTATAGATATGGGCCATATGAAGTGACTTAGCTGCATATTTTGGTCTAGCACTGTGAGAGGAATTTAACGCCACGGGCGTGGCGAAAATTTTTTACAAGGCTAATTTGAATCTAAGAACCTCGCTCTACAGCATGATACCCCAAGCTCGGCGAAAGACTTGAAAGCAAGAGAATTATTAACGACCAAACAGTATTCATATTTTTTGGGACGCGGTATAGATTGCTCAGATTACGTACAATTCAAAGAAAGAATAACAGAACTAGGCATGACATTGGTAGTAATGGATGTATATCCATTATTTTCAAATAATATCAATTTTTATGATTGAACTTGCCACTCCTCGATAGACCATTTATAATGCGTAATACGGATTCGCTACAGCTATACATTTGCTTTTATAGTCGTCCCCCCCCCAACTAGACATCCAGTAGACGAACTCGAATATGAACTATAGCACGTCGGCTGCGGCAGAGCGCGGCACCGTCAAATGCATTTCAAGCTAATGCAGTTTTATTTTGTGTTTTATTGTCGTTGCATTGTGATTTTTTTTGTCTTCATGATGATTGTGATCAAAAAGAGTTGTTTGTCTCAACGATGTTTCGTACTACTATGCTCTTTTCCTTACTCTGGTAAAACGATGCACATGAATTTTTGACATGAAGTGTTCAATGAAGTAGCACTTCAAGACTTACCAAGAAAAATTCCACCAGTTTTCAAACTTAGTCAGTTCTCCAAGCTCAACTTGGAATCGTAGTCAAAGAAACGAGCATAGCAACACAATCCATCGCTCAAATAAAAGCAACAATTTCATTGCAAAATGAGGAAACAGTCAGCCTTCAAAAATTAGGTTGTAATTTCGCGAAAACACAAAAAAATCTATTTGAGATCAACAAGCGTGCTTAGTTCAAATTTTAATTCATCCAGTAGATATGTAATGGGAGGAGGACGACTATACATGAACTGCGCGATGCATGGAATGCAGCTAGCGCGCTCTGAGGTTACGACGGAAATGACACTCATTCGAGTTTTGAGTTGCAACCAATTGTTTGATTTCACTTCCAATGTATGAATTTGACTTGACTTTCTAAGACTTTACTGCATTCCATTCCCTCTCAAATTCTGTAGGCTATCTCTCTTTCTAGATTTTTGGCTTCCTTGGGAACTACTGATGATGAGCAACAACAAGTTGCACTCCATTATAGCTCTTGGCCCCGAAACCAGAAGATGTCAAAACAGGTACAAATAATGTCATGAAATTTTTTATCGTTTTGGCAATTATATTCTAACCTCTCATTTGTTTCATTATTGGTCACCAATAGAAGCGTGCAACGATTTTGATCGTGTTAATGCAAGCCGTCCGAAATTCAAATGCAGTGGCTCGACAAATCTCAACCTAGTAAAATTTGCGCTTAGCTGGGGTCTTTCAATACGCTGATCCCGAAAATCCACTTTTGAAAGCTTGAAAACAGCAAAAATAAGCCTTTTTCAATGCCCTTCCCTTTGGAATTGGACGAGTGGAGCAAGGCTGATGACGCTGAATCGTTGCGGGACCCAGTAATTATAGCATTGCAGCGGGCAGCCTCCAATGGTGAGAAGGAAATTGGCAACTCGTCCAGATGCGTGTAAGATTGGACTGCGCATGCTAGTTTGAGAGCAATTTTCTCGGCAGGGAAAGCATGCTGTGCAACGGGATTACCCTGTTTTTATACTTGGGCGATAAGGAACCTACCGCGTTAAAATCCTGAATTGTTGGGTTTTCCCGATTCACTGCTTCTAATGTGCTTTATCTATAACACTCAGTTTTAGGATCATGCATTCTCCCTCTAGATCTTGTGACTGCACTGGTGAAGTTGGGGCAGGAATGGATAGCTTTGATCTCTTTAGCTTTTGTGCTGGTTTAACACCAGTACAAATAGCATTGAATCCGGTAAAGTCAAGGTTTCTTCATCATTTCTTCTATCATTCTCACTGTGTCTTCGCAACTAATGGGTAGCTAACAATGAGTTGAATGAGTCATATACTGTTTTGAAGAGCGTTAAACGTTGATTCCGAATCTGATTCCATTATCTATCTCTGCCTCTGCGAGCCGAGTTACGAGTGTTTTTTGGAGCGAAAAATGATCGCAGAATTCAAGTAAAATCAACTGTTTCAGACTTAAATAGAGCAGTTTGTAGTATGAGTGTTTTGAACAGAAAGTGTTCTTTAAATGGGTACTTTGGTAATCAAAATTGGAACATTTGAGCAATTTTGAATTTTGTTCCGATTACGCATTCAATTGTTAAGCACAAAAAACGCTCATAACTCGGCGTCCAAAGGCGCTCGGCAGATAAGGAAGACAGATTTGGAATCAGCGTTCAAACCTCTTGAAAATGGTTCATGATTTATTCAAAAAGACCACATCGACTAATCGGACCTTCCTTGTAAGTTTGAAAGCAAGTTCTTCACGGTAAGTAGAGCAATCAACTCCGTTCTGGAGCTCCTGTATATTCTACGCAAGCCATTATATTCCCCTTATGAAGTGTAGTTTATCTCAAATGCACACTAGTAGCTGCAAACTTTATTTTAAAATTTTGGGAAGTGTTGAACTTCCTCTGAATAGGTGGAAAGACTCATGAATAGATTGTATGGTCACAAATAGGATTATGATTCAGGAGTCGCGCAGAGTCCAAGAGCGCCGTCACAGGACGTTCCAACCGGACACATGGTGCACGTAGTTCCGGGTATGTAAATCCTTTCTTCGACTTTGTTTCCACTAAGAAAGTAGAGCGTAGAACAACCAAACCTGCATCATTATACTAATACTCACGGTGGGCTATAGAGGCATACGGCATGCCATTGATCACCACATTCTTGAACTGTGCAACCCATTTTGTTTGTGTCAGCCCAGGCCATCTAAATTTCGTTGTTTTTATCTAGAGTGCTCAGTTTTAGAATCAATGCATTCTTACCCTAGTGAAGGTTTTCACTTGAAGACTTTCATGTTTGGCTCTGAAATAACATTGCAGCCCAATAGGCTCATCTAGTCTCACCCGTTCCCACCACTCTTTTATACTCTGTAAACTGCAACACTTGAAATTGAGAGAATACTAAGAGGCTACCGACCGCGGCCATGGCGTCCACTCTAGGCGCTTCGGCAGATGCGACATCTGATTTTGGAATATAATATCTGTTTTCTTGATAATCCGCAGTGTTTGCCTCACTCCCCAACGCCGCGCACGACTCAGCACGGTCGCGCGCTATAAGTTCAAGATCGCAGTCATATCTCTGTAAAGTGATTAGCGTAATAGAAGAGTTGAAACTTTCTGTTACTCTTCACCAACCAATTTCTGCATATTTGCAGCTGTAGGCATGTAGACACCGTTTCTCTTTGCCACTTGTCCCTGGGCAAGTACTGATCTGAACACGGTAACTTTCAAGCAGATTGTGGATGTTGGTACAGCATGATTTAGCACTCTTTTGCTACATTTCGATCCTGTCCAGGGACATTGAATGTCACCATTTACAATAGTTTTTTTTTCGTTATGCCAGAGCTGAACTAACCTATACAAGTTAGTCATATCAAGAGCCTTCTTTCTGATTTTGTCGTTCGTTCGTTTATTACCTGGGCACATCTGGTTGTCTAAAAACACATTCACAGTACAGGAATATATTCATCACATTTTGCTCAGGAGGTCCTTTCAGGAAAAAAAAGAATTATGACAATTGCTCAAAAAAATTTTGACCAATCACTTACTCTTTTAATCTATATATATAAAACTCAATGTCTGTGAGGATGTTCGTTTACTTGTTCGTTCGTTATAGAAACGCGCGCCACTAAACCGATCCGGCTGAAACTTCGTACGCGTATATTTTCGACCCCGGCGATGGTTTAGAGCTACTTTCCGTGGCGATTCGCCGGGCCATTCTATCGATTTATTGATTTATTTACTCAAACCTAAGAAAATGAAGGGCCATCATGGCAACCGATCATTTTTACATATAAGCATGTAAGCAGGGGCGGTAAAGTCCATTTCACTTTTAAAGTTGGTAGGGTGCGGCAATTAGTCTGAAAGCGCTTTATGTGCATGATAGAAGAAATCTAGAGGCGTAAGTTTACAAGTTCTGTTGGCTTAACTAACTTGAAGTCTCGGGTGAGACCGGGGCCACCAGCTAGTTAACAATAATGAAAACTACAAAGAAACTTACTCGCTGGAGGTACAGGAACTTTGGTTGTTTTTTCTCCAGCAGCAGTTGTAGTTTCACCAGCGCCAGTTCCACCTGTTGTTGTTCCGCCACTACCAGCTGCCGTGGTTTCAACTGTTTCTCCTGCTCCCGTAGTCTCTGCGCCTGTGCCTGTTCCGCCTGTCGTCGCTCCTTCGGCAGCAGTAGTGCTTTCTCCTGCGGCGGTAGAACCTCTTGCACCGGTAGTCTCCCCTCCTGCGGCGGTGGTTTCCCCTGCTGCAGCGGTAGTTCCTCCTGCGGCAGCGGTGGTTTCTCCTCCTGCTGCTGCAGCAGTAGTTGGGTCCTGAGATCGTACCCCTTCGAAAATCTATATGTATGCATATAATGCTGGTTGAGAAACCCTAGAAAGGCCAATGTTAAGTGCTTACGAGTAGAGCGATAGAAGAATTGCTAGATAACGCATTGCTGGTTTGAACTGCGCTATTGATAATTACTCGTCAACGCTTATATATACCGTATGTACATGTATAGTTTTATAGAGTCAATGCTTTTGTGGTGGTTTTTTTAGATTGAATGTTTCGTAAACTAAAAGTCAGTGGTTTGGTATGCGTTGTTTTTGCGTTCATCTCTGACCGCAATGTCGTAATCGAACCTTCGTATTAGTAATGTGAATGTGTTCCTTAGCCTATTCTAAGATGATAACAAAGTGGAAAAAATTTTATGTCTTTAATGAAGTCTGAAATACATGCTGAGCTGTGAGCGTTTTTTCAAGCCAAATCCAAAGCAGGGTGTAGAAAAGTCAATTGGTCGCAGTTTCCAGATAGAGCGTGATATTCTATTTTCGGAGTAAACTGCCGGGCATTTTCTCCTCAATTGACCAGCTCAAGCATGCCAAAAGAGTTCGCGACCAAAGGACCCTATTCCGCACTGCGTGTAGCCTAAGAGAATCATGGGTGCTAAGGATTGCTTTCGAAACGTAATGAAGCGGCTGTGCACCTTGTTTGAAAATCAAAATAGTTCAGCTTAGACACCCGAAAATAGGATAGTAGGGGTATATTAGACTGGAAAAATCCTCTGAATCAAGTCCTGCTCTGTCCCATTCGAGCGGTTCCAAATACGTCTTTCAGTCCCGCATTCAATTTATCCCGAAAACTCGTAATCCGGCGTAAAAAAATTTGGCGTTCAAAGGCCATATAAATTTCATTTATGTTAGAGTGCATGAAAATTACTTGAAAAACAGTTTCTTTATTCTTGGTGCTGCTACCGCTTGCGCAAGTAACTTAAGAAACTTTAAGAAACTCAAATTTCGATATTGCGTGCAAATCACACTGCTTAACAATATGCCAATAAACTTTGCAGTTTCATGCACACGGTAGGGAGCCCAGGGGAAAATGCGAAAACGGCAAAGTCGAAAATTTTAGCCGCCTTCTGCTAAACGTTTTGAAAGATTGTCACCTTGCAGTATTTGGGGTACAGATGCATTCCTAAGCCTTGAGATATACATTGGAACCAGCACTCATGAAACTCCAAGAAAGAAGACTTTACGGAGCAAATTTGCTTAGACGCCAAATGAAAAAATGGATAAAGAATTAGATTAATCCGATGATCTGTGCTCCCATGGAAAGATTGTTCCATTAGGACGTTCACTGGCGCTTTGCAAAGAGTGACAGAAAAAACATTACTTGAAGTGCTTTAACACATTGACGACCGCTTGACACACGTCTCATTGAAATGGCTACTAATTTGTGTCAAACCAACTCTGGGAGTTTCCTTTTATGCCGGACCTAAATACAACCCTACTTTTTTACCAGCATTTCAACGCTACTGTAGGTGTACTGCAGATGGAAATGTGCGCGATTTTATCTGAAAAATGTTGGCTGGTCCGAGAATGGCTTTGATCGTCAATGCGTTAAAATCTACCACCACCTTAACTCAAATTTGGAGCACGTTTCAGCTCAAAAATTGGGCTCTGCCGCCTGAACAGTCCCCAAACTTGACGAGAACCCTGTTTTTACAAACACGAGCACTGGTTTGAAGCTCGCAGTAGCTCATTGGAAACATGGAGGCGCTACTGCCACGGAAAAGTTTGCTACGATTATTACAGCTAGGATATGTTCGAAGGGCATGGGGAATTATCAGTTGTGGAATTTGCGCAAACTTTTTCGAAACATGTAGTGCGTCCATGTTCCAATAAAGATCTGCGAGCTTCGGACCAGTACTCGTCTTTTTAAGAGCAGGGTCTTACAAAGCAAGTGTAAGTTTGAGGACTTTTCAGAACGCAGAGCCCAATTTTTGAGCTGAAACGTGCTCCAAATTTGAGTTAAGGTGATATAGATTTTAAAGCATGCCAAGTACAGTCTATCCCAATCCCAACCAGGCCAAAACTGGCATGGTGGGAGTCCGTGTCGCGAGGGTATTGCGTCATGTTCACGGCTAGCTAGTCTCTCCTCTCTCCTCAATCTATTCGCTCTCTGCGACAGCGCGCGCAGTGCAAACCACTAGCGCTGCGAGCGCGCAAATTCAGCCGGCGGTTCAGCCTGATCCCAATTGAGGCAGACTGTAATGTACTTTCGGTCACATTCGCAAACCCACTAAACGCTCAAATGGAACAATCTTTTCATAGAAGCACAGATCAGTCGAATACTTCTCGACAGTCTAATTTAATTTTGGCGATCCTTTGTTATCCAAGCAGATTCCTTAATGTCTCCTGTTTTGAGGTTTGGTGAATGCTGGTTGCACTGCATATCTGCTTAAGGATGCATCTGTAGCCCAAATACTGGAAGGTGACGAGTCTTCAAAGGATAGCAAAAGATGGCTGCAAATTCTTCACCAACTTCGACTTCTTGTTTTCGTCATTTTCCCCACCGTCCCTTTCTGTGTGCATAAAAACCAAAAATTTTTTGGCACATCGTCAAGCAATGTGATTTGCACGCAAGATCAAAATTTGAATTCCTTATATGCGAAACAATGTAAGTTAAAGCAAAATTCCGGGGTGGCTGCAAGCAATTGGTTGGTACTTTATATTAGCTGATCTAAACGTTTTACAAACATCCTCCCTGCTTCGCAGTTGGTCTTTCACTAGGGCAGTATGTTTCGCCATCTGTCATCTGTCTGCCGTTCATTCTTTTCGTTTGTTACCGATTAGCATGTAGCAATACGAAATGAACAGCTTTTGATGCTGGAGCTATCATCTCAAGCGCCGCTATCAAAAGGAGTTTGCCCTGTTATTTCTAACACTAAAGCAATTTTCTCTCCCACAATTGTCGGCCGCCTCAACGCGGCGTGGGGGTGGCACAGGGTGTCGAACCGCAATGCAGCCGAGTGTATACTCTGGCGGGGCCTCCTAAGCTGTGAAGGAGTTCGACGTTTCGGTTTCGGCCGGATGCCTAGCTAAGAGCCGGCTAAGCAGAGCCACCGCCGTCTGGTTTTCTGGTCACTAGGCGGTTCTCCCCCCCCCCCCCAGCCCGGGATCAGCGATCGCCCCGTGGAAATCAAGAGTAGGCCTAGTAAGTCTGCTTTCGTAAGGGAACAAATCTTATTACTCAGAGAGCAAGAAAATATAGAAAAAACCCTGTACATCGGATCCCGCCTACGGCGCTGGGTGTAGCAAGAACGATGTCAGGGTTCTTAGGGCGCTTGGATCGGACAAAACGACACGTCTGCGCGGACGACACGCCATGGAGATTGCCTCATGCTTTGCACCTACAACGCCAGGACAGTCTCCACAAACGCCGACCTCCACGCTCTTCTCGACGCTGCAGTGCACATCAAGTACCACGTCATCGCTCTGTAGGAAACGAAGTCCAGGAAGAAGACGTGCGACATATGAGTGATGGGACCCTCATTATTCGTGTGAAAAGGTTCCGTCACGAAACTTGGAGGCGTTGGTTTTGTCGTCCACCCATCTATCGCATCTTGTCGATTCGCATGAGATTGAAATCCTATCACCTCGAATAGCCATCCTACGACTACGACCTCCACGTCGGAGGACCATCAGCACCATCACCTACTACTCCTCAACATCAGCAGCTGACGATTCGGAGCTAGATGCTTTCTACGAAGACGTGGAGCAAGTCGTCCGCAACGAGAAGTCCTTCTACAAGTATGTTGTGGGCGACTTCAATGCGAAAATCGGGATGCCACTAGAAAAGGAATATAGGATCGGGAAGTTTGGATATGGGCTCCGAAACGAAAACGGCAACCGTCTCGTTGGGTTCCTCTCCGCCGCACGACTCTTCCATGGAAACTCCATCTTTATGAAGAAAGAATATCGCCGGTGGACTTGGGAATCGCCCAACGGAACGACTCATGCGGAGATCGACCACATTCTCACCAACCGAAGGTGGAGCTTGCTCAATATCTCAGTAGTTCCATCCTTCTGCAGTGGCTCCGATCACCGCCTCCTTCGAGCGAAGATACGACTCAGCCGAAGGATGGAAAAGAAAGTCTGTCACAGTGCCGCGGGAAGGAAGGAAGTCGTTTATGACGGTAACAGGCTGGAGGAGCTCATATCAAGATGTGACTGGCCCATCGAGGAGGACCCAACGTACGACTACGACCGGCTTCTGAAAGGATTGCGAGCCTGCGGAGAATGCGCCTCAGTGACTTCTGAGAAGAACTTGGACCGCATTTCGAAGACCACCAAGGAATTGCTCGAAAGAAGAAGATCATTGAGGCAGGATCCGAATGCAACTCATCTCGAGCGACTGATAGCCAACGCCAGTTGCAGAACAGCTTTGCAAGAGGATCTCAGGAAGTACAGGCAAGCCAAGATACTGGAAGCAGCCGAAAGAAGACGAAGTCTCAAGAAGTGCCAAAGGGACCTCTGCGAATATCACGTACCGCTGGCTGCACTACTGAACGAAGACGGCACTCCGACTTTTTCCCGATACAAGATGGAATCTATCGCGAAGAACTTCTACACCAACCTCTTCCGCTCATCAACACCCGTGCAGATGCCCGTTGTTCCCACTGGAGAAGTACCACCACGAATTCTACCTGCTGAAGTGCGTATCGCGATACAGACCATGAAGACGTCCACGGCTCCAGGACCAGATCATCTTTCCGTCGAACTTCTGCGAGCCGGAGGACACCGTCTACATGAAGTGCTAGCGTCGCATTTAACATCTTGCCTTCAGAGGGAAGATTTCCGACCGGTGGAAAACTTCAAGAACCGTCCTTTTTGTCAAGAAGGGTGAACGGGAGTATCTTTGAAACTACCGTCCAATATGCCTGCTGAGTTGCTCTACAAACTTTTCACGAAGATTATCCTCTCTCGCTATCTAGGACACTGGATGAAGCCCAACCTCAAGAACAAGCTGAATTTCGCAAAGGATTCCGCTGCATGGACTACATCCAGACGGTTTTTAGGGTCATAGAATTCTGTCGGGAGTACCAACTGCCTCTCGTTCTAACCTTCGTCGACTACGAGAAAGCCTTTGACAGCGTCGAAACTAATGCCATCCTGTCGGCGCTAGTCGATCAAGGAGTGGTCCCAGGTTACGTGAGAAGTCTCAAGAAGGGCATTAGCCGACTGCTTAAGCATTGTGTAACGACGTTACAGTTGTTCCATTCCTGATCGTTCCAAATGGAAAAGGAGTTCGACAAAGCAACACAATCTCGCCGAAGCTGTTCACCGCGGCCTTGCAGTGGGTGATGAAGTCACTGGACTGGGACGAGAGAGGCATGCGAATTGATGGGAGATCCCTCGAACCTTCGTTTTACGGAAGACATCGTTGTCTTTTCAGCAGTACTACAGAAGCAGAGATGATGCTGAAGGAATGGAACGAAGTCGAGGAGAAGATCGGATTGCGAATGAGTCGAAAGAAGACTCAATTCATGAGGAACGCCCTTTGCGAAGATGCAGGAATGGAATTGGAAGGCACCCCTATCATGGAGACGTCTTCTTACGTGTATCTCGGACGCTTGATGAACATGGAGAACGACTAGAGGAGAGAACTTAAAGGAGAAGAAGAGCAGCCTGGGCTGCTTTCGGGCCTCTGAGTGAAGCAACCGACCAACTGACGGACCCGAAACTTCGTGCCCACGTGTTCGACTCAACCGTTCTCCCGGCGCTCTGTTACGCAGCTGAGACTTGGCCCAACACTGCAGCTGCGTCGAAAGCTCTACGGACCACTCACAGAACGCTAGAGCGTAGTCTTCTGAAGATGACACGACACAAACAACATCATGTCGGACTTCGCAGTGCGGATATGAGAAGAATGTCCCGTCTTCGTGACCCAGCGGATTATGTCGCGAAAGCGAAGCGTCGATGGGCCGGTCACATCATCAGAAGAACAGACGACAGATGGACACTAAGAACATCAGAGTGAATTCCTCGCGAAGCAAAACTTCCCCAAAGAAAACCTCCAACGAGATGGGCAGACGTGTCGTGGAACGGATAAACCAGCTGAGAGATTAGCTGGATACGATTCTTGCATCTGGAACTTGTAGACGCAGCCACGACGTCAGCCAAGAAGATCGTGGATGTCCGAAGCGAGGGACAGGGAACAATGGAAACTTCTGAGCTGGGGCAGTAGGTCACGTGAAGGGAGACGGTCAAGAGGCGCGATTTCTCCGGCTGTCACCAACTCAAAACTCCAGTTTAGTGTTGTGGAGTCTTCAAAAAGTCCAGATAAAATGCATTGGCATGCTGTCTGTCTGAGGTTATTACTTGCTGAGTTTGGTGGCTTTTGCTGGGAAACGAACCGAAATATTTACAAATCTTTCAACGGCATTTTCATGGGTTTTTGACCTTCAAAATTACTGTTTTGAATTGATTCCAAGACAGCAAGATTGAGCAACTCATACAACTACCTAATATATCTTCTTCCAAGATTCAGTTACTTTTGAAATGTTACAAAACCTTTATTATGTGGTATTTGCTGCCATCTGGCAATAAAAATCGCGTTTCTTGATATACACCCCACGTGAAGCCGGCCATCTAAGTATCTAAGTAAGTAAGTAAGTAAGGCAA
Source organism: Cylicocyclus nassatus (assembly GCA_958299035.1). Taxonomy (NCBI): domain Eukaryota; kingdom Metazoa; phylum Nematoda; class Chromadorea; order Rhabditida; family Strongylidae; genus Cylicocyclus; species Cylicocyclus nassatus. The sequence continues at coordinate 76,409,158 of CATQJL010000112.1, forward strand.
TTTTCTTTATGTGTTAGCAAGACATGCTCAGCTTGCTTTTGCGTTGTATCGCAAAAAAGGGTCTTTCAGCTTTGCGACATTCATGTCGAAGCATTTCCAAAATTTGATATCACAAGTAATGGATGCAAAGCAGATCGTCGGTATGCTCTCCTCTATGCTGCTTCCTTTCTTGAGTCTCGCATATTCGCTGCAAAGTGTTGATAAGCTAAATTGCAGCTTTCAAGCAACTAAAGAAACTTTTTCAAAGTATTCATGCGATGTAATCTAAGCATAAGGTCGATTTGATTATTTTATTTATTCATTCTTCACGGACTAAAGCGTGTTACAAAAATCAAGAAGATATACAGCTGAGACGTTACGATATTAAAGAGAAAAGAAAGCAAGCACGCAGTGAAATCATTGCCAATTCAGGTCCAGCTTGATATACTAATAAAAATTCCAAGGACTAAGGTTTTGCTCAAGCAGACTCTGCCAGGAATATATAAATGTCGGTAGGGTTTGTACTCATGCCCCCTCGTTTGCCAGCAAAAAAGACCTCAAAAGTTAGTATGGCAGTGTCTGAAAACAAAACTTGTTTGTCCCTACTCAAATGTTTTTTTGCTTAGGTACGATTTCGGAGACTGGAAGTGGCTGAGCTAAGCGTTGGGATGATGCCGTTTTGTGTGTTTTATGCTTCTGTGAGCGCAAAGGTCGCAGTCAATCCGTCGTCATGATTTCATAAATGACCTATACACACCTCTGAAAGTTCTGGATCAACACCACTGCTTATGAGGTAATACATGCGCTCTCGATTTTTCTCTGCATTTAAAGGCAGCGTCCACCCAAAGTAGGAGTCCACGAGATTCGATGACATACTAATGTGGGCCCCCACACTAGGCCAACCCCCCAAGTTTCCCCGCAAAAGGTTGCTTCCGGAGCGAGAAATCCGCTCCGGGAGGGACGTAATCCAGAGCTGATCATTCCGCCCAGCTGGTCACTCCGCCCATTTTGCAGGTTTGGCGGGCTGCGGCGCTGATATACGCGGGCTATAATAGCGCCGCAGCCCTGCGACCTGCACTTCCACCCTTCCCACTTGTTCTCCAAAATAGGGGTTTTGGGGGGTTTCGGGGAATCTCGACTTCATATTTGAAATCAGGATCTTCACAAGGCCCGAAAGCGACAAAGACATAGTCGAGAATTTGGGTGGACGGTGCCTTCAACGGGATTCCCAGTTTTCGATAAGGTACGCACAAGCATTAATGCTCAGGAAGCCTTTACCATAATTAAGCAAAACTTTATTTTTATCCTGGAAACATGTATAGTGTGTATAAGACCAATAAATGAGGTCCGTAGCTAATTTGAAAGAAAACCTTTCATTTTTCAAAGTTTTTTCGTTATCGTGACTATGGATTTTCATTGTTCATCTTAAACTCACGCTGACATCAGGTTGGTGAATTATGTTGCACTATTAAAATCTTAGTTTTCTTCACAATTGCTCTTTACTGTGATCTACATGATATGCTAGTTGACTTACCCGGCTCCGCCCGGCCCTGTCATTATTATATTCGTAATCAGCATGCTCGATTACCCCTCTGTGCCAACTCCCAGCCCTGTAGCTCAAATTTTGCAAAAAATCGATGAAATCGATATCGATCGATGACGAAAAGTAGCCTATGACACCCGACGGGGCCCGAAGTGTGTGTGTGCCAAGTTTGGTCCGGATCGGTTCAGAAATGGAATTTTCAATTTGGAACATACGTACATACATACATACAAACAGACATTCAGCTTTATATATAAGATATCAGGTGGGTCCGAAAGTTCGTGCCGTTTTTTAGACCTATTCTAAATCGTTCAAAAAAAGGCGGACAAATTCTTTGAACAGTATTCGATGCAGAGTTTCTTCCTCTTTCCAAGAGCTGTGAATCTTCGTTTTAGACTTTTGAAGGTGTTCTAACAACATCTAATAAGGCAAACCTTTTTCAGATTAAAGCGATTTTTTGCGTCTCTCTGGCTTGCTTTCTAAAATTACTAAAATATTTTCTGAGGTAACCAAAAAAAAATATATTTGGCTCATTCTAACCTAGCAAAACGCCAGACTTGAACAATTTAGATATCTACCATTCGGTGCACTTTTACTCCTCTTTCTGAAGGCTGCCTTTCCTTCGCGAAACATGTTTCGCGAAGGAAAGGCACATGCATGTTACTTTTGCGGGCAGACGCTGTGTTTCCCAATTTTTTGATTTGTGGTAGAATTTCCAAAATTTATCCATTTTTAATCGCTCGTTTACCTGATAATACTAGTGATAGTAATAACCAAGCTTTAGAACTTCAATATTTTGAGGAGTACGCAGTTTTTTGTACGGTTCTGTGTCACGCGATTTTTCAAAATCCCATGCTCCGGTAAAATAATGCAGCAAAATTCTGAAGAGGAAGCTCAGAAAATGCAAAACATTGCTTTAATAAAGGTTTACCCTATCAGTTGGTTACGAGAGCACCTTCAAAGTCTAAAACAAAAATTTTGAAAATTTGCCATAATAGTGAAGGGTTCTGGTTTTCGGCAAATATCTCATCGTACCTCGAAACGAAGAGGAAGAAATTCTACATCAGATACTGTTTAAAGGATCTGTCTGCCTTCTTTTCGATTTAGAATAGGTCTATAAACGGCACGAACTTTCGGACCCACTTATTACTTGGGAAATTCGAATTTTTTTCGCCTATTCGACTATTATATTATATTAATATATTCAAAAATCGAATTTCGAATATTCGAATATCGAATATCATTCGATTTTGAAATATTATTCTAGAAATTAAATACCCATGTGTTACGTTAACATAACCATGCAAATAGTTTACAAGTATTGTGAGGTCTTTGTAGTTCCCTTTTAAACGACTAGTACTCTGCAACACATGAATTGCTCTTCATTTCTGGACAGATATGTGCATGCCAAAACTCTGGGCGAGATTTCAACCATCAAAAACATAAAAATCTTCCTTTACGATAGCGGGCTCTTATGAGTCCGTTTCTTCTGAGCTGCTATAACTTCCACTGATTTCATGAGGACATCCGTAGCGTAATAATCATTGCATATTTATGCTTCCCGTTGATGACAGGGACTGTCGCAGGTTGCGAAGCACGCGCCGCGCCGCTCCGCCGAACGCTCGTGCCATACAAGTTGTGCACAAGTCCTGCTCATATCTCATCCATGCTGCGCGGGCTCTCTACAGTCAGTCAGTGCTGTCAACAACTCAACGATACACAGATAGTATACAGTCGGATCATTTCATATGATCATGTGGTCATTGCACCCATTGTCCACCTTTGGCGTTTCCCGTCCTGGATTTTTGAGGAGAGAACCCTTGAAGGCAGCGTCCAGGCAGAGCTGGACCTGGGGATTTTACGTGGAAAGTACTGTTGGGGTGACTAAGGCACTGCCCAAGCGGCAGCGCAGGTAGTGCTCTAACGGCTGAGATATTTCCCTCGCAACTGGACCCCGCGATCGTGTTCGCATGGATTTATGGCAGTTTCGCACCAGGATCCACGCTTTACGCCATGAATCCATGCGAATACGATCGCGGGGTCCAGTTTCGAGGGAAATATCTCAGCCGTTAGAGCACTACCTGAGCTGCAGGTTGGGCAGTGGCTTAGTTAGGGGCCCAAAATTACTATTCACGTGAGATACCTATGTGTCCAGACTTGCCTGGACGCCGCCTTTAAGGTAAATGCTCTCGATGTGTTCTCATTGTTTCTTTCCTTTGTTAAGTACTAACGCCTTAAAGTGATGTAAGCGATAACAATCGACCATTCTCCCGCGTTGCGATTGGAAATCCAGGATGAAGACGTCAAAGATGGCGTGTGCTATGCTGTGTTGTGCTATGCTTATATGGAGTTCGATCACTCGATGCTTATCGAATAATCGATTATTCGATGATGGTCATCGATGATCATGATCATGATCTACATCCAGTATGATTATATGATAGCCATCTAATTATAGAACTTTTCCTTGCGCTTCTTGTGGAACTAAATATAGGAGCCTGCATGATCGCGAGAGTCGGCCGTGCGTACAGCTATTGCGCCGCGCACGTCCGATGTCACTGAAGTGGCAGGTGCCAGACTGATCCTGTATAACCGGTTCGTCCGGTTCACTCATTCATTATTGGTTAAATTAATCCACTGACCAATAGCAGAGGCGTAAACCGGATGAACCTGTTGAATAGTGTAAGCCTGGCACCCACCTATGTTGTGGGACGGACACCGCGGCGCAATGGTCGTACGCACGCCCAACTCTAACGATCATGCAGACCCCCATAATATCAATACTTAAACTCTAGAAAAAATCTTTCTAAATAGTTAATGCGGTCAGACATTGAAGGATAAATTGTAGATCTCGGCGGCTGTTTATACTTCAACAGATTCGAATTCGGTGTGCCTAGCTAGATTCGTGGTCGTTATTCAAAAACTCTTTCGACGGTGGGTTATAGCCAGCAGAGACTGAGAGCAGGATGCTCAGTCACGCTTCATACACTATACCGTCCCTAAGCGGTGCGTTCGCTACATTTCTTGATCTGGTTTAAGTTTTCACGATTATTCACGTACTGCATCTGTAGAACATATTTATGAGCGCCTTCGCTGTGATACATGATACGGGGGTGCTCAAAGACGCAAAACTACCAAGTTGTAGCTTTGTAATTCTGCTAAGCAAATTGACTGTTGCCTTCGACTGCGTGACTGTATCATTTATCTAGAGCTTTCATGCTTCTGATGGTCAACATGATTTGGTAATTGAAGACTACGGAATCATAAAAGTGAGAAAGATACGATATTGTGGTGAAGGTGCATGATGTTTGCAATGTATCGACGATAACAGAGACTTTGCAGAGAGTATACGAATATATCAAATTGACAAACATTTGCAGTTAACCGCAAAACTTTTGCTTGCAAGAATGTTGGCCCTTATTTTAGTAAAAAATCGTTTTTTTGGAAAATGCACGTTGATTAGATTTGGCTGGTTCACCAATCTTCTATGAATGAGAAGCTGGAAAGCATCACAATGTCATGAGCAAGTGCGCAGACTGGCAAGAGGATTGTCGTCAGTGGTGGCAAACTATTGAGCCATAAGGGAAATAATCGCGGTGCGTTCATCGATTTCACCGCCCTCGCCAAATGTTTGTAAACCTAAAAATTTGCTAAAACTTGGTCCACATGGATTATTTGACATGGTAATTACTAAAGTGATACTCAGTTTGTCTGTCTCTAAGTTAGTGTTTTCATACGAAACTACGGCAGATGATCAGTGCATTTCTATCCTGCATAATGTGCTTGACATCGTTAACAAAAATCATGTTATCGCTACATCCTATCGCATCAATTACGACCCCCTTCCCACTCTGATCCCTCACTACGACTCGGTGTGGCGTCCACACCCTTCGCACTTGACCTAGTTACCAGCTACGGTACGGATAGGACAGGGTGGTACAGGCGTTTTCCATGCGTATAGCGCGCGTAGCCCTGCAGACATTTGAACACGTTGAAAAACTTGTTGAACCTCCACTTTAGAGCATTGGTTTTGTAATCTCTAGCTATCAAAAACTGCCACGCGCGTACGTTGGCAAACGTCGCAAAGCCCTGCCCGCTATACTGTGGGGAATAGACGATAAAAAGTTCTGAGATTCCCGCATGTTTTTCGCTGATTTTATCATGGTGTTAATGTGCACAAAAGCGAATAGCTACTGTGTATCTCTTTCAACAGCATTTTGTTAAAATGGAGGTGGATTATCTGCACTTGGTGAAATTTCTCGGCAATCAATGATACCCATAGGCTGTTTGTATCGTATACTCGTCTTGGAAAAAGAAATGAAAGTGCGCATGCGTCGCAACCGGCGGAAATAGTAATTGAGCGGGAAGGCGTAATTATCTTCGCTAATCGAGCATTCAAGTTTTCTTCAATGTGCTTGCCCCGACCAGGGCTCTGCATGAGGTGGCTTTCTCAATTTTTGAAAAACGAAATTCCTTTAGACTTCGGCGCAAAAGTACGACATCAGCTATGACGCGATCATGAATACATCAAAACGAATAACGGAAAATAATGGAACACAACATAAAAACAACATCGACAGACGAAAAAGAAACTAAAGATGTTCGTAATGTCCGAATTGGCGGCATGCTGTGTCCGGCGCGCTCCCTTGCGCGCTTGGAGCAGGCTTGTTGCCGCCATACATAATATTCGGAGGCCTGTAACTAGGAGAGGCAGAGGGGGTATGGAGAGCTTCAAAAACTCAGTTGTAGGGTTTATTAGAACAAAGCTATGTTAAAAATGTAAGAAAATTATGTAAAGGAAGAAAAATATACGACTTTTTTACAGCCACCTCAGGTGGCTGTCCAGGTGGCCGAAAAGCCATCTATCAGCTAAAAAAGTTTGCCACGCTTTCAATTCACATAATTTTTTCATAATTTTTCGCACATAGTCCCAACTCCCTATTGCCCATCTACACACCAATTTTGGTGCCAGTCCATTTTCTCTTCGCTGTAATCAAGCCTTTTGTTTATTTTGAGGCAGGTTTAAATTCCCACGCTTTACCGGCGAACAGGTTGAAACAAAAAATTTTTGGTTTTTGCAGATCGAGAACTCAGAAATGACAATTTGCGTCTTTTCTAGAAGATGGGTGACATAAAAGCAGAAGGCGATCGCGTGTGTGAGGGGGGGGGGGCGCATGGTTGGGATTTCGCTTCAACGAAATCCTCCTTGCTTTTTATTCCAAAACGATATCCAACTTGCGCCGTAAGCCACGTGTGCCGAGCCCTGGCCCCGACTGGTGAGTTCAGATACTGGGATATTGTGGCTTTTGAGCAGCACCCAGTGCACTTAGTTCTTACTCGAATGCATGAAATATTCATAATCACGTTGTTGAGCGAAATAGGAACTACTCAGGACTCTGCTTTTCGGACACCGGATCTTCCAGTGATAGACGAAAACAACGAGTTTGAATTGCGCTGATTTCACATTATATCATCAAAACAAGTAAGTAACATCAAGACAAGGCTGCTTTCTTTTTATTGAAGCTAGAGCTCTTAAGTGAAAATCGTAATGCTTTGGAGGAGAAAAGTCCAACGAGACGGCTACTCTCAGACAGCGGATAGGACCCCTCTGCCGGAGAAATGGCAGGGTCGCGGCGTTTCCCCAGCGGTGGGTCTCCCATTTGTCCGGCGGAGCCCTCCCATTTCTCCGGCGGAGACCTCCCATTTGTGCTCCGGATACCTCCCATTTTCTGCTCCGGAGACCTCCCATTTTCTGCTCCGGATACCTCCCATTTTCTGCCCCGGAGCCCCCCGATTTTGTGCGCCGGAGCCCCCCGATTTTGTGCTTTGCAAGTCTGCCGCGGCATACTGTAATAAGCCCTAATTAAAGGCAGCTTCCAGGCAGATCTGGACCTATGGGGCTTTTACATGGAAAGTACTTTTGGGGCCCTAACTAAGGCACTGCCGAAGCAGCAGCTCAGGTAGTGTAATGGCGGAGATATTCCCCTCGAAACAGACCCCCCGCGAACGTATTCGCATGGATTCATGGCAGTTTCGCGCCAGGATCCACGCTTTGCGCCATGAATCCATGCGAAATACGGTCGCGGGGTCCAGTTTCGAGGGGAATATCTCAGCCATTACAGCACTACCTGAGCTGCCGCTTGGGCAGTGGCTTAGTTAGGGCCTCAAAAGTACTTTCCATGTAAAATCCCCATAAGTCCAGACTTGCCTGGACGCTGCCTTTAAGCTCCTAACCCCATTTTGTCTCTAAACCCCATCCAAATAAGCCGAATAGGACCCCCCCCCGGGTAGGAGTTTAGCGCGACCCTCAACCCCGTTCTTTACCCCCTCCCTCTCACCCCTAGCGTTTGTGGACGTCCCCACTTTGGGTGGACGGTGCCTTTAAACTGCCCTGAAAACGATTCTTACATATCCCTTCAGAAATCAGAAGTCTTTTGAAACGTTTTGAAACACTTAAAATGCGCTAATTAGTCCCATCTGGCAAAAATCGCGCCTCTTGACATACACCCAAGTTCGAGATGCCACTTGCTTAAACTTTCAGCAATCGAATACACAGCCATGCTCGTGAGCCCTTGGCATCAATTCCTAGGAAGAAAAGTTTGAACTAGACAAACAGCTAGAAGGACGAATCAGAATACCACGACAAAGACACAATAATCGGCTGCATCAGAAGCTAAAATAAATGCGGATTCCTAGAAACTACAAAAGCCAAGTCACACTAATCTCTTTCATCCGGGTTGTAATGTTTGGTAAAACTCGACATTATTTTGATGTGCAGACGAAAAAACGAAGGAAAAAGACTTGGTTGCGAAATCAACACGCATGTCGTAGCGCCAAAACTTGCCGCGAATGGGGCATTCCGGCTCTTTCTGGGCGCTTTTGGCTTTTTTTAGAGCTTTTGGGTGTTTTTTTTTCGACGAATATGACGGGTCCCTCTAGAAACCCTCGAAAGCTGACGAGAAGCGCCATTTTAAAGATAAGAATTTTCACGAATGGGCCAACCCACTTCGGAGGCCCGTGCAAAATAATCATGCAAAATAAGAAAAAAAAGGAAAGATATGACAATCCACAAGTTGCTCACCGAATGTGGCTATGTCTGATTAGGACACGGGCGTGATGAATGGATTTTGCCAATCCCAACTTGAAAACCTGCGTCTGCAAACGTCTCTCGAGGAAATCTTCCACACGAAGACCGAGAATGTAATCGAGCTTCATTCGATCCTCAGGAAGCACTCCAATACGTACAAGACGGCGAAGAAGAGCAGTGATAGCCTGAAAAGTTGCACCTTAGGGAACGGCCATAGGTTCGCAATGTTCGCGGTTCGCAGTGTTCACGGTGTTCGCGGTGTCCGTGATGTTCGCGGTGTTCCGGTGTTGTCGGTGTTGTCGGTGTTGTCGGGATCGGCCATATGTACTATTCCAGATGATACTATTCGATACTATACTATTATGATACTATGATACTATTACTATACTATGCCATACTATCCCACGGCGAACACTGCGAACACCGCGAACACTGCGAACCTATGGCCGTTCCCTTACGACCGTTTCCCCAAAAAGTAATCATTTCTTTCTCGAGCGCAGGAAATCAACAAAATATCAGGTAACTGTATATAAGATTTTGAAAGAATTACAAAGGCAGAAAAGAGGGATTTATTAGAGCGGAACCCAATATTTACAAACATGTTAGTGCCTATCAAATCTCTGAAAATTTTTGATGAAGCTCTTTTCTCTTCAATCAAAGTACGCAGCAATAAAACACGAGCTAAATCTGTAGGTTGCTCCTAGATCAAAATCTTCAAGCAAAAGACGAACAGAGTTGGAAGATTTTCACTCACTAAGTGTAAAGGAATGAAAAGATGAAATAGCAAATCGATCAGCATACAAATTATACCACAAAAATGAAGCTGACGCAAAATGCACTTTTCTCTGACAAGGTTTGGAAGTCCTGCCGAACATAGAATGTGAAAACGTCGTTACCTGGTCGAGACGCTCCTTCTCAAAAGAACGACGTGGAGCCTTTGTAACCTTCGAATGCACAGTCTTGATTCGAGGCATGGTTGACCCTACAGAGAAGCAATGGCATATGGAGAACTTAGTATATAACTCGAATCATTCCACGAAACGAGCAATGATAAACACGAGGGGCCAGTAAATCACAGAGTGGATAGATCTTTCACCATCATTAGGGACCCGTCATACTTCGCCGACAAAAAGCCCGAAAAACCCAAAAAAGTCCGAAAAAGCCCGAAAGAGCTGGAACGCAGAAACCAAATTATTATAGAATTCTGACGTTATTTTGATGTGCGGACGACAGAATGAAGCAAAAAGACTTGGTTGCGAAATCAACACCACGCCTTAGCAATGAATGATTTGCAACGACGCGCCAAATCGATACGCAGCCTGCTCCGGGGCCCTCCCATTTCTGCTCCGGATACCTCCCATTTTCTGCTCCGGATACCTCCCATTTTCTGCTCCGGATACCCCCCATTTTCTGCTCCGGATACCTCCCATTTTCTGCTCCGGAGGCCTCCCATTTCTGCTCCGGACCCCTCCCATCTTCTCCGGCGCGGCTCTTCCAAATTTGGCGGACTCGCGCCGGGCGAATTTCTCCGGCGCGAGTCCGCCAAATCTGGCAGAGTCGCGCCGGAGAAATTGCGGACCTTTGCAGCAGGGCCGGAGAAGCCTCCCACTTGCCTGCCAGTGATGTCACCGCGACGGACCGCCCATTTGCCCCTCTCTCATTGGTCAACTGGGTCCGGCGCGACTCTGGCAGATTCGGACTGTCCGGCGGAGGGGTCCCGTCGATTGTCTGAGCTGTTTCCTTCCGCAATCTATATCTCCCTATACTCCTCGAGTTACCTTGATTGCATTGTAGTCAGGCACAACAAACTTGTATAAACTTCTTCTTGCTGACAAAGGTTAGAAAGAATGTAGGGGACTTTGAAGCTTCGCCGAGGAGAGGGAAGTTATCAGTCTATTTGATCAAATTACCTTCTTTCTTTTGTTAGGTGGCGCAGAGCTACTTTACATTCTTATATTCTCCTTGCGTACATGATTTCGTATCAACTTATTGTATTAGCATCTCTTACATCAACTTTTTCACTCAACCTTGTGTGCGTTTTGAAGGAGACATTTGTTTAGCTAACAAGGGAATGGTCAGAAATCAAAGTGGCCAATCTAGACAAGCTGCATACCATTAGATGCAGCATGAAACGCTGACTCTAAATGTGTCTTCTTTACCTGCTTATCGCCTTTCTGGACAAAGCAATAAGCCATTAAAGATCATTATTTTGCTAAGAAATTACGCGTGAAATTGAGAATTCAGCCGTGCAGAGCCACGCTCACCTTAATGCTGTGCCAAAACATGCAGCTAGCTTACTTCAAATTTTTGAAGCCAGAAGCTGAGCTAAAAGTGCAGCAGAGTGCTCAATTTCGCTGTTTTTATGTATAATTTTCACAATAAAACCGCTTGTAGCTTCGTCTACAGAAGCGAGAAGCAGATAAGGAAGACGGATTCGAAGTTAGCGTATACTGCATCGAGTGGTATATAGCTTGTTTGGTTTGGCCGCTTCGACTTCTGACCATCCCCTTGTAAGCATAAAAATTGTCCTTGATGTTAGGTCGTTCCAAAAGTAATGTCGCTTTTTCAAAGGAACGCCGTGGAACATCTTAAGAGGTCTTGGTAGCTTTGATGCACATTTCATCCTCTTTCTAAATGTCAAGAAATCGTTGCAGCAAATGCAATGAGTCTCTATGAGCTTACCAAAATCTGCGACTCATGCTTTCTAAAATGATCAAGTTTCGCAATTTTTCTAGAGTTTCATACCAACGCTGCGAAGGAGTCCAAATAGCGTTCCGATAGAGCAAATCTTAGAGGATACAGTACAAACTTTCCCTTTTTCATAGCTCCCCATAACTTTCTAACAGATTTTTCACTAAACAGTCGGATTTTGGCAGGCCCACGACAGCCACACTCGCATCAAACGCCAATAATTTTTCGGTATCTTCAACTTCCAAGATGGTACTATGATTCAACACCAATTCTACAAAGCAAATGAGAGATTACGGATTTGAAAAATCAAATTCCGACTTTTTCGGGTACAGCCTCTTGAAAATGTGAGTTACTAGATGCCGTCCCCGGTCCTATCCAGGAAGCGGGCTTTGGCGGTGGAAGGTACCAGAATGCAAAAGCGTCAAGACTCGCGATCCCTTTCCGTATCGCTTCTGCGAAATATCTCCCTGACTCGAAGCACCCGATCCCCCTCGCCGCGAAATATAAATGATCTTTATCGCCCTGCTTATCCAACTGTGATCCAGGAATGATTGATAAGTTTATTACCTTATACGTAAGCAAACAAATCAATGAATCGATTGAAGGGCCCAGCGAATCGTCGCGAAAACTAGGCTATTTTTTGCAATGTGACTTACTTATAGGGGAGCAGTTACAGCCTTATCGGCTCACAACAGCCACCAGTCTATAAGCCACATTCTTACTAACAACTTTACAGAGTTTGAGTTTTATTTATACACTAGATGGCGACCCCAGTCCCGCCCGAAAATTGGGCTAGATCCTAAACGCGTTGAAACTTACCGCCCTGCTCAAAATCTGCGAAGAAACTGTGATGTGTCTTCCTTGCCGACTTGAAATACCGGATCCTTTTCGCCAAGAAATGTAAATGAACTTTACCGCGACTTACATGACCATGAGGAAATGATCCAACAATGGTTGGTGAACCCTCGATGAAGTACCCTAATTTCAGGCGTATAGGACGCGGAGGGTTTTTTTTCTAAAATCGAACAGCACGGACATGCCATAGGCTTCACGACCAAACAACTATATACAGTGCTGTATATTGCCTGAGAGTATCGTGCGGCATAAGATGCGCTTTCCGTGAGCGGTACGCTTGAAAAACCGAAAAAGGTGCCACCTTTACACGTGAAATTAGGGTAAACAAATCAATAAATCGATTGAAGGGCCTAACAAACCGTCGCAAGAAGTAGCCTATCTTGTGCACCGTGCCTTATTTTTGAGGGGGGGGGGCAAATTTTAGCCTTATTTACTCACAAAAGAGTCTGAAAGCCAGCCACTACTATAAGCCACTACTTACTATATATCAGTGAGTCACCTCTGCTTCGCAGAGGCTCGCACTGGCTCTACTATCTATGTGCCTTACTCATTCTCTTAAAATCGCGGCAATGGAACTCACCGCGTTATGCCGACTACCACCGAAAGCTCTTTCATGTGAAACCGGTGATTTCGCTTGAAGAGACTTTTCGCAGAAACACAAACGCAAATTCGATAGGTTTTTGATTTGTCATGCCTTGATAGTCGCCATAAAGGCAATATTCACCGTGGGCTACATCCCTGTGCGAAAATCTTCTAGATGCTTGGCTAGAACCTTGGCAAATTAATCAATTATTAAGAAACTATTTTTGGCTCCGTTTTCGTTATGTAGTAAACTTTTGACCACCTTCCGGGCTAAAGTCCATCGCTTTCACATTTTCTTACCCAATACATCCACGACTTTGCAAAAAGTGGTGCTACGGACCCATTTTGCCGACAGGCAGAATCCATTTGGCTCGCAGTTTCTGAGGTATCCACTAAACAAAACTACTGTGCTTTTGCATGTTGGACTTTCATGAAGGTAGCATGCGCTATGCGAAATTTGCGCTTAGAACGCTGGCTGGAACATGCTCTACGAATCTCGTAACAGACACACACACACACACACACATACACACACACACACACACACACACACACACACACACACACACACACACACACACACACACACACACACACACACACACACACACACACACACACACACACACACACACACACACACACACACACACACACACACACACACACACACACACACACACACACACACACACACACACACACACACACACACACACACACACACACACACACACACACACACACACACACACACACACACACGTAAACACCCTTAGCGCTTCATTGTAAGTAATAATACTAAACTTGATCTTGTTTTCGCAAACTACCATGTTCAAGTTTGTATCAGTTGAACTAAAGTTGAATCTGTCGATCTCTAACATGAAGGGTGTATTTCGCAAACTTTTTCCGAACTTAATGCATCGTTAGAGACGTGTAAAGTGTCATCTATGTATTTATAGGCAGAATTATATAAGGTATTGACATGGGTTCGTATTCTTGTCAGCCTCTTTATGAACTCGTATTCCATACAATGTATAATCAGCCATTTGAGGGCTGCACAAAGCACCTTGACGTACAACACCGCTCACAGAATGTGCAAAATTTCCGTGAATGTCGCGAAATTCCCGAAATTTCGCGAACCTTCGCGGAATTCCTGGAATTCTGCGACATTCACGGAAATTTTGCACGTTCTGTGAGCGGTATTGTATACTTTACCTGTCTTTGAATAACGCCATCAAGAAATAAATAGCTAGACTCCAAAAGAATTTACCATACCCAGGGTGTCTCAAAATTATATGCCTACTCTTTGTTTGTTAATAACTCTCGTGTCAAATCTTTTAAGAAGCTTTGAGTACCGCTTTGTAGATCTGGCTTCATCTTAGTACAGTTTAGAGTGGATCATCGATCGCTCTTCATTGCCATAGGTAGAAACTTAAAGTATATGGTGTTATTGTGAAAAAAGCTGCCGTTTCAAGAATTTCAAAATTAATGTGAAAACTTGTGTAATAGGGTTTGGAGCGAGTTTAACGCTCAACTAGTGCAAGATTGCGAGGCTTTCTAAAGGGTGTAACCGCACTTTTTAGATCTTTGAAAAAAAAGGCCGCTACTGCTTACCTTAATGAAGCATCAAGATAAGTTGCGAACTTCACATATACAATCGGCAATTCTATTCAGCTCATGCGAAAATTTTTAGGCTGTTTTGTTCTCTTTCTGGGGCAAAATATAGCCTTTCAAGGCTCAAATCCCTCTGATAAAGAGAGATGCATAATTCGTTCTATACTGTTTCTAAGCTGAAGCTAGCTTTACAGAACAATACCTTGACCTTCTCGAAAGACTTCATTACAAGATATTGACGAACAAACAGTAGGCACATTATATGGACACCCCGTATATGAGGTGGGTCCGAAAGTTCGTGCCAATTTTTGGACCTATCCTCAAATCATTCAGAATAAAGGTAGACAGAAATTGTAAGAAGTATTCTATGCAGAATTCCTTTCTCTTTCCAGCAGTATTGTTTCTGTTCGCATTCCTTTGATGTTTGTCTGAAACTTTAACTCATGGTTTTACCTACTCTGAAAATTTGTTGTTTTTCCAAACTTTTGGAAATATTTTGACAACAATCAGATGGAGTGAACAAAACGCGATGTTGTAAAAATTTTTTGGCATCGATAGCTGGCTTTTGAAGATTTTTGAGAATGTTTTTCTGATGCTATCAATTTCCTAATTTAAGCATCCCAATCCTCTAGAACATCACAGCTAAGGCCTCGGGCATACTTCACGCGATCTCAGTCGCCACGCGATCTGGCAGTTTGCCAGATTCCTTCAAATTCAACACTGACAGACTATAAACGCAGAGCGCGTATAAGTTCCTTGGGCTAATAAAATCTTATCTTCTGTACATTTGAAAGGCGCTTACGACGAGTTATGGACAGTCGGAGCATTGCCAAATTGCATCGCGATTAAAATCGCGTGAAGTATGCTCGAAAAGGTGTCATTCGATGCAGCTTCTTCTCCTCTTCTTGACAGATGCTTTCTCTTTTTGATTCGGCCATAATGCTCTCAGACATTCGCAGTTAAGTCCCGCCGGAGATCCGCCCACAAAATGAGAATTCGCGAGAAAACCGGGAGTCATGCGCGACATCCGGTTTTGTCCCGACTATCGGGATAATCCCGACACAAAAAATGAAGCGGGAGCTTATCGGGAGTCGCGATTTCGGGGCGCGCTCTCAGTATCTGTGCACGAAGGATACTTGCGTGAAATACGACGCATGGTCAGACTACCCTCAATGTCCACAACTTATGAATGTGTTTCTCCTACAGGCAAGAACATTATCAATATGTTGTTTAGCGGACAACCTTTGATAGGATCTTGTCGTTATTCAATTTTGAACTCGGACTTGGTTTCCGAAGCTGCTGTACGGTGGCTCCAATTGATTTTTGTATATGAGAGGGAATCCCGCCGGTGACCAGATCGCGACATTATCGGGACTCCCGCAGGAGCTCCCGGTTTTCTCATAAGGTGAGGAAGGGTTCGAAGTGGCCTTTTGAAATGAGGTGTAAACTGCCCTGTAGAGTTTGGAACGGTGATTCCAAATCTACCTTTGCTATCTGCTACGGGCTTCTGGGCGAGGAGTTATGAAGGTTTTTGTGAGTAAAAATCTGAGTGCAAAAATAGGGTAAAATCAGTCGTAAACTTTTCCCAATGCTCAAAGGAGGCAGCAGCGAATTGGTATACTTCAATCAAGAATATCTGTTGCACCGAGTGACCCGACTACCAATTAAGCCCTATAAATAATGTTACGACTGATTTTAGCCTAATCTTGCATTGAGATTTTTACTCACCAAAACTTTCATAACTCCTCGCCCAGAGGTCCGCAGCAGATAGCAAAGGTAGATTTGGAATCAGCGTTCCAAGCTCTACAAGGCATTTTACATCTCATTTTAAAAGGCCACTTCGACCAACCTTCCTTTCCTTGTCAGTAGAAAACATTTCGGGACAAAAGCGCGTGTCGCGCAGTATTAGCCCGAACGAAAACCGGGAGTCCCGGTTTTTTCGCGAACCATTTTACTTGTGTCCCGCAGTCATTCCGGAGGGACACAACTTTTTCACCGGCGGGACTTAACTGCGAATGTCTGAGCTAGTTTTGTGACGCGTTTCAAGCCGCACCGAAAATTTCAAAAATCAATCTTTCGAGACGGTAGAAACTCATTTGTCTTTCAAAATTAGTGTTTAATCATAATCGGTTTTTGGATCCACTTTGCGTTTGAAACGCTTGTATGTTTCATGTCTTCGCAAATGTGAGAACTTTTGGAAAACTTGTTTTTAAAAATACTGAAAAGCCAGCTTTCGACTCCAAAAATTGGGTTTTATAGCATTTTGTTTATTTTAGCCAACTGTTATTTACTCATTTCCAAAAGTCCAGAACGAAAACTCTAAGAAAACAGCTAAAGTTAGGGTACGTAAAATGCATGGATTGGAGATTGTGGCGATTATTCGAAAGAACATCAAAGAAATCCGAACAAGAACAAAATAGCTGGAAAGCGGAAGAAATTTTCCATAGAATGCGCATATGTGACTTTGTTGCCGTGACCTTTATGCAATTATAACCTCCCATACACAGGCTTTTAAGCTTCCTAACGTTCGTTCTCACGATATCATGCGTCAAGTTAGTGGAAAGTCAGAAAAAGCCATGAGCTGTCGTCAGATCTTATTACACAACCTAGTGGTTCCGTTTTAAGCCAAGTTTTAACCTTATCTTAGGGTTAGCATGCTTTTACTTACTTAGATACTTAGATGGCCCGTCCTCACGTGACGTGCGGGCACCAGTACAGAAGTTGCCAGTTTTCCCTGTCCCTCGCTTTAGACATCCACGATCTTCTTGGCCGTCGTCGGTGGCTGCGTCCACGAGTTCCAGGGGCGAAAGTCGTATCCAGCTGATTTCTCAGCTGATCCAACCGTTCCACGAACACGTCTGCCCATCTCGTCGGTGGTCTTTCTCGAGGACGTCTGGCTTCGCGAGGAATCCACTCCGATGTTCTTAGTGTCCATCTGTCGTCTGTTCTTCTCATTATGTGACCGGCCCGTCGGTGTTTGGCTTTCGCGACGTATTCCGCTGGGTCACGAAGACGAAACATTCTTCTCATATCCGTGCTGCGAAGTCAGACTAGAAGTTGCTTGCGTCGGGTCATCTTCAGAGACTGCGCTCGAGCGCTCTGTGGGTGGTCCGTAAAGCTTTCGACGTGGCTACAGTGTCGGCCCTAGTCTCAGCTGCGTAACAGAGCGCCGGGAGAACGGTTGAGTCGAACAGGTGGGCACGAAGCTCCGGGTCCGTCAGATGGTCGGTGGCTTCCTTCAGAGGCCCGAAAGCGGCTCAGGCTGCTCTTCTTCTCCCGTTAAGTTCTTCCCTCAAGTCGTTCTCCATGTTCATCAAGCGTCCGAGATACACGTAAGAAGACGTCTCCATGATAGGGGTGCCTTCCAATTCCATTCCTGCATCTTCGCAAAGGGCGTTCCTCATGAATTGAGTCTTCTTTCGACTCATTCGCAATCCGATCTTCTTCCCTACTTCGTTTAGTTCCTTCAGCATCGTCTCTGCTTCGGTGATACTGCTCGAGAAGAGAACGATGTCGTCCGCAAAACGAAGGTTGGACAGGAATCTCCCATCAACTCGTATGCCTCTCTCGGGACAAGTGGTAAAGAGGAACGGTGTCTACATGCCTACAGCTGCGAATATGCAGAAATTGGTTGGTGAAGAGTCACACATAGTTTCAACTCTTCTGTTACGCTAACCATTTTATATGACTGCGATCTTGAACTTGCAGCACGCGACCGTGCTGAGGCGTGCGAGGCGTTGGGAAGTGAAGCAAACACCGCGGATTATCAAGAAAACAGATATTATATTCCAAAATCAAATGTCGCATCTGCCGAATCGCCTAGAGTGGACGCCATGGCCGCGGTCGGTAGCCTCTTAGTGTTCAATTTCAAGTGTTGCAGTTTACAGAGAATAAAAGAGTGGTGGAAACGGGTGAGACAAGATGAGCCTATTGGGCTGCAATGTTATTTCAGAGCCAAACATGAAAGTCTTCAAGTGAGAACCTTCACTAGAGTAAGAATGCATTGATTCTAAAACTGAGCACTCTAGATAAAAACAACGAAATTGAGATGGCTTGGGCTAACACGAACAAAATGGGTTGCACGGTTCAAGAATGTGGTGACCAATGGCATGCTGTATGCCTGTATAGCCCACCGTGAGTATTTTCATAATGATGCTTTTTGGTTGTTCTACGCTCTACTTTCTTAGTGGAAACAAAGTCGAAGAAAGGATTTACATACCCGGAACTACGTGCACCATGTGCCCGGCTGGAACGTCCTGCGACGGCTCTCTTGGACTCTGCGTGGCTCCTGGATCATAATCCTTTCTTGTTACCACACAATCCATTCATGAGTCTTTCCGCTTAATCAGGGAAAGTTCAACACTTCCCAAGTTTTTGAAATAAAGTTAGCAGCTTTACTACTGTGTACTTGAGATCAACTACACTTCATAAGGGGAATATAATGGCTTCCGTTGAATATACAGGAGCTCCAGAACGGAGTTGATTGCTCTCACTTACAGTGAAGAACTTGCTTTCATAGTTACAAGGGAAGTCCGATTAGTCGATGTGGCCTTTTCAAATAAGTCATACACCATTTTGAAGAGCTTTGAACGCTGATTTCAAATCTGTTTTCGTTATCTGCCGAGCTCCTCTGGACGTCGAGTTAGTTATGAGCGTTTTTTGGGCTGAAAAATGGATGAATGGAAAAAATTTGAAATTGCTCAAATGGTCCAATTTTGGTTTTCCAGATTTGCGTTTGTTCTTCTGCGGAAAGTCTCTTCACGCGAAATTGCCGATTTCACAGTAGTTGTTTACATTTTATTTGTGATAGTCGGTCGGCATTGCGGTGAGTTTCAATCCCATCATTAAAGAGAATGAGTAAGGCAATTAGGTAGTAGGACCAGTGCGAGCCTCTGCGAAGCAGAGGTGTCGCACTGGTGTACAATAAAACAGATGCGACCAGTTTCAAGGTCAATAGATACCCACAAGGGGATTTAATATGCCAAGATACATACTCTTTGATACTTGTGCTACAGAAGTACTGACAGGGGAATGGTCAGAAGTCGAAGTGGCCAATTCAAACGAGCTGCATACCATTGGATGCAGCATGAAACGCTGACTCTAAATATGTCTTTATTATCTGCAGAGCGCTTTTGTGGACGAAAGGATAGGCCGTTGAAGGCCATTATTTTGCTAAGAAATTGTGCGTGCAAAGCGCAAACTTGGCCGTACAAAGCCATCCTCGACTCAATGTTAGACAAAACATGCAACTAGGTCAGTTCATATGGCCCATCCCTAAAGGTGAGCTAAGAAAAGCAATGATGTGACTAAATTCGCAATATTTGTACACGATTTTTTCGCAGTAAAGCTGCTCATAACTTCGCCTACAAAGGAGCTCTGCAGATAAGGAACATAGATTTAGAATCAGCATTCTATGCTGCATCGAATGGTATGCAGAATGTATGGATTGGCCACTTCGACTTCTGACCATTCCCTTGTCAGAATATAAAGGGTGTCAAAAGATGTGAACACTGTTTGATCGTTAATAATGCCTTTCTTTTAGTCCAAATGTCGAAAATACATATTCAGAGACTGCGACTTCGATATGTCTAGTACAAGAATTTCTGGCTTGTTTGGTCCTTCTGAGGCAAAATACGCTTTCACTTTCCTAAAATCGCCTTCGATGCTCGTACCGTAAACCTACAGTAATAAAAAGTGATTGGTGATTCGGCTTATATTGCAAATTCAAGTTGAGCTTGAGGTACCATTCTGTAGAGCATTGCTCAACTTAGATTCACAGCATAAGCTGAATCATCTTTCACTTTTTATTACTGTAATTTCATGTTGTGACCATAGAGGGCGGTTTTAGGAAAGTGGAAGCGCATTTTGCCTCAGAAGGAAAACCAAATTTAGAAAAATAAAGACGATTTTTGCCTTAGAAGGAAAACCAAACAAGCCAGAAGCTATTTATTCGACTAATCGAAGTCGCTAATTTTAAACATGGTATTTAGACTCCAGTATAATGCATCTTTCATAAGTTACTTTGAGTTTAGGTTAAGATCTGTTTTTCCAGTAATCATCAGAAGTGTAATTACACCATCAGAAGAGCTCAACAAAAGTAAAAGTCGTTTACTGGAATCAGAGCTCTTGAAAACCCTGCTACGCAAACTTTCAGATTTTTTGCAGTTTTTTCCATCCAAAAGCCCATTTCACAGTGGCGCTTTGTGCTGAAAGTTCATATCGCAGTCCTAATAATGCAGAGCGATTGATCACTCGGTCCATACTGTGAATCTAAGAACCTCGCTCTACAGCATGGTACCCCAAGCTCGGCGAAAGACTTCAAAGCAAGAGAGTTATTAACAATCAAACAGTGTTCATATTTCTTTGGGACGCGGTATAGGAATTGCTCAGATTACGTACAACTCAAAGAAAGAATAACAGAACTAGGCATGACATTTGGTGATTGGTGTATATCCATTATTTTCAAATAATGTCAATTTTTATGAATAAACTTTGCCACATATTCCTCGATAGACCATTTATAATGCGTAATACGGATTCGCTACAGCTATACATTTGCTTTTATAGTCGTCCACCATTTGAACTAAAGGACGTCGGCTGCGGCAGAACGCGGCACCGTCAAAGGCATTTCAAGCTAATGCAGTCTTATATTGTGTTTTGTTGTCGTTGCATTGTGATTTCTTTTTGTCTTCATGATGATTGTGATCAAAAAGAGTTGTTTGTCTCAACGATGTTTCGTACTACTATGCTCTTTTCCTTACTCTGGTAAAACGATGCACATGAATTTTTGACATGAAGTGTTCAATGAAGTAGCACTTCAAGACTTACCAAGAAAAATTCCACCAGTTTTCAAACTTAGTCAATTCTCCAAGCTCAACTTGGAATCGTAGTCAAAGAAACGAGCATAGCAACACAATCCATCGCTCAAATAAAAGCAACAATTTCATTGCAAAATGAGGAAACAGTCAGCCTTCAAAAATTAGGTTATAACTTCGCGAAAACACAAAAAATCTGTTTGAGATCAGCAGTCGTGCTTAGTTCAAATTCGAATTCTTCCAGTAGGTATCTAATGGGGGGAGGACGACTATACATGAACCGCGCGATACATGGGATGCAGCTAGCGCGCTCTGGGGTCACGACGGAATGCACTCATTCGACTATGAAGTTGCGAGCAATTGTGTGCCGCTAGTTGGGTTTGATTTCACTTCAATGTACGAATTTGACTTAACTTGTTTTTAGACTTTGCTGCCTTCTATTCCACTAAAATTCTTTTGGCTATCACTCTTCTTGAATTTTTTGGCTTCCCTGAGAACTACTGATGATGAGCAGCAAGAAGCTGCACTCCGGTGTAGTTCTTGGTCTCGAAACCAGATGATGTCAAAAACAGGTACAAATAATGTCATGAAATTTTGTATCGTTTTGGCAGTTGTGTTGTTTATATGTTATTATATTTTTTTATATGTTTTCATGTTTCATTAATGGTCACCAATAGAAGCGCAACGATTTTGATCGTGTTAGTGCAAGCCGTCCAAATTTAATGTGCTTTACTATAGCACTCAGTCTTAGGATCATTGCATTCCCCTCTAGAATTTTGTGACTGTACTGGTGAAGTTGAGGCAAATTAGGTGGCTCTGATCCTTCTCGCTTTTGTGCCGGTTCAACACCAAATAGAAAAGGCACTGAATTCAACAAAATCAAGGTTTCTTCATCATTCCCTATTTCATTTTCACTGTCACTTCGCAACGAATGGGTAGCAACAAGGGAGGTCCGATTAGTCGAAGTAGCCTATTTGAAAGAGTCATATACTGTTTTAAAGAGCGTTAAATGTTGAGCGTTAAACGTTAAAACGTTTAAACGTTAATCTGATTTCGTATCTGCCGAGAGCCTCTGCGAGCCGAGTTATGAGTGATTTTTGGAGTGAAAAATGATCGCAGAATTCAAGTAGAATCAACTGTTACGGGTTTTTCAAGCTTAAATAAAGCAGTATGTAGTATGAGTGTTTTGAACAGAAAGTGTTCTTTGAATGGGTGCTTTGATAATCAAAATTGGACCATTTGAGCAATTTCAATTTTTTTTCGGTTACGCATCCAATTTTTCAGCCCAAATAACGCTCATAACTAACTCGGCGTCCAGAGAAGCTCAGCAGATAACGAAAACAGATTTAAAATCAGCGTTTATCCCGCTCAAATTTCAATAAAATTCGTTCTAAGCTTGCCTTTGAAAGGTGAGTTGCTACCTAAGTTTTTCTAGCGAAGAATTGTGTATTCAATCTTTGGTTTTGAAGTGGAGGGGGTATATCTGGGGGAGCACTCAGCCCGCCACAAATCACAACAAAATTCATCGATTTGCCTTTGGCATTTCTTCAATTTCGATCTCGAAGGAGGAGGGTAGATTTGGGGAAATCAAACACCCTGCTCCAAACTTCATCGGAAATCTGGCTTCAAAGATAGAGTGCTCAAAAATCTGATTCTTTAGCGAATCAGCACCCCACCAGTTGGTCGCAGAGCCTATTGTCCACATTTCTTTCTCGCACAAATTTCAGGAAAACTATGAAAAATTTATCCTTCGGGAAAGTTTGCAGATTAATTGGACTCATTGGCTTGTCCTGCTTGCGCCTGAACAAAAATTACAAGTCTATGTTTGAGAGTTACAGCGCTGAAAAATCTGTTTTTTTTTTCTAACGAAGAAGTGAGAATAGTGTCAACTTTGTTTTTTAAAGAAATAAAAATTTGACACCTGCAAAGTAGAGTCCCATTTTGGAAAATTTATGCTCTTTACAAATTTTAAAAAATGATGGAAACACATTCTTTCGAGAAAGCTAGCGGAAAAATCTGATTTCTATTGGGAAAATTGAGCGTTCAGTCGATTTTGGTCTCAAGAAGAGGGGAGAAGGGGGAGGGGGGTGAAATTTGACTTTTGCAAGATAAAGCCTTATTTGAAAAGTTCATGTCTCTTTTCTCTCTCATTTCAAGAAAGTCGTAGAAGCCTGTTTTTGAAAGTGTGGAAAATTCACTTTCTTCAGCAAAAAATGAGCCTTCAATTTCCGTCTTGAGTGTAGGTGAAGTCTGACGTTATGTGCAGTTGAGCCTTGCTTGTATTAATTAGACATCAGCCTTTCCGCATTGTTGCCAAGAATTCGTAAATAACTTGCTTTTGAGAGCAAGTGTATTCATTTTTTGATAGTAAAAGTAACTTTCAAGCAGGGTTTCTAAGGAAGAAAAGTTTGAAGCGCTGCGAGCATACCTTCTTAGCGACTTTCCAGAGCATTGTGGAATATTTGTGTTGTAACAGGATTCATCTCTTGTGTTTATTTCTTTTCAGTTTGTGATTTTCTCTAGGGTTTGCTGCACGAGGACTTGTTAAATTAGCGAACTAGCTGGCTTACCCGGCTCCGCCCGGCCCTGTCACACTATGATAAAGATCACATCTTTATCCCTGTACAACCATTCCCCTTCCCCACTTCTACATGCCAATTCCCTAATCCGCTGCGTTAGTAATCAGCATGCTCTACTACCCCCTGTGCCAACTCCCAGCCCCGTAGATCAAACTTTACAAAAGATAAAATCGATAACCATCGATGAAGAAAAGTAGCTTATGACGCCCGCCCCATCCCGATATGTATGGCGTGCCAAGCTTGGTTCGGATCGGTTCGGCGATAAAAATTTCTATTCGGAACCTACGTACAGACACACAGACAACAAACAACAGACATTCAGCTTTATATATATAAGAATTAGCGTAGATTTTTGCTGTTTTAAACATGCGTTTCTCAAAGTATTTGCCTTCACCCACTTGCTAACGACCCGTAGAGTCGCTAGTCTTATCTTCTCCTGTAATATAAACCCGATCCTAAAACACGCGACGGCTAGGTTGGCCCGCCCATATGTATGCTTCAACATTTGTTTTGAATAAACGCCAGTTGCAGAACGGGGCCTTAATGTGTAAAAACGCGACGGTACGATCATGAGGTCAAGAGGACGCAGGCATCCTAGCGCAAACGAAAGACCACGACACGCAGGGCACGCTCTGCTGCAGCAATAGTTGTGTTGAAATACGCAAGCGCGTGCCAACATTGAAATATGCAAGATGGTGATTGCATGGCTATAGAAGCATGCCATTTATTGAACCGCTTACATCCCATTTCAGTATTTACTATGCTCTCGTTCGTTTTCCTCTTTCCATTCGTTTTAGCTGAGCTATTCTATTTTTGGACCATATTCTTCTTTCCGCCGCAATCTTGCGAAAATCTCGCTTTTGGGAACTTTTACTCTGCGTGAATTCGACTTTTCTTTCCAAAATTCAACCGTGAGTGCAAGAGTGACATTGCGAAAGGAAATAAACTTACACCAATGCTCGGGGCAAAACACTATTTTAAAACGACATGATCCACTTTCCGTCCAAATTTTGAGAAAATGTGTGAAAATCTCGCTTTTGGGAACTTTTACTCTGCGTGAATTCGACTTTTCTTTCCAAAATTCAACCGTGAGTGCAAGAGTGACATTGCGAAAGGAAATAAACTTACACCAATGCTCGGGGCAAAACACTATTTTAAACGACATGATCCACTTTCCGTCCAAATTTTGAGAAAATGTGTGAAAATCTTACTTTTGGGAACTTTTACTCTGGATGAATTCGATTTTTCAATCCAAAATGTGAGCGTGAGGGCGAGAGTGACATTGCGAAAGGAGACCGTACAGCGATGCTCGGAGCAAAACACTATTTCCAAACAATATGATCCACTTTCCTCCCCAATTTTGAGAAAACCTCTGAAAATCTTACTTTTAGCGGTTGTGGCAATACATGTACTAAGAAATTGGAATTAAGCGGTTGTGGCAATACATATACTAAGAAATTGGAATTACACCTGAGAAAACTATAGTGGAAGAGCATTTATCTTTGGGTTTGCCCTACCAGTTACACTAGCTATCCTACGACCCGTAGGGTCGCTAGTATACATATAAAGCTGATTGTCTGTTTGTCTGTATGTGTGTGTATGTATGTTCCGAATAGAAATTTTCATTTCTAAACCGATCCGGACCAAACTTTGCGCACACACACTTCGGGCCCCTGTGGGTGTCATAGGCTACTTTTCGTCATCGATCGATATCTTTTATCGATTTTTATCGATTTTTTTGCAGAGTTTACCTACGGGGCTGGGAGATGGCACAGGGGGGTAATCAAGCATGGGGATCCCGAATACAATATTACTTTTAAGGATTATCGATTACTTTCATCGATTTTATCGATTTTTCTGCAAAGTTTGGGCTACAGCGCTGGGAGCAGGGTCAAGCTTGTGATGCGACTATCGCAACGGGGGGTCGTAAAGAGGGTACCTAAGGTGAGGGGGGGGGGGGGTCGTGAGAGAAGGCAGTTAGGCTAAAATACCCTAAGCTTAAAAGGGAATCGAAAAGCAGATAATCAGTTGTGTTCTTCACAATAAATCTATAAAGAAAGAAGAAATCAGAATGAAAAAGATAAAAAAATCTGTAAAAATTCGAAAAAAAACATTTGCAAGAGTTCAAAACACTTTGAAGGATGTATGATTTGATAAAAATGCTAAATGTACCGATTGCCCTAGAAATCTCGCTTCTGAAGCCCTCCTGAAGTCTCACACACTCGACAAAAGCGAATATCTTTACCAGCTGTGACCATCATAAATTTCTAAATCTTTTTGTAATGTTTTTCACGGGCCCATATGATTTATCTGTACTTTGGAGATGCTCCGCTACATCGGTGCAAAATTTGGTGTTATTTTGTAACTGTGGATTTTCTTATAATTTTATGTATGGTAGCAAAAAGTCAGGAAAGGGGGGGGGGTCTTATCTGGGTCGCATCTAAATCTCTTCGGAGCTATTGAAGCTTGTTGGCTGCAATTCTGCTGTAATATGAGGCCATCCTTCTTCTTTCTCTCATAAAAATTGCAGGTATATTTATGTCTTCCCTCCATTCTGCATTTTTTCAGATTCGCTCAGATCAAAGAAGATAACCAGAATCCTTGGGATCATTTTTTTCCCTATTATCCCTTTTTTCCCCATCATCACAAACATGAGTGTCGCGACATAGTTCTTCGATGAGAAAATCGTAGATAACATATCAGTACAGGTAATACTATAAACATAGATGGGAATGGGAGAAAGTTTACAGTAATGTTGTGTACACAGATAAGAGCCTTGGAAAAATACCACGGGTAAGGTTTGCATTCTCACAAGCCTGAGCAGATACGGAGGGCAGATAAGGAAAAAGCATAGGCTAAGAAGGACCTTAACTATTTTCACAGCAGGTTTGCCTCCCACATGATTATAAACATAGATAGTGTCTCTTAGAAGTTTGCACGTAGCATGCGGATACGGTAGGGCGCGACTATATAAGCTCCCATCGAATCTAATTCTCTCCATACGGACATTAGTGTCTCTATACAGAGCTAAAAGGGACTTACCGATTTGAAAGAGGAATTGCGGAATATAGCAATACTAGCTGGCTTACCCGACTCCGCCCGGCCCTGTCAAAACACTATGTCAAAGAACACTATCCCTATTCCTGTACGAACCTTTCCCTGTGCCCACGCGTACATGCCAAATTACTATTCCCTCTGTCTTAGTAATCAGCATGCACGACTACCCCCCCCCGTGCCATCTCCCAGCCAGGGTCAAGCGTGTTGATGCGATCCGGGACCCTCATTTACGACCCCTCCCTTGGAGGTATCCATCCGTACGACCCCCCCCCCCACTAT
>CATQJL010000112.1:76436741-76474292 GCA_958299035.1 Cylicocyclus nassatus
AAATTGTGGGCCAAAACATGAATTTTCTGAAAATCAGCGCCAAACACCGCACTTTTTCGAACAACTTTCTTATGAAATAATGGGCAATTTTTGTCAAGTCATCGAAAAAGAGCTTGGGAAGCTTGTTCGAATGGTATGCCGCAAGTCCAGGGATTTCCAGTTGCAGCAGCACAAATTCGGATGGCGTTCAAAAAAGTCTGTCTGACTTCTTTGAAGCGCCGCTCGAAGGAATGTGGGTGAGGTGCTGCAAGGTGCTGTCAAGATAACCTGCGAAGGTCACTCTACAAGAGATCTTAAACAATGTTCAAAAAAATCAAGGTGCCCCATTACTTTTGACCCTAATATATAGGGTGCAAAAAAGTACTGTCCCTCAGTTTGCCTCTTAAGACATCTGGCATATGAAAATCAATAGTTTTTTGGTTCATGTAGGCAAGACCATGGAGATTGGGCTAACAAGGGAATGGTCAGAAAGTGCGAATCCAAACACTGCAAATCATTAAATGCAGCAGAAAACGCTGCCCTCATCTGTATCGCACATCTGCTTAGTGCCTGTGGGCGAAGTTATGAGCCGTTAAAAGGCGTCATTTTGCTGAAAAATCACTTATGCAAAGCGCAAATCCGGCAGTACAGAGCCATGTTTGATTAACGCTGGGCCAAAAGTTGCAGCTAGGTTCCTTTATGTTTTTGAAGCCTGAAAGTGAGCTGAAAGTGCAATAATACGCATTTTCGCAACTTTATACACGATTTTTCCGCAAAGTAACTGCTCATAACTTCGCGCACAATGGCGCTAAGCAGATTCGAATATAGATTCGAAATCAGCGTTGAATGCTGCATCGACTGTCGACTTCTGACCATTCTATTGCCAGATGAATCAAGACGACCGTGTGCATATGCGCGTATGTACGCCCTGACCTCCGTTTAGCACTTTCGTGCATCAGATTTTCATGAGTAAAACTTCAAAGGTAACTTCTATACAGTAATATAATAATATCGGAGTATGATACAAGGCAACGCGGTAGCTGTTCAGGAGCATACCGCAGATCTATTAGGTTGATGCAAAAATAATGGCTGATTTTCTGAGCCTTATTTCAAGGCAACTTTTTCCCATCGAAATATCTTCTTTAAAATATACCTAGCATACCATTAAGAAAATGTTTTCATGCTCCATCCAATGGCCGTTGAAACTGGCTTCCAATCTCATTATATAAAGTTACTGAGCTTCAAATAAACTGCATCCAAACTCAGAAATTTGTTGCATTCACTTTTTGACCAAAATTCGAGCGCATATGAATGGCGCTTCTTTGAAAACTTAGCTATCGTATGTAATAAAAATTGCCTACATTATGCATACTTCGCTGTATCTTTTGAAGCTATTCAGACTGAAATATTGACGCCTCAACAAGGCCGCCAAAGCTTTGCTCATTTCTGTAAGTGTGATGCTAGGTCATCTATCAGCAGTTTTTGCAAAAACATCTAGCTGTTCAGTACGCAGAAATTAGAAAGTTCTATATTCGGGACTTTGTGGCATACTGAAATAATGTGAAAAAATCTGACATTTTCAAATCAAATTTACTTCATTTTCGCAAATTTTTCCCCAACACCTTTGTGACGTTTTTGTACTATCGGCTTGCGGCTACAAGATAGGTCACTTGCCAATCATACTAACAAGGTCTGAATGAAGTTATGATTTGTCAAAGACGAGGTTTCTTTTGTTCTACAAACCATATTTTTCTGATCGTTTATGATATTAGTGCAGTTAGTTGTGCGCTGTTTTTAAAAAAATTTGCTGCTTCTGAAGGTACTTACCGCATTCAAAAATGTGGATTAAAAAGTTGTAGCACATTGAAGTGGGAATTCGTAAAGGCCATTATTTTTGCATCAACCTAATAGATATTCAGTCTATTCGAATGTGCTCCAAAGTGGTTCGGTCGTTAATTTGAATAATGATTTACAAATTATTTGTCTCAATCTTACAAATGATTTGTCATGTCTCTGCTGACTCCACAGCTAAAAAGACGTGAAATATTTTGTTCCAGTATCATACCGAAGTGGCTGTCCCACGATTTTGCCTTGGGGGGGGGGACGACAAAATTCTTTTGAATAGAGGTGCGTGGCGATAAGCCATGCACTCCAGAAATTTTTTCGGGATGCTTGCCAAAACTTTTAGATATAGTACTTCAGCACTGCCTTGGCAGAACACTAGTTAACAGCGTGAGAGCGTAAATGCGTCAACAACAAACATTTTGCATTTTTGAAGACTGCCTGACCTTCTTTTGTATGTTCACATCGCGTATGTGCGATGAACATGTGCTTTTCGAATTGCTTTGGAAACACGACTTTCAATTGGATTGTGCTTATCAAAGTTACGAAAATAGAAAATCTATGATGCTATTGAGAAGATGGCTGCGGGGATGTTCATGCAAGTGGGCCTAAAATAGTAATGGTTCCTAAAACGTTTATCTTGGACTACCGCAGCAGATAAATATAGCCTCTTTTCGTAGGTAATCAACGGAAGGCTTCATTGGTTTAGGAATGCTTGCGTAGGGAGATATGAAAAACCAATGCATTGTATTCGAAATCAAAAATATTAGGTTGTTACATAAGTTTTGTTACTTTTTCTTCTTTTTCTCTGGAAAACTCTAGAAAATTCGGCAAGATCTCTTACTTGTTATATATGTGGATGGGTAGAGGGCTACCTGCTGGCACCACTTATGCCCTCACCGCATGACCTACAGTGAGTATAAGGGCAACTCTAAAGGGGGCACTCCAAACTCCATTTGTTTTATTTCCAAAAAAAAAATTAAGCTCCTGTGTCCAAAATTGGGAATCTGCCAAAGATAATTCGCAAAATTTTCAAAATCGAAATTGTGACACTTTTGTTGTGACTAGTATATTAGGTTGCTGTATAAGTTCTCTCCGATTTGAATTTTTTGAGTTCAAAATGTCATAACTTCTTTCAAAGTTTCCAAGATCTTAGTTTCCGTGTGTTGAGCAATTCCTTGGCTATCAGATACATATTGAAAACTGCGAAAATCCATGTTAAGGAAGAAGCAAGAACTCAAAAACTTCACAGCGTTTTTCTTCAAATTTGTTTTTTTTGACATGGCAACGCTCCCTCATGAGAATTGATATCCATCTTGTCTAACAATGGATAGATAGAGAATTTTTCGTAGATTATTTTGCACCAAAAAACAACCCATAGGGTCTGCGTTGCCAAGAGATTTTTTGACCGAACAAAAAATTAATCACTTTTTGACCTCGCTTCAGCGCATGTGTGCACGCCTACTTACGATGTATGAAATTTTACAACTGACGTGAGGCCGCAAGGAAATGGGTGGAAGGGGCCTGCTAGCTTTTGCTTTACTCTAGCACGTCCAATTTCGGACTCGTTGATTGCATCTATCCGCAGAAAGTTACAGCTTGTAAAACATCTAAATTTAGTGTTTGACAATAAATTTTACTAGGAAGACGTTTTTTCATGAAAATGAATTTATGTGTATGCTAGCCTATTACACCCTTATTCCGCAACATTCTGAAATATACTAATTTGATAAAAACCTTTCTTTTTATAACTCTTCTCAAAGCATGAGTCCACTATTGTCATATCGCGGTAAACCTGTTGGGCGCAAACACTCAAACTGCATTTTCCAACTTTTGATCCCAAGAATGTTGGAAGGCCCAAAAATTCCTAAACTTATTTTTATCTGAGTCATGACCTACGCGTTACAAATAAGATTAATTTGTGCTGATAGGACATCTCTTCAAAGGCACCGTCCACCTAATGTGGTCCATGAGATTTTGATGCCTAACAGTAGTAGGGCCCCCAAATGGATACTTATCCAACTCGCGCTGGCAAAAGTTGCTCCGAAGCGAGAAAATTGCTTCGAAAATCGCTCAGATAACAGATCGCCACGTTGGCTCCTCCCCTTTAACTGAGCATGACGTTCGTTCCGCCCATCCGTGCACGCCCCAATCACTGTTCCGAAGAAATCGCTCTGCGGATTCTGAAAACGGGGGTTTTTCGTGGTTTTCGCGGATTTCTGACTTAATATTCGGAATCAGGGGTATGAGAAAGCCTTGGAACAGCAGAATCATGGAGGTCAAAATTTTGGGTGGACGGTAAGAAGTTGTGATTTTTTATTTTTTTTATTTTCGAGTTTTGATATTGTTTGGAATAAAATCTCTAATCTACGCTACAATTTTGTGTATAAATCATAAGCAATGAAAAAATTACTGTAAGGGCTTACCTTTGCTCTGAGCATTTTTGAACATTTTTTTGAATTTTTGATGCAAGACTTATGTTTCTTTTTCTTATGTTTCTTTGTTTTTTATCGTCCTTTCACCCCGTTGTAGCCCGCAGCCTCAGACGCCCTCAAGCGTCGCGGTTTTGACTGCGGCGCAGGGTCGATACGGTCGATCAGCTGTTCATCCGTCCGCTGCCACAAGAATCGGTGAGTTTTTAATTATTTCTTTATCTCTTTGCTTGCAGGTTGCAAAAAAAGGATGGAAGGTGAGTCAAGAAATTCTTTTAAGTTTATTCATAAGTGTATTGTCTCGAAAATCTTGATTACATGCATGAAAAACTCAAAAAACTGGCTGACATCGCGCTTAGATTGGATGCTCAGCTCTTTCAGCAAACAGTGCACTTATGAATAAACTTAAAAGACTTTGCGACTCACCTTCCATTCTTCTTCTGCAACCTGCAAGCAAAAAGATAAAGAAATAATCAAAAACTCACCGATTGCTGTGGCAGCGGACGGATGAACATCTGATCGGCCGTATCGACCTCGCGCCGCGGTCAAAACCGCGACGCTTGAGGGCGTCTGAGGCTGCGTGCCCGCTACAAGGGGTGAAAGGACGATACCACTTTACCACACGGCCTCTATTGATTATTGTCGAGTTTCCCCTAGACTTGCCGGTGGAGGAGTCTTACGGAAGGAGGCCCTTGTAACTCTGTTCCGAATGGTGCGTGGCACCTGGGAACAGCATATTTGGCATCAGCGTTCCAGGCTGATTCCAAATATATGTGTCTTATTCCGAAAGCGCGAGCTAAGTTAGGTAGATTCCCTCTTTAGATACTTAGATGGCCCGTCCTCTTGTGACGTGTGGGCCCCAGTACAGAAGTTTCCATTGATCCCTGTCCCTCGCTTCGGACATCCACGATCTTCTTGATCGTCGTCGGTGGCTGCGTCCACGAGTTTCAGGGGCGAAAATCGTCTCCAGCTAATTTCTCAGCTGGTCCATCCGTTTCACGAACACGTCTGCCCATCTCGTTGGTGGTCTTCCTCGGGGACGTTTGGCTTCGCGAGGAATTTATTCAGATGTTCTTAGTGTCCATCTGTCGTCTGTTCTTCTCATGTTGTGACCTGCCCATCGGTGTTTCGCTTTCGTAACGTATTCCGTTGGATCACGAAGACGGAACATTTTTCTCATATCCGTACTACTAAGTCCGACTAGATGTTGCTTGTGTCGGGTCACTTCAGAAGACTGCGCTCGAGCGTTCTGTAGGGGATCGTAAAATTTTCGACTTGACTACGGTGTGGGCCCAAGTCTCAGCTGCGTAGCAGAGCGCTGAGAGAACGGTTGAGTAGAACAGGTGGGCACGAAGCTCCGGGTCCGTCAGTTGGTCGCTGGTTTCCTTCAGAGGCTTGAAGGCGGCCCAGGCTGCTCTTCTTCTCCTGTTAAGTTCCTCTCATAAATCATTCTCCATATTCATCGAACGTCCGAGATACACGTAAGAAGACGTCTCCATAATAGGGGTGTCTTCCAACTCCATTTCCGCATTTTCGCAAAGGGCGTTCTTCATGAACTGAGTCTTCTTCCGATTTATTCGCAGTCCGATGAATATGGAGAATGATTTATGAGAGGAACTTAACAGGAGAAGAAGAGCAGCCTGGGCCGCCTTCAAGCCTCTGAAGGAAACCAGCGACCAACTGACGGACCCGGAGCTTCGTGCCCACCTGTTCTACTCAACCGTTCTCTCAGCGCTCTGCTACGCAGCTGAGACTTGGGCCCACACCGTAGTCAAGTCGAAAATTTTACGATCCCCTACAGAACGCTCGAGCGCAGTCTTCTGAAGTGACCCGACACAAGCAACATCTAGTCGGACTTAGTAGTACGGATATGAGAAAAATGTTCCGTCTTCGTGATCCAACGGAATACGTTACGAAAGCGAAACACCGATGGGCAGGTCACAACATGAGAAGAACAGACGACAGATGGACACTAAGAACATCTGAATAAATTCCTCGCGAAGCCAAACGTCCCCGAGGAAGACCACCAACGAGATGGGCAGACGTGTTCGTGAAACGGATGGACCAGCTGAGAAATTAGCTGGAGACGATTTTCGCCCCTGAAACTCGTGGACGCAGCCACCGACGACGATCAAGAAGATCGTGGATGTCCGAAGCGAGGGACAGGGATCAATGGAAACTTCTGTACTGGGGCCCACACGTCACAAGAGGACGGGCCATCTAAGTATCTAAAGAGGGAATCTACCTAACTTAGCTCGCGCTTTCGGAATAAGACACATATATTTGGAATCAGCCTGGAACGCTGATGCCAAATATGCTGTTCCCAGGTGCCACGCACCATTCGGAACAGAGTTACAAGGGCCTCCTTCCGTAAGACTCCTCCACCGGCAAGTCTAGGGGAAACTCGACAATAATCAATAGAGGCCGTGTGGTAAAGTGGTATCGTCCTTTCACCCCTTGTAGCGGGCACGCAGCCTCAGACGCCCTCAAGCGTCGCGGTTTTGACCGCGGCGCGAGGTCGATACGGCCGATCAGATGTTCATCCGTCCGCTGCCACAGCAATCGGTGAGTTTTTGATTATTTCTTTATCTTTTTGCTTGCAGGTTGCAGAAGAAGAATGGAAGGTGAGTCGCAAAGTCTTTTAAGTTTATTCATAAGTGCACTGTTTGCTGAAAGAGCTGAGCATCCAATCTAAGCGCGATGTCAGCCAGTTTTTTGAGTTTTTCATGCATGTAATCAAGATTTTCGAGACAATACACTTATGAATAAACTTAAAAGAATTTCTTGACTCACCTTCCATCCTTTTTTTGCAACCTGCAAGCAAAGAGATAAAGAAATAATTAAAAACTCACCGATTCTTGTGGCAGCGGACGGATGAACAGCTGATCGACCGTATCGACCCTGCGCCGCAGTCAAAACCGCGACGCTTGAGGGCGTCTGAGGCTGCGGGCTACAACGGGGTGAAAGGACGATAAAAAACAAAGAAACATAAGAAAAAGAAACATAAGTCTTGCATCAAAAATTCAAAAAAATGTTCAAAAATGCTCAGAGCAAAGGTAAGCCCTTACAGTAATTTTTTCATTGCTTATGATTTATACACAAAATTGTAGCGTAGATTAGAGATTTTATTCCAAACAATATCAAAACTCGAAAATAAAAAAAATAAAAAATCACAACTTCTTACCGTCCACCCAAAATTTTGACCTCCATGATTCTGCTGTTCCAAGGCTTTCTCATACCCCTGATTCCGAATATTAAGTCAGAAATCCGCGAAAACCACGAAAAACCCCCGTTTTCAGAATCCGCAGAGCGATTTCTTCGGAACAGTGATTGGGGCGTGCACGGATGGGCGGAACGAACGTCATGCTCAGTTAAAGGGGAGGAGCCAACGTGGCGATCTGTTATCTGAGCGATTTTCGAAGCAATTTTCTCGCTTCGGAGCAACTTTTGCCAGCGCGAGTTGGATAAGTATCCATTTGGGGGCCCTACTACTGTTAGGCATCAAAATCTCATGGACCACATTAGGTGGACGGTGCCTTTGAAGAGATGTCCTATCAGCACAAATTAATCTTATTTGTAACGCGTAGGTCATGACTCAGATAAAAATAAGTTTAGGAATTTTTGGGCCTTCCAACATTCTTGGGATCAAAAGTTGGAAAATGCAGTTTGAGTGTTTGCGCCCAACAGGTTTACCGCGATATGACAATAGTGACTCATGCTTTGAGAAGAGTTATAAAAAGAAAGGTTTTTATCAAATTAGTATATTTCAGAATGTTGCGGAATAAGGGTGTAATAGGCTAGCATACACATAAATTCATTTTCATGAAAAAACGTCTTCCTAGTAAAATTTATTGTCAAACACTAAATTTAGATGTTTTACAAGCTGTAACTTTCTGCGGATAGATGCAATCAACGAGTCCGAAATTGGACGTGCTAGAGTAAAGCAAAAGCTAGCAGGCCCCTTCCACCCATTTCCTTGCGGCCTCACGTCAGTTGTAAAATTTTCATACATCGTAAGTAGGCGTGCACACATGCGCTGAAGCGAGGTCAAAAAGTGATTAATTTTTTGTTCGGTCAAAAAATCTCTTGGCAACGCAGACCCTATGGGTTGTTTTTTGGTGCAAAATAATCTACGAAAAATTCTCTATCTATCCATTGTTAGACAAGATGGATATCAATTCTCATGAGGGAGCGTTGCCATGTCAAAAAAAACAAATTTGAAGAAAAACGCTGTGAAGTTTTTGAGTTCTTGCTTCTTCCTTAACATGGATTTTCGCAGTTTTCAATATGTATCTGATAGCCAAGGAATTGCTCAACACACGGAAACTAAGATCTTGGAAACTTTGAAAGAAGTTATGACATTTTGAACTCAAAAAATTCAAATCGGAGAGAACTTATACAGCAACCTAATATACTAGTCACAACAAAAGTGTCACAATTTCGATTTTGAAAATTTTGCGAATTATCTTTGGCAGATTCCCAATTTTGGACACAGGAGCTTAATTTTTTTTTTGGAAATAAAACAAATGGAGTTTGGAGTGCCCCTTTAGAGTTGCCCTTATACTCACTGTAGGTCATGCGGTGAGGGCATAAGTGGTGCCAGCAGGTAGCCCTCTACCCATCCACATATATAACAAGTAAGAGATCTTGCCGAATTTTCTAGAGTTTTCCAGAGAAAAAGAAGAAAAAGTAACAAAACTTATGTAACAACCTAATATTTTTGATTTCGAATACAATGCATTGGTTTTTCATATCTCCCTACGCAAGCATTCCTAAACCAATGAAGCCTTCCGTTGATTACCTACGAAAAGAGGCTATATTTATCTGCTGCGGTAGTCCAAGATAAACGTTTTAGGAACCATTACTATTTTAGGCCCACTTGCATGAACATCCCCGCAGCCATCTTCTCAATAGCATCATAGATTTTCTATTTTCGTAACTTTGATAAGCACAATCCAATTGAAAGTCGTGTTTCCAAAGCAATTCGAAAAGCACATGTTCATCGCACATACGCGATGTGAACATACAAAAGAAGGTCAGGCAGTCTTCAAAAATGCAAAATGTTTGTTGTTGACGCATTTACGCTCTCACGCTGTTAACTAGTGTTCTGCCAAGGCAGTGCTGAAGTACTATATCTAAAAGTTTTGGCAAGCATCCCGAAAAAATTTCTGGAGTGCATGGCTTATCGCCACGCACCTCTATTCAAAAGAATTTTGTCGTCCCCCCCCCCAAGGCAAAATCGTGGGACAGCCACTTCGGTATGATACTGGAACAAAATATTTCACGTCTTTTTAGCTGTGGAGTCAGCAGAGACATGACAAATCATTTGTAAGATTGAGACAAATAATTTGTAAATCATTATTCAAATTAACGACCGAACCACTTTGGAGCACATTCGAATAGACTGAATATCTATTAGGTTGATGCAAAAATAATGGCCTTTACGAATTCCCACTTCAATGTGCTACAACTTTTTAATCCACATTTTTGAATGCGGTAAGTACCTTCAGAAGCAGCAAATTTTTTTAAAAACAGCGCACAACTAACTGCACTAATATCATAAACGATCAGAAAAATATGGTTTGTAGAACAAAAGAAACCTCGTCTTTGACAAATCATAACTTCATTCAGACCTTGTTAGTATGATTGGCAAGTGACCTATCTTGTAGCCGCAAGCCGATAGTACAAAAACGTCACAAAGGTGTTGGGGAAAAATTTGCGAAAATGAAGTAAATTTGATTTGAAAATGTCAGATTTTTCAACATTATTTCAGTATGCCACAAAGTCCCGAATATAGAACTTTCTAATTTCTGCGTACTGAACAGCTAGATGTTTTTGCAAAAACTGCTGATAGATGACCTAGCATCACACTTACAGAAATGAGCAAAGCTTTGGCGGCCTTGTTGAGGCGTCAATATTTCAGTCTGAATAGCTTCAAAAGATACAGCGAAGTATGCATAATGTAGGCAATTTTTATTACATACGATAGCTAAGTTTTCAAAGAAGCGCCATTCATATGCGCTCGAATTTTGGTCAAAAAGTGAATGCAACAAATTTCTGAGTTTGGATGCAGTTTATTTGAAGCTCAGTAACTTTATATAATGAGATTGGAAGCCAGTTTCAACGGCCATTGGATGGAGCATGAAAACATTTTCTTAATGGTATGCTAGGTATATTTTAAAGAAG
Source organism: Cylicocyclus nassatus (assembly GCA_958299035.1). Classification (NCBI taxonomy): domain Eukaryota; kingdom Metazoa; phylum Nematoda; class Chromadorea; order Rhabditida; family Strongylidae; genus Cylicocyclus; species Cylicocyclus nassatus. Next base: position 76,447,181 of record CATQJL010000112.1, read on the forward strand.
ATATTTCGATGGGAAAAAGTTGCCTTGAAATAAGGCTCAGAAAATCAGCCATTATTTTTGCATCAACCTAATAGATCTGCGGTATGCTCCTGAACAGCTACCGCGTTGCCTTGTATCATACTCCGATATTATTATATTACTGTATAGAAGTTACCTTTGAAGTTTTACTCATGAAAATCTGATGCACGAAAGTGCTAAACGGAGGTCAGGGCGTACATACGCGCATATGCACACGGTCGTCTTGATTCATCTGGCAATAGAATGGTCAGAAGTCGACAGTCGATGCAGCATTCAACGCTGATTTCGAATCTATATTCGAATCTGCTTAGCGCCATTGTGCGCGAAGTTATGAGCAGTTACTTTGCGGAAAAATCGTGTATAAAAGTTGCGAAAATGCGTATTATTGCACTTTCAGCTCACTTTCAGGCTTCAAAAACATAAAGGAACCTAGCTGCAACTTTTGGCCCAGCGTTAATCAAACATGGCTCTGTACTGCCGGATTTGCGCTTTGCATAAGTGATTTTTCAGCAAAATGACGCCTTTTAACGGCTCATAACTTCGCCCACAGGCACTAAGCAGATGTGCGATACAGATGAGGGCAGCGTTTTCTGCTGCATTTAATGATTTGCAGTGTTTGGATTCGCACTTTCTGACCATTCCCTTGTTAGCCCAATCTCCATGGTCTTGCCTACATGAACCAAAAAACTATTGATTTTCATATGCCAGATGTCTTAAGAGGCAAACTGAGGGACAGTACTTTTTTGCACCCTATATATTAGGGTCAAAAGTAATGGGGCACCTTGATTTTTTTGAACATTGTTTAAGATCTCTTGTAGAGTGACCTTCGCAGGTTATCTTGACAGCACCTTGCAGCACCTCACCCACATTCCTTCGAGCGGCGCTTCAAAGAAGTCAGACAGACTTTTTTGAACGCCATCCGAATTTGTGCTGCTGCAACTGGAAATCCCTGGACTTGCGGCATACCATTCGAACAAGCTTCCCAAGCTCTTTTTCGATGACTTGACAAAAATTGCCCATTATTTCATAAAGAAAGTTGTTCGAAAAAGTGCGGTGTTTGGCGCTGATTTTCAGAAAATTCATGTTTTGGCCCACAATTTTTTGAAAATGCGAAAAGTCGAAGTAATTTGCATATGCATGGATAGAGCGTAAAAGCACTATCAAAAAGCAACTGCTAAGATTGAGCTTGTTTGATTACCTTGATGAAAGAATTAGTAATATCTCTCCTGATACTCAATGCTATATCTTCTGTTCTAAAGCCTTGGGACCGCCGAGCTATCGTGGATTTGGTGACAGTCCCCTCACCCATTGCTGCGCAGGTATCTTTGGTAGCTCACTTGTTTTACTGCGGCGCTGCTGCTCAAAGATCAAAATTACTTAAAGTGATGAGCTTTACGCTTATAACATAAAAAATAACGCCATGTGACAGTGTTCAACTTTAGATTTCGGTCTTGTTATGTACTAACATCTGCCAGAACTTGGACTTCCAATTAGCTCTTCTATTTGAGAAAACTGCATTCATTCTCTAGGTGCCCCATTACTTTTGGATCACTCTAATATTTTGGCTTCAAACTCAGTATGGATCAAATTTTCGCACTCCCCCCCCCCCCGCTGCGATAGCACTTTAGCAAAAAATGGGACGCTTTTTTCTCTTTAACCTAATAGTTGATGCAGATTTCTGACTAAAAAGTGGAAATGAGGCACTTTACATCAGTGACGAACAAAGCTTATACTCTATTTGTAACTTTGCGCAAAAACTGAATTGCTTGGTGAGGGAAACGGTGAGACCAATGTCTCGCATTTACATGCTCATTTTTCGAAAAAAAATTACTGAAGAAGTTGTGGATTGTTTGGTTCCATTGTGCTGCCTTTGAGAGAGGGAGTTGGAGTGATGATATATATACCCTGACATATGATGGTACAAAACATACCTTCGATAATCAAGAGATAGAGCCTAGAAAGTGATGAGTTCCTGCACACTGTAAAAAGTGATTGTTAGAGAAAAATAGATGAAATTAACAAGTATGAAGCAAATCAGAGCACAATTTTCTTCTTCAGGACTGTTGGATGAACTGGGTTGCAGCAAGAACAAAGTTCTCTTCCAATTTGAAAAAAGCTATTCAGCTGTGGCGTAGTCAGTTGAGGTTGCGTCCTAATTTTCACCCGGCATCGTCGCTCCTGTATCCTGCGACGTTATCCGGATTTTTCCGCTCATCATTCTGACCGAGTATCGTCCAAATTGAAAAAAATTCGTTGCGAAAGCACTGGAAGGGAACTATATAAAGAAAAATGCACTTTTTGCTGATTTTCGCAAAAAATCGGCATCTCAGACAACTGGCCGGAACTTCCGCAGCGCTTTCGCAGGATTCCTGCGAAAGCGCTGCGGAAATGCTGCAATCTCAGAGTACAGGGTTTTCGCAGCATTTTGTTGGGAGCTTCGCAGCACTTTGCAGCTTTCGCTTTTCATTCGCGATCCGTTTCTTCCATATCAAGCTTCATTTTGAAACACTAGTTTTCCGCTTTTTACTAAGCCATCATTCCTTTGATGTGGAAATTCCTCCAAACATTCGACATGCTAAGAGACCTAGGCAGCAAAATAGTCTTATTAACAAAGCAAATGGCGCAGTGTATTGTTTTATGCAGGTACCATACAGAATCACAATAGGACGAAGCTAATATTTGCACATTTACAGAAGAAAGAATTGTTCTGAAGTAAATATACATGAAATCATAGAAGCATTCGAATATATATGCATAACCGAATAAGCAGGACTCGGCACAGGTGGCTAGTAAAGCAGGCTGGATATCGTTTTAGGGACAAAAAAAATAAAGGGGGTTTCGTTTTTGTGGCCGAAGAGACGGAAAATTTGCGACGTTTTTTTTTTGGTTGACGTTTCGTTTTTTTGGAGATTTCCTATGATTATGTTTTAGAATCAAATGAGAATTCGTAAAATCGAAATAAACCAGCATTTAAGTTGTGACTCTTGGCGATCTCTGCGCAGAATTTAAGCGCAGTTTCTGTTTTTATTAAATTCCAACACCTTTCATGAATTTCTAACACTCATCTCAGTCTAGACGACATTCGTCTTAAATTTTGGGATAATTTTTGAAAAAAAAACCTTCTTTTCAGCAAAAAAAGCTACAAAAACGCAACTTTCCGGTTTTCGAGCTTAAGATATCACTCCCTGTACTTGCCTCATTCACTTCTCCCCTATGTAGTTTTGTCATAATATCCCAGTTCGCTTCGGACGACTTTTGTTCTTTTTTCTAAGTAAAGGTTGTGTTCTATCATAACGCTCAAGGTGAAAGCTACCAGAGTACATGGCTTTATGTATCGAAGGTATGTACTACAAAAACGCAAACTTAGCGTACCCTTTTTTGACTACACTTATGAAAGTTTCTAGCGGATTTCAAAGAAAACAATCAAATAAAGCAAATGGTTGGTATATTTGGAAACATAATCTGTACATGAAATGTTGTGCATACAGACAGTGCAGCTAATTACAAAATTACAATACATTACAGGAGAACATATGACTGTAGAAATTGTTGTAATGCATGTGATGATTCTAACGACTATGATTCTATTTTTGTTAGATTTTACAGCAATATTAATATTACTATGGTCTTTTTTCTAAATAAGTGAGAACAATGGAGCAAGGCAAACTGATTGCGGTGCGCTATTTTCGTCATCGAAACAGCTTGAGGTCCGAAAATGCCTGTGCGACTCTTTTGTGAAATCAGTGAATGACTGTGATTAAAAGGGGGGGTCAATTAAGTTCACTTGTGTAATAAGTTCATGCATCACATGAGAATTTTCTACAAAATCTATTTTTACTCAACTTAACATGCATTGAACCTTCCTAATGCTCTTAACAAATCTCCGAAGGGTAATTGACCTTACTATCAATTTGACTTTGAAAATAGCAATTTTCGACCAAGCCTTTTCAAAACTTGTTGTACTCCAGAGCAACCAGAATACTGCGAGCAAGCTCGAAAATACTGAGACGCGTCTGAACATTATGCTACCCCAAAAAGATTTCTTATTGTTCTGAACTAATGACAAGTCTCAATTTTTTCTTTTGTTCTCTAAAAGTTCGAAACTGGAGAGCACCCACTGCTAGGCGTGATTGAGAAAATTTGCACTAGCTTGCTTCGTAGATTCTAGAAATTTGGCATTGAGCAGCCTTTGTGAGATAAGAGCAGATTCATTGACGGTAAAGCGCAATAACCATTTTTTTTGCCGATTTCTTGATTCAAGTTACAAACAGATGTTAGAACTTCAAACAAGGGAGTAAGACACGGTATGGTAATTGAACATTACATACAGGGCAACTGAAAATAGTAGTGCTACCATTTGAGAATATCTACTTAAGAAGGAAAAATGAGACTACAGTCGCTCAGTGAAAACTCTAAGTAGGCACTCAAACGCCTCTATTTACAACGAAGTTTGGGTAAAGTTCAACTTCTCCAGTGTGAATGAGGCAAAAACCTATAGATCGCGTGTGGTTATTTTTAATGCATTGTTCTATGATGGAAAATACTGCATGCACAAATTCACTTGATAAATGAAAGTACGTGCTTGCAGATGCTCCATTCGGATAATGCTCTGACACGCAGTAGTTCATTTGTGTAGTGAAAGGATAGGTACAAAGGTGATTATTACTGACAAGGGAAAGCACCTAACTTAGGTCTGCCACTCGAAAAACGACGCATATATCCGAAATCAGCTTGAGACGCTGATTTCAAATATGCTATTCTTGGCTGTGAAGCATTACTCTAAAACGAGTTATGAGCTTTTTAGCATGTGTCATAGACATGCAAGAATGTGTAAAAAAAGGCCAGTGGATGGAATGTGCTCAAATAAGTGGTAAAAATTCGAAATAACATCAAATTGAGTCATTTGGCTTTGATAGGTATGATATGTATTGTGCATTTGAACCACTACCTAGGTATGATACCATACCATCCGTAAGTCGTTCAACACGCAAACTTTGCTGAGGAAAAAGCTCATAACTCGCTTCAGAGTAAGGTTTCGCAGCTACGGGAGCAGATTTAAAATCAGCGTTTTGAGTTGATTCCGATGATGTGTGTCGCTTTTTAAAAGGTCGACCTAATTTAGGTGTTTGACTTGTGAGATGCAATCTCTGCAGGCATAAAAGTCTCCAGCGTTCCATCGTCAGCAATTTCTTTTGGTCATGCTTCTTGCAGTACTTTTGGCACTAATGGTAAGCCATCCCAAACTCTCCTTCGTTCCCACCCCCAATAAAATTTTTTGGAGGTCTTTGCCGCTGCAAATCAGGCGGAAGAACACAGTCCCTCGGACAGTGGTCTTCTCGATTCATTGAAAAACAGAGAAAAAGGAGAAAGAAAAATTTCAGTGTTGGAAACAAAAAAAGAATAAGAATGATATGATGATGATGATGTCGATGTTGATGTTGATGATGTTAATGTACGTCTTCAATAATGAGAAAGCAATCTATTAGGTTGGAACATAAGTCTTGCACCAAAAATTCAAAAAAGTGTTCAAAAATGCTCAGAGCAGAGTTAAGCCCTTACAGTAATTTTTTTATTGCTTACGATTTATACACTTAATTGTAGTGTAGATTGGAGATTTTATTCCAAACAGTATCAAAACTCGCAAATAAAAAAAACAAGATTATAACTTCTTAAAAAGATGTCCTATCAGCACTAATATTTCTTATTTGTAACGCGTAGGTCGTAAAATTCAGATATAAAATAAATCTAGGAATTTTTGGGCCTTCCAGCATTCTTGGGGATCAAAAGTTGGAAAATCGCAGTTTGAGTGTTTGCGCACAACAGGTTTTGTTATCGCAGTATGAAAATATTAATTTCTTCTTTGAGAAAATTTTTCAAAAAGTGAGGTTTTTTCTTTCTAAATCATATTATTCTAAACAGATATATTGAATCTCCAAGAGTTTACGGAATTTCAAAAACTTTTGGTGCAAGAGTTATGTTTCAATTTAATATTGTTCTTTTTATTTTTGATTTCGAAAACAAAACATTGATTTTTCATATCTCCCTCATGGGCAATTCTGAACCAATGATGTCGTTAAATACCGCTAATTACCTACGAAAAGAGGCTATTTATCTGCTGCGGTAGTCCTAGATAGCCTTTTAGGAAGAATTGCTATTTTAGGCCCGTATGCATGAACCTATTTACAACCAACCATTATTTCAAGAGCATCATAGATTTTCTATTTTGTTACTTGACAAGTAACAAAAAGTGGTGTTTCCAAAGCACTTTACAATGCACATGTTCATCGCACGCCATCTGCACATGCAAGGGAAGGAAAATGTCAAATGTGGTCTTCAAAAATGCAAAATGTTTGTTGTATAACGCATTTACCTTCGCATGGTGTATTCTGGTGCTCTGTCAAGAAAATGTTAAAGCACTATAGTTAAGTATTGGGAAGCATCCAGAAAAAAATTTCGGAGCTGGCTTAGTTAGCTTGGCCACGCACCTTTATTCAAAAAATTTCTCGCCTCTCTCCCCCCCCCCCCCCCCCCCCCCTGCTGCCCCCGAACGCAGCAGAAGTTGTGGAACCGCCATAGTATGATACTTGTCTAACTATAAAGAGGGACAGGAATCATTTGTGAGGTCAGACTATTATTTCCTTTATAGTATGTGAGATATTTTAGGAAGTAAACTGAGCGACAACATTTTTTCTGCTATTTTTGGTTTTAACTCAATGTGGATCAAATTTTTCATTCCTCTAACAGTCATCAGGTGAAGCGCTTCGCGCTATGTGCCCATCTCATTTTCTTATCGTGCTGCAATAACACATAATTGCACAAAACGTGCCACTCCCCTCTTATTTAACATTTTGTATGGTACAGAAACTGGAGTAAAACGTCAATATGAGCATTGTTCACTCCAATGGCGAACAAAACCAAAATCTGCTGTGGCGCTTTACACACAAATTGAATTACTTGATGAGGAAATTCTGTTCAAAACTTTAGTTTGGGCAAAAAAGTCTGCGTTGCAGAGCCGGAGTCAAAGACCAAAGTTTCGTTCATTTGGATGCTAGTTTTCGAAAAAAAATTAACTGGAAAAGTTGTAGATTGCTTGGTTCCATTTTGCTTCATACTGCTCTTAAGAGAGGGAGTTCGAGTGATGATATACCCTGAACATGTGATGGTACAAAGCATACCTTTGATAATCAAGAGAAAGAGCCTAGAAAGTGATAGTTACCGCTGTAAAAAGTGAAAGGTTGTTTGAGAAAAAAAGATGGAAATTAAGAGATATGAAGCAAATCAGGAAACCTCAAAATTCAAAGAAAGCAGAGGTAAACGCAACACCAATATGAAACCTTCATCTTAATGGTTCCTACACACTCTCCTCCAGGATTGCCGGGTAAATTGAGTGGCAGCAAGAACATGGCAGCAAGAACAAAGTTCTTTTCCAGTTCAAAAAAAAAAGCTATTTGGCAGGGGCGGTAGTCAGTAGACTGAAAGAAGAAAAACTTATCAACAACTGAACTGAATATGTCAAACACGAACTCTCTTTTTCAAAAAGATATGTTGCACGTCGACGTCAATCTGATTTTTTATCCTGATTTTCACCCCCGCATTGTCGCTCCTGTATCCTGCAACGCTGTGAATTCTTCTACTCTTCTGAACAATTATCGTCCAAGGTGAAAATTCGTTGCGGAAGCACTAAAAGAGAACTATGTGGAGGAAAACGCAATTTTCATTGAATTCCGCAAAAAATCGTCGTAAGCAAAAAAGTAAGCTCAGCGCCGTTGTTTACATAGACAGAAACAAGATCTATCGAACACACAAGAAAACCAAAAGGGTTCAATAACTTGAATTCAATATAAAAAAACAAGCTTTCGCAAGCAGGAATTTTTCCAGATTTCTATTTTAAATCAAGAAAGGAGGTCTTGCGACGTTGTCAGCGTGAATGTAAAGATCAAGAGTTTTAATATGATACATAGTTTGCCGTAATGGGCTTACAACAACGAAGAAAAGGGTACCAGAGCCAAATGCCCTGCGCCCCGCATTTGGGATAGCGGGGTAGCGCGCAAGCGCGGACACGCAGAAGAGCAGTGGAGACAGACCAGAGCCGACGGGGCATTTGGCTCTGGTCGAGATCTCGGCGGGATTTTAACGAACCCTGCAACAAAATACAGACTGTCCCAAAAAGATGTGCGCACTGTTTCATCTCTAATAACTCTCTTGATTCCATGTTTTTGCCGAGTTTAAGGTACCATTCTGTAGAGCAATTTAGATTCGTATTATGGAGAGAATCACCAATCACTCTTCATTACTGTAGAATTACAGTATGAACTTCCAGCATACGGCGTCACTGGGAATAGGCCTTTTGATGAGTTAGTTTCAAGAAAATCTAAAAATTTGTGTGTTAAGCTTTCAGACGTGCTAATTTCAGTACATAACTTTTCACCAATTTTTCGAGCTTTCTTGATGGCGTATTCACGGACAACATTGGAGAAACAATTTTTACTCCAAGTCTGAATCAACTTATGGAAGAAGCCCTATATTGAAATGCAGTTTTCCTATTCAGAATCAGCAACTTTAGTTAGGCCAGTATGAAAAATTCTGGCTTGTTTGGTTTTCGTTCTAGGACAAAAATCACCTTCGATGGTCTAAAATCCTCCTCAAAGTTTCCACCTAATCCAACAGTAATGAAAGGAGACTGATAATTCGCCCCGTACTGTACTCAGACAATTCACCGGAACTTCCGCAGACAAGCAGAACTTGCAGCGTTTCCGCAGCACTTTCTTAACCATTGAGAAAGTGCACGCTCCAAAATGCGAGGTTTCCGCAGGAAATTGGCGTCACAGCGATCGTAAACCGGAACTTCCGCAGCAGTTTCCATAAAGCGCTGCGAAAGTGCAGTGGGGCTCGTAAGGTTTCCGCAGCACTTTGACCTGCCAGCTCCGCAGATCTTTGAGAGCGCATGCATTCGCGATTGCGAAATAGCGACGCAACATCAACAGCGCATAGCGCACTCTTTTCTTCCATACTGTTTCGTTTCTGTTCCTCCTCTAATCTTTCTCTTTTTTGCTTCTTTCTTCAATAATCTTTCTCTTTTTTGCTTCTTTCTTCAATGTTGGCGTAAGTAAACCTATACTCATCCATATTCTAACTGTAAGTATTCTTTTAGGCATCAGTGCAGGTGTGTGAAACAACCATCACCAAGCTACTGGAGTGCTGGAAAAGGACTCAACGGAGGGACTTCGTCCAAGCACAACGCCCTTGTTCAGGTATGTCGAACTTTTTTGCTTTATGTGCTTTGATTAGAATAATAATACAATTAACTTAAAACTATTGCTTTGTAGAAAATATGCACTGGATATAAATAAAGCAGAAGTGATTAGGTAGAAATATATCGAAACAAAGGGGGGTGGGGAATGGGTCGCCGTGTAACCGTAACCGGATCGATAGACAACACGGATTGAACGACCAACAATTTATCTCAGATAAACGGCAACAAACAACAAGAAACAATAATGCGTAACTTGAACAAGGCTCGACAACGAAACGACGGGCTTCACCCTCTTGACCACTTCGGCAGGTTGACTGGATGAACTCTCTATCTAAGGCGGAGATCCGCCTCTCTTCGACGGAGTTAGCTCCCGCTAGCGCTTCCTCAGCGCGGACCCTGAGACTCCCCCTGACTCCCGGTATCTATACCCTGCCGAAGGGGTCAGCGCGGGCTTTTCTTCCAGCCACTGAAGATCGGTAGGTCGGTGATCCGCGCCCTCTGACAGCCGAAATTTTAAAGTGATCTGCAAGTTCTTGGTGAATATTGAAATATTAGGTTGATTCATAATTAATGCACGTTTTCCATACTTCAACTTTCAACCGAGATAATTCTTTTTTGAAAGGACATTTCTGGGCGCAGTAAAAACTACTGTAACCATCAAATCAGTGGCTATGAAAAGGATACTTTTGCGTGACTGTATCTATCATAGGAAAGATTTTCTGGCTTGAAAATTGCCAATAATTTTTTTCGGAAGCCTCTACTTTGAGAGAGCATAACTTATGTTGAAAGGAAGTAGGATGAAGCAGACTTCGCTCATCGTGTAGACAATGGTCTCATGAGCAGTAATGCCAAGCTTGGATTTTACGGAAAATTTTTGAAAGAAAATATCGCGAAAAAAAATACTCACTTTTTTCTGGCATCTCGGCGGGTTCAAAAATCGGTCATTTTTGAAATTTTTTCATTTTTCTTCGCTGGAAAGTGAGAAAACCCTAGCGCTTTTCTACCATCAAATGAACTAGGTCTACATTTGCTGGATAGTGCAAAAGACCTGCAATCGCCTTTTGCTTCAAGTTTTGTATGGTACGGAAGGGCCGCGACGATCATTCAAGTTCGCAATCGAATTTCTCGGCTCAGAATTCATGGAGAATTTTGTTCAAAGAGCATCTAATAGCACAATGCTTCCTAACCCTTATGCATATTTTCTGAAATTAATCCGGCTATTCCTCACAGATTTAGGACAAAAAGAGTGAAAAGCAATAATTTCGAGATTTGGTGTCTTTTATTTAAAGGCTCAGAACATTGAAACGAACGGAGATGTACGAAAGTGAAGGCCCGCATAAGAAACTAGAAAAAACGCTTTTTTAGATTATATAAAAGGTTTTTGAGGGAGTTGACTACACATTAAATGCCAGGTCTTGGAAGAAGAGGTGAGAAAAACGTGCATTAATTATGAATCAACCTAATATTTTCAAATTTTTCAGATTCAAATTAGGTGGAACCAAAAGTACGTCCGCCAGGTTTCAAAAAATCATAACTTCCTTTCGAATCAATGGATCTCTTTGCGTTTATATTCATCTAAGAGAAGAAATCATTCTCTTTACAGCAATACTCTTGCCATGAATTAGCATCAAGAAGTTCGAAAGTTAGAAGCAACTGAAGAAAATTACTCAAAATTGGCATTTTTCAAGCAGGGTCAGAAAAAAATTCTCAAAGTATTTTTCGATAGAGAAAGCTAGCTCTTTACTATAGTGCCTTTTCCAAAAACAAAATAGATTGAGAATTAGAAGCAAATAAAGAGAATTACTTCAGTTTTGCGTCGGGAGGGACGGAAAATTTATGTGAACATGGGTTTAGTGACCTTCTCTTCATAGTTGAGAGAAATTCGTAATTCGTGCCCAGAGAAATTTTGAATTTCGTAATATTACCTAGTTTTCGGATCTGATTTTCTGCGAAAATCAAAATTGCTTTCGATTGGCGCGAATTTTCCCAGCTAGAAAGAGGTCACAAAACCCATGTTCATGAATATCCCGTCTTTTCTGTGACGTTTTTGGCGTTTTTGAGCATGCTCAAAAATTGCAAATCTGAAGAAATAGTTCTCTTTATTTGCTTCTAATTCTCAATCTTTTTTGTTTTTGGAAAAGGCGCTATAGTAAATCACATGATTTTTTCTATCGAAAAATTTCTTCTATCAAAAAATGTCAGAAATTTTTGGTGACCCGGCTTGAAAAATGCCAATCTTGAGTAATTCTTTGGTTGCTTCCTCGAGAACTTTCTCAAGCCAATTTATGGCAGAGATATCCTTGTAAAGAGAATGTTTTTTTCTTAGGCCCGTATGCACGTACATCCCCCGGGGAGGGGACGGGATCTGAGAGGGGAAGCGTCATATTTCGCTAGTCTATGTATCTTTCTTCTTCTTTCTCTGTCTTTGTTTTGAAGGTTCTCATACACTGATACTTGCGCATAACGGATGCCAGGTTACTGCCATACAAGATTAGATATTCACTATTTCGTCCGATTCCCTGGGGATCCCTAGGGGATTACCTAACATTTTCAAAGTTATTTATCTTTCGGAAAACTCGATGAAATGTTCTAAAATTGTACTGTGGATATACTATAGCACTGCTTAACATATTTATGGTAGAAATGAGTGAAATCTCAAGATATCAAAATCTCGATGAACCGCTGCTCGCGAGCCAGGGATTATCGAAAAAATCAAAATTTTCGGATTCGATTTCTTCTGTCGAAAACATGCTCAGCAATATCGTAGTATATCTTCAGTACAATTTTGCAGCGTTTTCATTCATTTTTCAGGAAGATAAACGACTTTAAAAATGTGAGATGATCCCCTGGGGATCCCCAGGGGATCGGAAGAAATAGTGAATATTTAATCTTGTATAGCAGTAACCTGGCATCTATTATGCGCAGGTATAAGGGTATGAGAACCCTCATAGCACGATAGAGAAGAAAGAAGAAAGATATCTAGAGCAGTGAGATATGGCGCTTCCCCTCTCAGATCCCCTCCCCTCCCCGCGGGGATGTACGTGCATACGGGCCTTAGATGAATATAAAATCAAAGAGATCCATCGAGTCGAAAGAAAATTACGATTTTTTGAAAAAGTGGCGAACGTACTTTTGGTCCCACCTAATAATTGTGGACAGTTTTCGAAGGAGCTGTGCTAAAAAGGATCGAGGTGGTACAAAACTTGTAAATACGAAAACTCAACCATTCCTAAATTTCCCTTTGTTCGGTGGCTCACGCTCACAAACCCAGATAATTTTTTGTCCCCCCCTCCTCTTGAAAAAGTTTCTTGCACCGCCACTGCTTTGATGTATCTATCCTTCTCTGCTCCTATGTTTTTGCTGTTTTAAACGCTTTTCTCTCTCCCAAATGCTTCCTACATCTTCGACGGATCTGCACATGTTTATTTTCGAATTCATGTTTCCAGTAGTACCTACCTGAAGTACCTTTTAATGGAAGCAAGCTCCAGAGATAAAAGCAGGAGAAGAAGATTACTCAATTCTCAAAATTTCTGCGTTTGGTCGCAAAAGTGAAACTCGCAACGGAAATCGGAGCATTATAGGTTTTATAGCCTGCTCTTTCTGACTGTGCCAAATTTGCGCTGATTGAACCTCTTTATGGAGTTATGATTTTAGAAGCAAATGCCAAAAAATCGTATTTACTCTTTTTTATGGTTTCCTCAAAAATCATAACTTTTTGAGAAACGTTTAATCAGCGCAATCTTTGTACACTCAAAAAAAGTAGGTAATAATAGCTTTGATACCGATTGCTCCGATTTTTTACAAGCAGATTTTTGCGACCAAACGTGGGAAATATTAAAATGAAGTAATTTTTTTCACCGACTTCGATCTCTGGAGCTATCAAAAAGTGCCTCAGGTGCCATTAGAAAGCATGTCTTCTTTCAGAATAAACATGTGAAGATCGGATGTGAAGGAAGAAAGTTTCGAATTTTTGAAAAGGATGGGGACGAGCACCTGGTTCATTAGTATTATTTTCTAACAAGGGAACGATACATAGTGTCCGTGGCCTTTTGAGATAAAATGTAGACCAATACACTCGTTTTCGAACGCTGATTCCGAATCTGGTTTCTGTTTCTGCTGAACGTTTCTATGAAAGAAGTTATGGAGGATTTTTGCGGCAAATTTGGCTGCGCGAGGCACATACGATGGGAACACCAACATGGTAACATGTTAACATGCATTCAGTTCCCAATCATTTTCATTTTTATAGGCACCTCTTAGTATAAATGCAGGAAATACTCGTATAAAAATGACTCCTCGTCAAATTTTCAAAGAGTGAGGACAATAGAGACACGCATTTACCTTGAGGAAATCTAACCCTCAAAAAGAAGCTTAACTGAGGCAATGCAAAATCGAATAATAAAAAAGAATCTGAACCTACACCTGCATCAGCTTGTGAGGCTAACGCATTAGCCACTACACCACAGCTACCGGCGGTATTGGTGTTCCCACCATATCTCTGGGGGGGGGGGGCAAATTTGGCGCAAAAATCCTTCATAACTTCTTCCAGAGAAACGTTCAGCAGAAACGGAAACCAGATTCGGAATCAGCGTTCGAAGACAAGTGTAGTGGTATACATTTTATTTCAAAAGGCCACGGACACTAAGTATCGTTCCCTTGAAGTATCAATTTATGAAAATTCAACAATAATTTATAATAACTTTCACTTAAGCATACCTGCCTTAGAGTCTGACACATAACTGTTTTGTGTGAAAATGCTGGATATTAGATTAAAACAAAAGTTCTGTCGCTCCAAATTTGAAAATTCCAAAAAATTCAAGCCGAAGCCTTGATTTTTGCAGACAACTCTTGTAATTTTCAAATCTTTTCCAAAGCTTCTCTTGTTGAGATTTCGAAATTTCCGAGAATTTTGAATGAATCGTCCAAATTTGCTCCGTATTTCTCGACAAAGAAGTTGCAAAGTGGACACCTGCGGCAAGGCACGATTTAATACGTCAGGAAATTTCAATTAATTCTCATTACAGAAAAGAAGGGAGGCCGAAGCCGGCTTCAGTCGCGCACAAGGTCAAAATGACACCCAGTAAGTGGGAAGGTTTATTTCCCCACAGGCCATCTTCCCTTTGAAGCGCATACTATTATTTGTGAATGAGATTGTTATTCTTGTATTTATCTAACTCTTCCTTTATTCTTTACTCTTCCATCAATATAAATTGCTTTTTGAAATTCTTTACTTTTCCATCAATATAAATTGCTTTTTGAAATATCTGCCGATTTTTTCAACCTTATTTGGTTGTGCATATATACTCGAATGCTTCTGTGATTTTATGTATATCTATTTATGAACACTTCATTGATCTGTTAGATTGCACTATCAACTTCGGCCTATTGTGATCCTATATGGTACCTGCACATAAAACAATACACTGTGCCATTTGCTTTCTCATTAAAACTATCTCGCTTTTTACGTCTCTTGGCATCTAGAAAGTCTAGAGGAATTTTCACATCAAAGGAATAATGTCTCAGAAAAAGCGAAAATTTAGTTTTGGAAAGGAAAACCTAGTATCAAAAAGGAAGCTTGATATGGAAGAAACGGTTCGCGAATCAAATGCGAAAACCGCAAAGTGCTGCGGAACTCCAAACAAAGTACTGCGGAAACGCTGTACCCTGAGATTGCAGGGTTTCCGCAGCGCTTTCGCAGGTTATTCGCCGGGTCACCTGCGGAAATCCTGCGAAAGCGCTGCGGAAGTTCCGGTCGGTTGTCTGAGGTAGATTTAGGTTGAACCTCGCTCTACAGAATGGTACCTTAACCTCGGCAAAAGACATGAAAGCAAGAGAGTTGTTAACGATCAAACAGTGTGCACATCTTTTTACACCCTGTATATCGTTGTGATCCTCATGACAAGGCCAGGAGCACTGACAACGTCTCGGTTGCTGATAATCGCTCTACAACGAGACAAACCACAGCCATTAAGTGGCAACTATCTGCGATAATTTAAGCGCAGTTTTTCGTTTTCACTAACACTCAGCCTCAGTCTAGAAAAAGGCTAAGTGAGACTCGTCCCAAATTTTGGGGTATTTTTTGAAAGTAACCTTTTTGAGCAAAAAGCTACAAAAACGCAACCTTTCGGTTTTCGAGCTTTGTTTTAGATATCACTCGCTATACTTGCCTCATTCACATTCCCTCCTACAGTGCTGGACATAATTATAGAGACACTCTAGAAATCGTCGTAATTTTCGTTCTTGTCAGTGAATCTGTCTGAAACTTTGCTGTATGGTGCGCATGTAAGCCTACCATAACTCCTGAACGGCTTCCAATCCCGTTGATTTCGAACGGAGAAAAATGGAAAAATTCGAAAAAGCTGTTTTGCAAGCTGGACATAATTATAAGGACACCTGGCCTTTTTAAACATTATCGCATTCCTTGACTCCCAAATTTTTTTTTTGTAGAGTTACATCCCAGAATATGAAACTTTTGCAGCACCTATGACCTGTCATGCTACTCAAGGAAAGATGATCCTTGCATTTTTCGTTTCCAAAGGCATCAGAAGTCAAACTGCGTCAACAAACAGCTGGTTTGAGGAGTTTTCAAGCCTGCGTTCATTTCAAATGACAGTCCTGGAATACACTTAGCCTTTTTGATAGACAAGGTGAAGAGGGCTTTCGTAAACTCCGCGTAATCGCTAATATTGACAATCAGACTCCAACCTCACCATAGGGTTGTCGCGCTTTTGCACCGCAAAACTCGATTTTCAAGTTACAGAAAACGCTGCAATGTAATCGCAACAATACACGTACAACAATAAACTTGTGTGCCTGGTCAGGAAAAAATTTCGCGGTTGCACATTCTGGTTCAGCCGCAGTTGTCATCCGTTGAGAGTTGAGTCGAGCACCCTGCACAATCATATCAAACTCAAATCAAGAAATCGAACAGGAGACCGCTTGAAACTTCAAAATCTTGCTAATCTCAGCTACCGCGCAAAATGCGACATGAAACAGAGAAAATAGTGAGATTTGTGATTATGTTGAATCTACTGCTCGCATAGAATTGTTGAAAGTATTTCAGATCTAAATGGCAACTGCAGCACTAGAAAAAATCTAAAAGTTGTTGCAAAAGATGCATCTCCATGTAGACAATGTGATAAATTGAGTCCACCACTTCACGAACATTGGAAAGTGAGTTTTGTGGTGCAAAAGCGCGACAACCCTATGGTGAGGTTGGAGTCTAATTGTCAATATCAGCGATTACGCGGAGTTTACAAAAGCGCTCTTCACCTTATCTATCAAAAAGGTTAAATGTATTCCACGACTGTCATTTGAAATGAACGCGGGCTTGAAAACTCTTCAAACCAGCTGTTTGTTGACGCAGTTTGACTTCTGATGCCTTTGGAAACGAAAAATGCAAGGATCATCTTTCCTTGAGTAGCATGACAGGTTCTAGATGCTGCAAAAGTTTCATATTCTGGGATGTAACTCTACAAAAAAAAGGGAGTCAAGGAAATCGATAATGTTTAAAAAGGCCAGGTGTCCTTATAATTATGTCCAGCTTGCAAAACAGCTTTTTCGAATTTTTCCATTTTTCTCCGTTCGAAATCAACGGAATTGGAAGCCGTTCTGAGGAGTTATGGTAGGCTTACATGCGCACCATACAGCAAAGTTTCAGACAGATTCACTGACAAGAACGGATTTCTAGAGTGTCTTTATAATCATGTCCAGCACTGTATATACTAGGTTGTTCCGAAAGTTCTGTCCGATTTGCAGATTTTCTGATTAAAAATGCTATAATCTCTTCAAAATCAACTTTTTTGCACAAACTAAATTGTGTTGAATTGAGCGAGGCTAAGCCTATCACAGGTACAACATGCCAGGTTGAAAAAGCAAGCGAGAGAGAAAAGAAATTTGAAGAATTTTGTCAAGTTTCCTTCAGAACCATCCAATTTGGCGTACTAATGCTTCCATATAAGGACCCGCGGACGTATTTGGCTGCCACCATTGAGTAGCGTATGCTTCGGGTATTCTTTTATGGCTAAAGAGAATTCGACCTATTTCTGCTGCATAGAAATTTTTACAGCAAATCAAAAAAATCCATTGTTTGAGCCCTTCTCCGCGCGCGCAAATAGTCGCCTTTTTTGATATTAGGTTGTCTCATAATTAATGCACGTTTTTATTTGCTTGCTTTAACAAAGCAACCAGACTCAACCCAACAAAGGGTAAGGGGTACTGTTCGATAGAGCAAAGCAAGCTCTACAAGATGGCACTCATGTCTTTGCGCCATGCTCGATTCACGGAGAGTTCGAACTCAAAAACTAAAGATTTCCAAATGCCCGAAAAATCGAAAAAAATCAGATCTTCGTCCAAATAATTTCTACGGACCTCTCACTCGCTCACATCAATACTATCGATATCTGATATCCATGTGTGCGATTGTCGTATTTTTTCCTTGACTAGAAACTGAGAACACGAAAATTTCCCTGATTTTCTCAAAGCAATGCTGAGCCGTTTTTGCATATGTAGTTCTATACTACAAGCCTAGGTAAGCATAACTGTAGGTTTTCAGCCTATTTCGAGCGGTACTTTTCGAGAAATGTCGATTTTAGCACTGAAACTGAAACGAAAAATTCCGAATTCGTTATTTTTCGAAAACTACCGCTTGGAATGGGCTGAAAGCCTACAATTGTACTTACCTAGGCTTGTAGTATAGAACTACATATGCAAAAACGGCTCAGCATTGCTTTGAGAAGATCAGGAAAATTTTCGTTTTCTCAGTTTCTAGTCAAGGAAAAAATACAACAATCGCACATATGGATATCAGATATCGATAGTATTGATGTGAGTGAATGGGAGGTCCGTAGAAATTATTTGGACGAAGATCTGATTTTTTTCGATTTTTTGGGCATTTGTAAATCTTTAGATTTTGAGTTCGAACTCTCCGTGGATCGAGCATGGCGCAAAGACATGAGCGCCATCTTGTAGAGCTTGCTTTGCTCTATCGAACAGTACCCCTTACCCTTTGTTGGGTTGAGCCTGGTTGCTTTGTTAAAGCAAGCAAATGAAAAGCGCATTGATTATGAGACAACCTAATATTTGATTTTTTCTTGCTGTCGCGAACGAAGGAAGCTAATTAACCGATGCTCCCCGCTTGCTCTTGCTTCACTCTATCGTATGCATTATTGGGTGCGCCATCGTTCGTTATACGTAAATCGTTGTTACTTTTTGAATAACTAAGTTTGTCTTCTACCTTTGAAAAAAAATCAAAAAATTAAAACGTTTGCTTCGAGGTAAAGTGTGCGTATGTTAGCCCATTACACCCTGACCCAATATAAAATATTACATATTTAATTTCATGAACACTGCGGAAATTCTCTTTATATATACTTTTTCTTTAGCGTCACTGCATTTTGGCAGCTTGGCCTCGGGGCTTGGACTTTTATCACTGAGAAGATGTTTCGTCAAGCATTAGCGAGCATTAGAAAGAGCAAGAAAAGTGCTTTTAGATGATATTCATACTTCTGCAGTAAGTACAAAAACTCTAAGAATCTAGCTGCGTTGAAACAAGGTAACTCGAAATCTGACAACTTTTGGAACAACCTAGTAGTTATGTCATAATATCCGGAGCTTTGCCCGGGGCGGAGTGGCCGAGAGGTTAGTGCCCTTGACTACGGCGAGGAAGGTCACAGGTTCGGTTCCGCGGTGGGCCCAATCTCTTTGGCAAAACTCTCGCCCCACGAATCCAGCGTCTGGCTGCTAATCCAAAGGGAAAACAAGCGACAAGCTGGCTGAAGAAGACATTGGTCGCATCAAATGCTCTTTTATGTCTCATCAAGTATTCGGAACAAAAGCTAGGGCGTTCCCCGGAGGCGACGCGCATTCGAGCCCGACGGATGCGAATAGTATGCTAGGGTTACCGTTTCAGCAGGGTGAGCGGGGACGGTTAAAGAAGCTAGCTCACCGTAGGCGAGTATCCAAGTTCTCAGCGTTACGTCTAGCCACCATCAATGTAGGATCACTCACTTCACGGCATCGCGAGTTGGCTGATCTTCTCAGAAGATGTAGGGTTGACATCGCTTGTATTCAGGGGACAAAATGGAAAGGAGAGAAGTCACGAGACATAGGTGACGGGTACAAGCTTCTGTACAAAGAAACGTGCAACAACAGGAACGGCGTCGGTATAGTGGTCTCAGAAGCGTTAAGAAGTAGAATCACGGATGTGGAGAATAAGTGACCGACTAATGTGCATCAGAATGGATATGGGGAAGAGAATTCTACAAGTCGTAACCGCATATGCGCCACAAGTTGGGTGCACGGAGATAGAGAAGGATGAATTCTGGAGCAGCTCGATGACTGTATCAACTCGATACCACGCGACGAGATGCTACTAATTAGGAGCAGACTTCAACGGCATGTAGGTGTACAACGAAGTGGTACAAGCAAGTGTCATGGTAATCACGGATACGGAACACGTAATAGCGAAGGAGAACGTATTCTGGAGTTCGCTACGGCGCATGACTCGGCGCTGGCAAACACATACTTCGTAAAGAAGGATAATCATCTCATCACGTACGCCAGCGGGAATCGGAAGACACAGATAGACTTTTGGACAGTACGACAAAGTGAGCTTGAGTATGTGAGGAACACCAAGGTCATACCCGGAGAAGACTGCATACCACAACATCGACCACTAATTCTGGATCTGAATATTCCAGCCGACAAGCAAAGAAGAACAATAACAGGGCAAGTAGCACGGATCAAATGGGGAAGTTCGAAGACAACGACCACATCAGAGCAGCCATGGAATCTGCCCTACCAGAGTTGGAAGAAGAATCAGAAGACTCCTGGAAGAAGTTGAAGAAGAATGTCCATCAGATAGCAAGCAGTCTACTAGGACGTACGAAACCAGGAAGGGCAAAAATTGACAAAGAAACCTGGTGGTGGAACGATGAGGTGCAATCCATGATCAAGAAGAAGAAGACAGCGTACAGAATGTGGCAGAAGAGCTGAAATCAGAAGAGGCACGGCAGAGATACTCAGACGCGAAGCGGGCAGCCAAGAAGAGTGTCAAAGAGGCAAAAGAAGCGTATATGGAGGTACTCTACAAGAAGCTGCACACTCGAAAAGGCGAACGAGACATCTACCGACTCGCGAAAACAGGATCAATCGCCACAAGAGATGTAGAGCACTTCTACAGTATCAAGGACGCACACGGGAAAATGCTCAGGAAGCCACAAGAGATAAGAGAAAGATGGAGAGCACACTTCGCCGAAACAGCGTCTACGAGCCACGAGTACAGATTGACGTCTACAGCTGAGCCTGTGCATGGACCAGTTCCAACTATCACCGAAGACGAAGTTCGCGCCGCCATAATGAAGACGAGAACGGCAAGGCGACAGGCCCCGATGACATCCCCAACGAATTCTGGAGAGCATGTGGTCAAGCTGGAGTTACATGGCTAACACGACTGCTCAATCGGGTGATAGAAGCCAAGAAGATTCCGAACGACTGGTGCAGAAGCGTGACGGTACCAATATGGAAGAACAAAGGTGACGTAGCTGACTGCTCGACGTACCGCCCCATCTATTTATGTGCCACACCCTGAAGATCTTCGAAAGAATTCTAGAAGCACGACTGCGAAACATCGTGGAGCTAGTCCCTAACCAGTGTAGATTCGTCAAAGGCCGCAGTACAACAGATGCCATTCACGCGTCAGAATAATGATAGAAAGAAGCAGGGAAAAGCAATGCGAGCTGCACGCGGCGTTCCTGGACTTGGAGAAGGCGTTCGATAAAGTGCCGCATGACATCATATGGTGGTCACTACGAAAGCACATGGTGCCGGAAGAATATGTGCGATGGATCAAGATGATATACAAAGATGCCAGAAGCCACGTACAAACAGCAGCAGGTCCATCAGAAGAGTTCCAGATCAACGCCGGAGTTCATCAAGGCTCCGTACTGTCACCCCTCCTCTTCATCACGGTAGTGGATACGATAGTTAGAGACTTCATACGGCAACCTCCGTGGGCTCTGATGTACGCAGATGATGTGGTGCTGATGGCAAGAAGCAGGAACGTACTGGAGGCCGAGGTGCAGAAGTGGAAAAGTGGACTTGAGCTGCACGGCTTGAAGATCAACACCAGCAAGACCGAGTACATGGAGATGGGACCTCAAACGCCTGGAACTATAGAAATCGAAGGCGCCCCAATTAAGAAGACCACGACATTCAAGTATCTAGGAAGTCGCATCGCCGCAGATGGTACGCTTCAGGACGAAATAACCAGCAGAATAAATGCAGCTTGGTCGAAATGGAGAAGTGTCACAGGAGTCCTGTGCGATAAGAAGATGCCACTCAAGCTAAAATCCCAGCTGTATCGCACTACAGTTCGCCCGACTGCTCTGTATGGCAGCGAATGTTGGCCGTGCACGCGAGAAGACGAACGAAGGATTGGTGTGATGGAGACACGCATGCTAAGATGGACAGCGGGAGTCACGATGCTGGACCACGTCACTAACGACACCATACGAGCTACGATGAAGGTCGCCCCTATCGTCAAGAAGATACAAGAGAAGAGATTGCGATGGTATGGACACGTTAGAAGACGAGCGGAAGATCATGTCGCTAGGTTGGTGATGTCAGTCGAAGTACCTGGAAAGAGGCCAAGAGGGAGGCCGAAATTGAGATGGATAGACAAAGTGAAAGCGGACTTGAGAGAACTTGAGATAGAAGAAGATCAAGCTGAAGATCGAGAAGTCAGGAAGAGACTAACCAGAGTAGGACCCCCTCTGAGGGAAGAATGCAAGGATAAAAAAAAATCCGGGGCTTGGCCCCGGACGAAACTTGTTCGTTTGTCCAAGTGAAGGATGTGTTCTATCATGGCGCTCAAGGTAAGAGTTACCACAGTACATGGCTCTATGTATCAAAGGTATGGTACAAAAGCTAAAACTTAGCGCACCCATTTTTGACTACAGTTATAGAAGTTTCCACCATATCTCATGAAAACGAACAAATGAGGGACAAATGGTTAGTTATATTTAGAAACATAATCTGTACACGAAATGTTGTGTGTACAGAGCACAGTGCAGCTAATTACAGAATTACATTACAATACAGGACAACATATGACTATAGAAATTGTTGTGATGCATGTGATAAGTCTAACGGCTAGGATTCTATTTTTGTTGGATTTTACAACGAATTTGTGTGTAATGTCATCGTCGCTTTCTAAATAAGTGAGAACAATAGATCACAGGAAACTGATCGCATAGATGCGCTATTTTCGTCATCAAAACAGCTTGAGATCCAAAATTGCGTGGACGACTCTCTTGTGAAATGAATGAATGAGTGTAGTAAAAAGAGGGGTCAATTAAGTTTAGGTGTGATAAGTTCATGCACCACATGAGAACTTTCTACAAAAATCTATTTTGACTCAAATTAACATGCATTAAGCCCTCCTAATGCTCTTAAAAAATGTCCGAAAGTTAGTTGACCTTATTATAACATTTGACTTTGGAAATGGCAATTCTCAACCAAGCCTTTTCAAAGCTTGTACTCCAGAGTAACCAAAATACTGCGAGCAAGCTCGGAAATTCTGAGGTGCATGTGAAGGTGATGCTTTCCCAAGAAGGATTTCTCAGCAGTTATACTAAATAATGACAATTTATTTTGCAAAATGTTACACATCTTTCGCAGTATGTACGTGATTTTGGCTTTGAAGGGAAATATTTGAAAGCAGTTGGAGAAAAATTCTAAGGAAAATACGAAAGTGGCAGAGAGGACGGATCGTGTGTATAAGTCCATCAATGTTATGGTGTTTTCTCAAAGTTTGAAACTGGAGAGCACTCACGATGTTAGGCGAGATTGAAAGATTTTGCGAAAATATCTTGCTTCGCAGATTCCAGGGGTTTTGAGCAGTCAATTAGAAGGAGCAGTTGTACATTAATTTTTTTGTTTTTTGTCGATTTTTCTCATTCAAGAAACGTGGGAAAAAGCTAAAAATTTTGACTCGGGGTATAGGACACAATGTGATAGTTGGACGTTATATACACAAAAGCAGTTGCTCAAGGATGGCACAAAAAACCATTGAGATTTGGGAATATAAACTTAAGAGGAAAAAATGAAACTACGGTCGTTCAATGAACACTGTAAGTAGTCCACTCAACTGCCTTTATTTGCAACGAAGTTCGGGTAAAGTTCAATCTATCCAGTATGAATGAGGCAAAAACCTATAGATCGCGTGTGGTTATTTTGATGCATTGTTCTATAAAAGAAAACACTGCATGTACAAAGTGGAGAGATAAATAAAAGTACGTGCCTCGCGTACTTCATTAGAATACCAATAATGGATTGCTATAGAGGTTGCAATCCTTGCCACCTATTTTTCCCGTCTCTGGCACATAAAAGTACCTAGCGTTTCAGCGTCAACCATTCCTTTTCGCTATGTTTCCTGCAACACTCTCGGTACTAGCGGTGAGTTTCGCCCCATATATGTTTTCTTCGATCTCATCGAAACAATTTCAAGGTCTCTGTGGTTACTGCTGACTGGTCTGCTCAGTCACTCCACCAAAGATCTGCAGATCACATTTATATAGCATGCAGTATGAAAGAGAAACGCTTCAAAATTTCTCATAAATGTTTCTGTTGCAGATGATATCATCGATTGTCACGAAAATGTACCGCAGACAGCACGCCCATACTACACTTTGGTTTCTATGACGCAACAATTAATGTGCAAAGCTCTTGAGGATGTTGGAAACTATGGGGCTGTAAGATCGAATCGCATTCGTTCATTGATAGAGTTTTGTGCTAGATTACTCAAAATTCTAGGTCCACGTTTGCGAACTGGAGGAGCAAGCTTTGGAATATCAGCGAAAGCTTCAGCAAGGCCCGGTCGACATAGAAGAGTGCCATTTTAGTTACCGGAGGTGAGATTGGGTGTGAAGGTCTTCACAATTTATTCATTGTTTCTTCTCAGCAGCTATAAAAGCGTCAGCAGCGATGATACGGACGAAGACAAAGTGACACGAATTTTTCTGTCCTATGAAGCCAACATAACTTCTGCATTGAAGGTAATTTCTGCATCGCACTACTACGCCTATGGTCTTGTCTGCAGAATTGCGCAACAGTAGTCGGATATGGCTGCAGTCTCCTACGATATGGATATGCCAATGCAAGAGGATGGAGTGTGTTTTGTCTTTTTGGTGAGAAAATTCCGTACGATTTTGATTCCTTTTTGCTCAGTTACTATGCATTCAGTAAATGAAGCAATGGTGATCATGGAATAATGAAGCTGAATTACAAACCCTCGAACTTTTGCAGCTCCTCAAATAGCACCAGTCACATATATCTAATGTAAGTGCCCCACTTATTGCTCGAAATAAAGATACTCTGTTGTTTGATGATCTGAGTCGAAGTGAATTTGTATTTCACATCACTTCACATTATTGAGCGCTTTTAGAGGGCAAGGTTGCAACAAGGTATACAACTTGTTCACAATCAGGCGACAAGACAAAGACGCTGAGCTTTTGTTGAAGTTCAGAGATAAGTCGAAAACTTTTTCGGTCCTTTGCAGGCCCCACTTCAAATTTTTTTTTGAACTTTAATTTCAGTACGAAATAATTTCTTACCAAGTTCAAAAGTAAATGCAATTATTGCAGCTTATTTCTACCAACACCAATGCATAAAACAAGCGCTTTTCTACAGTTGTTATTTGAATTCTCTAAAAGGCATAGGTTGTGCAACTGCAAAAACACAAGTTCATATTAGCTCGTGCAAAGGCTAGTTCTGTTAACAAACGAAAAAGCTGCAGACAATACAGCTTTTTTTATCAGGAAGGAAAAGTGAAATAGTGTTGTTACAAGCAAACAGAGTCTTTTTTAAAGGGGTCGAATGTGAGTGTGTGACCAACGATGACTACAAAACCGCTCAACCTGTGAAAATAAAAACAGCGCAGTTGACGAACCTAGGCTGCGGCCATCGTACTTACAAGGAAAGGAAGGTTGGTCGAAGTGGCCTTTTGAAATGTGATGTATACTGCTTTGTAGAGCTTGAAACGCTGATTCCAAATCTACCTTTGCTATCTGCTGCGGGCTTCTGGGCGAGGAGTTATGAAGGTTTTTGTGAGTAAAAATCTGAATGCAAGAGTAGGCTAAAATCAGTCGTAACATTTTTTACAGGGCTTAATAGGTAGTCGGATCACTCGGTGCAACAAATATTCTTGATTGAAATATACCAATTCGCTGCTGCCTCATTTGAACATTGCGAAAAGGTTACGACTGATTTTACCCTATTTTTGCATTCAGATTTTTACTCACAAAAACCTACATAACTCCTCGCTTAGAAGCCCGCAGCAGATAGCAAAGGTAGATTTGAAATCAGCGTTCCAAGCTCTACAAGGCAGTATACATCTCACTTCAAAAGGCCGCTTCGAACAACCTTCCTTCCCTTGTTAGGCGGGCTCCGCGAAAAAGTTTGCCGAAACCTGCGGAGTTCTAGCCCTATCTCGGTTCAGATTGCGTGAATTCAAAATTTGAGAACACCATTCGACTTAGATTGGCGAGGCACATCTTCAGTTTTATAGAAGTACTTAGCAGTGGGGTACGGTAGGTGTACGATAGGCAGTCAATTTCACGTTTTTCTTGAAATTTGAGCTCAAATGGACTACACGTGTGCTGATTTCAGCGGCCACATTCTGTTGAGCATACTGCAGAGGTAGGCTAGGTATAGTGCAAAGCTCATTCTGCACGGATATGTTTGAGGTTTTGCTTAGGGGATTATTCGTTGCTGCTTACAATACTTCATTCATCCGCTAAAGGTGACATACTGCAAACATACGAGCTGCTATTTCGCTGCTACTTACAACCCGCAAAAACATTTTCGTTCACCTGCATGATGTTTTAAAGATTATGCTCCCAACCATTATCTTTTGGAAGAGTCTAAATATTTGTTTCTGTAAAGTCATTCCGCCATTAAGCGCGCTCTAATGCACTTTATCTAACAAAAAGACTGAATTTGTAATCAGTTTCTACCCCAGCATATTTTATTCAGCAACAGTTGAAAGTGGTAGAGTGGTTTCATTTATGGATGTTACGAAAGTGTTTCTGTGAGGCCGTGAAAGCTCTTACTTTTTGAGCATTGAAGTGGGGGCCTTTCCCAAGCTTGTTGAAATGCGTTGGAACTGGAACTTATATTTTACCATTTGACCAGTATTTTCTAAAATCAAATATTATAGTCGTGTCCAGGGTGATAAGCATGGAATGAATATTGCGAATGGAATGAATACTGCGAATGAATTTGGCAAATTAGCGTAAGAAAGCCTTATATACTACGCTTTAAATGTGATTTTTATAATGTTTGCTTGTAAAATCTAATCATATTTTCGTTGCTATGTATCACAATTTGTTCTCCTCAGCTACTGTTAGTACTGAATGTAAAAGTTATTGTTTACTGCTTTAACCGATGTCTGCAACAAAAACAACAAATCATTTGCTGATTTTCCTGAGTCATACAGTGCGGATGTCCTGAAAATATGGACGCGGAAATTTTAAGAATGTACTAGGATGGTGCAGAAATAATGAGCGTTTTTTAGGCTTGTTTAAAACAATTTTTTCCATCAAGCTTTTTTCTTTAGAAGAGACTTGGCATACTATCAACAAGCTTCTCTCATGCTCTATCTAAAAATAATTGAAACGGGCTTCTAGCATCATTCGTTGCATATTTACAGAGCTTCAAAAGCTGCTCATAAAACCAGAATCTCAAAGCATTTACTTTACTGGTCAGAGTGCAAGCGCCAATTATGGCCTTCTCTCAAAATTCAACTGCTGCATGTGCTAGAAATTGCCTACATTATGCACA
>CATQJL010000112.1:76474315-76657713 GCA_958299035.1 Cylicocyclus nassatus
ATGTACCGTAAATTTTCACATTGCCTGAAATACACCACGAACCCGTAAAGTGCATAAAACCAAATACTTTTTATATTTTCAAAAAAATGAAAAGCGACTTCAATTCCATAACATTGGGACTGTGGTAATATTTTTGTTAGAACCTCCCATCATTTTCCTGTTTGACCGCCTCTGATGCACTTTTCTTCTGGTCGCTAGGCGGTCCCTCCCCGCTCCACATCCGAGGTCAGCGATCGCCTCGGGGATATCAAGCGTTGGCCTAGTAAGTCTGCTCCTGCAGGGGAAACATTTCGTTACTCGACCAGCAAAAAGAACAGATATAAATCCTGCACATCGGATCCCTCCTACGGCGCCGGCTGGTAGCCAACGATGTCAGGGTACTCAGGGCGCCTTTCGGATTGGACAAAAACGACATGTCTGCCCGGCGACACGCTATGGAGACTGCCTTATGCTCTGCACCTACAACCTACAACGCTAGAACATTCCATGTTCGACCGTCCCTGAATCTTGGCATTTTATGTACAGTAATTAGTTCTCAGTAAGTAGTGAACGTTCCCAAGATTTTTATTGATTTATTAACACAACGACATCAGCACATCATTAAACAGGTCAACGTTTCGGCAGGGTCGCCTTTTTCAAGACCTCGGAAGTGATTCAATAAATTCGACCCTCCAAGGATAGACATACCTTCAGCGATACACTTCAAGAGGATGTCCACCACTCTGACACTTAGTCAGACAACTATTACCTCTTGTGATGGAATGAGGTTCCCTTTCAAGGTGGGACTCAAATCCACACAATGATGAAAGTGGGACGAGCACACCACTGATAGCCATTTTCTCTTCCTTTCTGTTAAGTTTTGGACATTTGGACGTGATGTTAATTTGAAACTTTATGTTCTGATGGCAAAGCACATAATGTGCGCTGAGATTCGCGATTTTCTCATTCCGTCCAAGTGTTCGTCAATTCGTACGTACAGCGGTCTTCCTGTTTCTCCACTATATTCTTCCCCACACAGTTTACAAGATATCAAGTACACAGCGCCACGACACATGCAATCTCCCGGTTTGTTAGAGTTGCATATATTACAGTCTGTTTTTGAACAGGCTGGATCGTAACTTCTGTTACGTACCAGGCGCTGCTTGAGGTTTGGGGGTGGGACTTCGACAACTCTTAGCATATTTTGCAGGCCGGCTTTACGAACGCAGATTTTAATCGCAGCGCTTAACTTATCAGATATGAATGGCATAAGGAATGACACCTTTGCGCAACTGACATCATTGAAGATTCTAGCATTATCCTTGCAACGAACGCTTATGTTTTCGTTTTTCAACAGTAGGCAACCGTTTGCTTGCGCAATTAGGGGTAGCCTGCTTTGTCGATGCGGATTTTAGAGTGCTATCTGAAGACAATCTAGTAGACGTTCGCAGTATATTTCTGATAATGCTAAGTTTCATTTGAATTGGGTGTGCCGAGGAGTAATGTACAAGTATATTTTTATTGGTTGGTTTTCTATACCAGCGTGTTCTGCACTCTCCTCTGCATAAACAGTTTTGAACATTGGGAATGGTAACCACCCCTGCTTAGGTGTTTCGCTTGTGAATTTGATGTCAGTTGATTGAGCAATAAGTATGTCAAAGCATAGATCCATTTCCGCTTGTGTTGGACACACGATGATATATATGATATATATGGATACATGGATGTATCTGTAGTAAAGAACAGGTCGGCGGTTGAGAATTGGTTCTTCTATCTTTGACATAAATGCTATTGCTAAAATAGGTGCCAAACGCTGGCCCATTGCGAGTCCCCTAGTCTTCTTATATATAAAGCTGAATGTCTGTTTGTCTGTCTGTATGCCTGTCTGTCTGTCTGTCTGTCTGTCTGTATGTCTGTACGTATGTTCCGAATTGGAAATTCCATTTCTGAACCTATCGGGACCAAACTAGGCACACATACACTTCGGGCCCCGGCGGGTGTCACAGTCCACTTTTCGTTATCGATCTAAAGATCGTTATCGATATCAAGTACACAGCGTCACGACACCCCACGGGGGTGACCAGCATGCTCGATTACCCCCCTGTGCCAACTCCCAGCCCCGTAGCTCAAATTCTGGAAAAAATCGATAAAATCGATATCGATCGATGACGAAAAGTAGCCTATGACACCCGCCGGGGCCCGAAGTATATGTGTGCCAAGTTTGGTCCCGATCGGTTCAGAAATGGAATTTTCTATTCGAAACATACGTACAGATATACAGACAGACAGACAGACAGACAGACAGACAGACAGACAGACAGACATAGAGACAAACAGACATTCAGCTTTATATTTAAGAAGACTAGGGGACTCGCAATGGGCCAGCGTTTGGCACCTATTTTAGCAACAGCATTTATGTCAAAGATAGAAGAACCAATTCTCAACCGCCGACCTGTTCTTTACTACAGATACATCCATGTATCCATATGTATCATATATATCATCGTGTGTCCAACACAAGCGGAAATGGATCTATGCTTTGACATACTTAATGCTCAATCAACTGACATCAAATTCACAAGCGAAACACCTAAGCAGGGGTGGTTACCATTCCCAAAGTTCAGAACTGTTTATGCAGAGTGGAGTGCAGAACACGCTGGTATAGAAAACCAACCAATAAAAATATACTTGTACATTACTCCTCCGCACACCCAATTCAAATGAAACAGCATTATCAGAAATATACTGCGAACGTCTAAAAGAGTGTCTTCAAATAGAACTCTAAAATCCGCATCGACCAAGCAGGCTACCCCAAATTGCGCAAGCAAACGGTTACATGCTGTCCAAAAACGAAAACATAAGCATTCGTTGCAAGGATAATGCTAGAGTCTTCAATGATGTCAGTTGCGCAAAGGTGTCATTCCTTATGCCATTCATATCCAATAAGTTAAGCGCTGCGATTAGAATCTGCGTTCGTAAAGCCGGCCTGCAAAATATGCTGAGAGTTGTCGAAGTCCCACCCCAAACCGCAAGCAGCGCCTGGTACGTAACAGAAGTTACGATCCAGCCTGTTCAAAAACAGACTGTAATATATGCAACTCTAACAAACCGGGAGATTGCATGTGTCGTGACGCTGTGTACTTGATATCTTGTAAACTGTGTGGGGAAGAATATAGTGGAGAAACAGGAAGACCGCTGTACGTACGAATTAACGAACACTTGGACGGAATGTGAAAATCGCGAATCTCAGCGCACATTATGTGCTTTGCCATCAGAACTAGAGTTTCAAATTAACATTACGTCCAAATGTCCAAAACTTAACAGAGAGGAAGAGAAAATGGCTATTAGTAGTGTGCTCGTCCCATTTTTATCCTTGTGTGGATTTGAGTCCCACCTTGAAAGGGAACCTCATTCCATCACAAGAGCTAATAGTTGTCTGACTAAGTGTCAGAGTGATGGACAGCCACTTGAAGTGTATCGCTATAAAGGTATGTCTACCCTTAGAGGGTCGAATTTATTGAATCACTTCCCAGGTCTTGAAAAAGGCGATCCTGCCGAAACGTCGACCTGTTTACTGATGTGCTGATGTCGTTGTATTGATGAATCGATAACAATCTTGGGAACGCTTACTACTTACCGAGAACTAATTATTTAACGCCAGGACAGTCTCCACAAACGCCGACCTCCACGCTCTTCTCGGTGCTGCAGAGCACATCAAGTACCACATCATCGTTCTGCAGAAGACGAAGTCCAGGAAGAAGGACGTGCGACAGATGAGTGCTGGGACCCTCATCACTCGTGGTGAAAAGGTTTCTTTACGAAACGTGGGAGGCGTCGGGGGTGTCGTTTACCCATCTATTGTCCATCTTGTCGATTCGCATGAGATCCTATCACCTTGACTAAGCATCCTACGACTACGGCCTCCACGTCAGAAGACCATCAGCATCATTAACTGCTACTCTCCATCATCAGCAGCTGACGACTCGGAACTAGATGCTTTCTACGAAAACGTGGAGGAGGTCGTCCGCAACGAAACCGTCCTTCTACAGTTATGTTGTGGGCGACAATGCGAAAATGGTGATGCCACTAGAAAAGGAATGTAGGATCGGGAAATTTGGATATGAGGTATGGGCTCCGGAACGAAAACGGCAACCGTTTCGTTGTGCTTCTCTCCGCCGCACGACTTTTCCATGAAAACTTCATCTTCATAAAGTAAGAACATTGCCGGTTGACTTGGGAATCGCCCAACGGAACGACATGCGGAGATCGACCACATTCTGTTCAACCGAAGGTGGAGTTTGCTTGATGTCTCAGTAGTTCCATCCTTCTGCAGTGGCTCCGATCACGCCTCCTTCGAGCGAAGATACGACTTAGGCGAAGGACGGAGAAAAAAGTCTGTCACAGTGCCGCGAGAAGGAAGTCGTTTATGACGGTAACAGGCTGGAAGAGCTCATATCAAGTTGTGACTGGCCCATCGAGGAGGACCCAACGTACGACCACGACCGGTTTTTGAGAGGATTGAGAGCTTGCGGAGAATGCGCCTCAGTGACTCCTGAGAAGGACTTGGAACGCATTTCGAAGACCACCAAGAAATTGCTCGAAAGAAGAAGATCACTGAGGCAGGATCCGAATGCAACCCATCTTGAGCGACTGATAGCCAATGCCAGTTGCAGAACAGCTTTGCAGGATGATATTTGGAAGTACAGGCAAGCCAAAATAATGGAAGCAGCCAGGGAAGACGAAGTCTCGAGAAGTGCCGAAGGGACCTCTGCGAATATTACGTACCGCTGGCAGCACTACTAAACGAAGACGGGACTCCAATTCTTCCCGACACAAGATGGAATCGCGAAGAACATCCTCTTGTCCCAACCTTTGTCGACTACGAGAAAGCCTTTGACATCGTTGAAGCCAACGCCATCCTCTCTGCGCTATTCGATTAAGGAGTGAACCCAGCTTACGTGAGAACGTTAGCCGACTTCTACAAGGACCGTGCAAAGACGATGCAGCTATTCATCGCTCCGTGACCATACCAGTTGGGAAGAGGGTCCGACAAGGCGACACAATTTCGCCAAAGCTGTTTACCGCGGCCTTGCAGTGGGTGATGAAGTTACTGGACTGGGACGAAAGAGGCATACGAGTTGATGGGAGATTCCGTCAAACTTTCGTTTTGCGAACGACATCGTCCTCTTCTCGAGCAGTATCACTGAAGCAGAGACGATGCTGAAGGAACTGAACGAAGTAGGGAAGAAGATCGGCTTGCGAATAAATCGGAAGAAGAATTAGTTCATGAGGAACGCCCTTTGCGAAGATGCAGAAATGGAATTGGAAGGCATCCTCGTTATGGAGACGTCTTTTTGCGTGTATCTCGGACGTTCGATGAACATGGAGAACGACTTGAGGGAAGAACTTAACAGGAGAAGAAGAGCAGCCTGGGCTGCCTTCGGGCCTCTGAAGGAAGCCACTGACCACTGAAGAACCCGGAACTTTGTACCCACCTTTCCAACTCAACCGTTCTCCCGGCGCTCTGTCACACACTGAGACTTGGGCCAACACTGTAGCCACGTCGAAAGCTTTACGGACCACCCACAGAGCGCTCGAGCGCAGTCTTCTGAATATGACCCGACCCCGACGCAAGCAACATCTAGTCGGACTTCGCAGTACTAATATGAGAAGAATGTCCCGTCTTCGTGACCCAGCGGAATACGTCGCGAGCGGAAACATCGATGAGCCGGTCACATAATGAGAAGAACAGACGACTGATGGACACTAAGAACATTTGAGTGGGTTCCTCGCGAATCCAAACGTCCTCGAGGAAGACCACCGACAAGACAGGCAGGCGCGATCGCGGAACGGATGGAACAGCTGAGAAATCAGCTGGATACGATTATCGCACCTGAACTCGTGGACGCAGCCACCGACGGCACCAAAAAGATCGTGGATGTCCGAAGCGAGAACAGGGACAAGTGGCAACTTTTGTACTGGGGCCCGCACGCCACGTGAAAACGGGCCATCTAAGTATCTAAGTAAGTATAATGCTCTTTGCAACTTGAAATTGGACCTGCAGCTTTTACCTTCTCTAAAACCATTATTTCTTACTAAGCCGCTATAAACTAAATTCCTGAATAATTGACTAACTGATGACGTTTTCACCAAGAGCCATATTCAGGGTCGAGCAAGTGGTGCAACACACAACCGCCGGATACGACCCCCCCCCCCCTCCCCCGAAGTTGTATCTCCATATTCACCCTAGGATTTTCATTCGCCTACCATCTGATTCCAAGATTCTAGCGAGCATGAATATTAACATATTCGTAATTCTCATGTCAAATAACCCCTTTGGGCCAAGTTTTCGCGAATTCCAAGGGTTCTCAATATTGGGCCACCACCCAAGTGAATTGGCCATTTTCAAACATAGTTAACTATATTTCAAAGTGAATTACCTACCTCTTTTTGTACTCAGTATAAAGCAGTGTTCCATATTCGCCTATATCATGAATCCTGCTGCAAATGACACCATTCTATGGAATTAAGAGCATTTTTCGCTCGCAATGGTTGCGCTCCCAGCAACTGTTACTCGAAGGAAAGAAGACACAAAATTCATAGTCTCACTTGCAGAAAAACTACGAGATTTTGACTATTGAACCATACATAATTTGTTCCTTAACATTCTCCTTGAATCTAAGTTAATAGGGGCCCGTAGTAAACTTCTATTTAGCCCAACTCGGCTGGGGGAGGGCCTACGTTGAACGTAGAACGAATTAGCCCGGCATCCGGTGCGCTATTGATTTGGTTGCTAATCGCCTTCTAGAAATGAAGATCTTGTGGGCTCCCAAAAACTCATCATCTTAAGCACGTTTGGTCGAGCGGCTAAGTTAATAGGTTTCAACACGCAGGACCATGGTTCTGAGCCGTCTAGTGGCAGATTTTTGCGCCACCACCGGACAATCTTTGATAGCGGCCGCTATCGAGAAACATCGATGGCGACCGCTATCAAGGCTATCGCCATGCAAATAAAGAAATAAAACAAATTTACCATATTTTGGCGAGAATATCATGAAAAACGAAAATTTTGGAACATAGAGCAAATGAAAAAATCAAAAAATCCTTGTTTCATTAGTTTTTGAAGGAAAAAACGTAGCAAGCTCTGAAAAAAGAAGAAATTCAAGAAATCCTGTTTTCTTGCTTTTCTCGCTGTAATCTTAATGTTCACTGATCCCCTCTCATTTCGGCTGCCGAGATCTGCAGTTTGTTTTGCACCGCAAGAATACGTCGACTGAATTTTCCTGTAAGTTACTCACGAGCAACTTACGGAAAATTTGTCTGATCCTCCTCTAATGCACACTCCTCTCTCGGGTGGTGAACTGATGTGACACTTGACCAGACAGTATTCTGACTGTTGAACTGACTATCCTAAAGCACGGGAAGATGGGCGGGATTAGGTTCACCCGAGGAAGTTTTTCTGAATGGCTAATCTCAAGTCACCTGAAATGAATGGAGGTTTACTACGGGCCAGGGTGTGGCGCAATCCCAGAAAGGCTGTCGCTGCCACCCCATTGACTTACAATACCACCCGTAACTTGTGAAAAAAAAATGGCGGCGGCACTTAACTCACGCGGCGCCGCCGCAGTTAGGTGACAACCGCCGCGTCGCGCGACAAAAGTCGGCGGAAAAGCGGCATTTGCCGCCGACTTTTGTCGCGCAACGCCTAACTTTTTTATAAAAAGACCTTATCTTGATCCAAAATTTATGAATTCTATATATAAGAGTACCATTCAACTCAGCTCGGCGAGGCGCATCTTTCAGTAAACGGATGTGCCTAATTGTGGGATTTAAGTTTCCTTCTTGGAATTTAAGTGTAAATGGACCATTCAGTGTGCTGATTTCGAGGCTTTTTCATTTCAGAGGCTACATACACATTCTGTTGAGCACTGCAGAAATAGGGCAGGTATAGTTTAAGAGCTCATTTTGCATGGATATGTGTGAAACTGGGCTTTTCTAGGCGAAGTATGACGGGTCCCAAAATGCAGGAGGACAAAGGGAAATGGTTGGAAATCGCATGAGAAGCACATATCGCGGAATGCCGCGCGTGCTGTGCATTGTACAATACCACTCACAGAACGGGAATTTCGCGATTCCGGAATACCGCAAAATATGCAGCGCCATAACTTCCTTCGGAATGAATATATTCTGAATTAGAAAGCAGCATTGTGTTCATCTCGTCAAGGCGAATCTTTCAACATACGTCGTGTCATCTATATCTTGTTTCCAGTTTTCTCAATTGTTCTGAGGAGGTCGCAAGTATGTAGCGCAGCGCCTATCCAACATGAAGGCTTCCAGTTAGCACCATTCGATAGTACTCTTCTTGTACATTATAGTGCGCTAGGAAGCTGCCGCAGACTTCTTTTCAAAAGAGAAAAAAGCGTTGGTAAATTCTGGAAAAATCACTCGTTTCCGGATTCTACTCGTCGTAACTTCTTTGGAGTGGATATTTTCTGAATCCGAAAAATGCATTGTACTCAGCTCATCAAGGCAAATCTTTCGGTATGCAGAGTGTCCTTGATATCTCGATTTCAGTATTCTCAAAACTTTCTGCGGGCGTCTCTTCGCAAAGGTGTGAAGCAGCGCGTATTGCCCCCAGTACATTCAGAAAGGAATTTTCGATAGTACTTCTTCTGTAGATTATGGGGCGCTAGAAACTAGCCGCACACTTCTTTCCAAAGGAGCGGGAAGGGCTGGTGAATTCTGTGGCCGTATTCATCAACGAACCCCGAGGGTTAATTTAACCCTGGGAAGCGTTTAACCCGTATTCATGAAACACAGGGTAGGCTTAACCCTGAGGGTTAAATCTAACCTTGAGGGTTAATTTTACCCCGGAAGCGACTAACCCGTATTCATCAACGAATCATGAGGGTTAAACTAACCCTGGAGGGTTAAACTTACGCGTTTCATCAGGGTTAATTTAACCCTAGCTTAGAGCAGGGTTAACTCTACCCTAACACTTCATACAAACATTTACTCGCATTTGATAGTTTTATGGAAAACTATCAACGAGTGTTGTAGTATTTAGTATTAGTTGTTGTTATAGTATTTAGTTTCGACCTCGTTTTATGTTCAAATTCAAAGCACATAAAACACTGACTTTGCGAGAAAAAGAATTCTAGCTTTGGTAACAAATGAATGCAACGAGGAAAAATGGTTGCGCATTCCACTCTAACGAGTGCCAAAACAGAAGAATTCCTTTATGATAACACGCATTGACCCTTAAAAGAGTAGTACAAGCCCGGTATGAAACGAACTGCGCAAGAGTAGAACTTACACGGCACAATTGCACACATGAAAACAAACTCACGCTGTAAGATTGAATGCTGCACAAATATGCTAGAGATGTATTATAAAAACTAGTGTTAGAAGCTTATTAGTTGATTATACCACTATAACAGTGAAAGAATAGAAGTATAATGTGAATTTAGCACGTACCTAGGCATTCTGTGATGTGAGTTTGCACAGCGCACGCGTAACTGACGCCTTAACCCTCCAGGGTTAGCTTAACCCTCAGGGTTCGGAATACGGCAACAGGTTCGTTGATCGATACGAGTGGATTGCGTTCCGTGGTGAACCCTACCCTATGTTTGATGAATACGGCCAATGAACCCTGAGGGTTAAACTTACCCCCAGGGTTAGTTTAACCCTCAGGGTTCGTTGATGAATATGGCCACTGGAAAAATCATGTCGTTCTAAATTTTTCTCAACGTAACTCTAAAATATGAGGCTCTCTTGCTAAGCAGATGTGATTTTCGTAATCATCAGGTCGGATAACCCTTATGCGCAAGTTTTCCAAGATGTTCGAGTAATTTCATTTTTTTCGTTTTACGCTCTGAAAGAGGCCGATGGGTTTTGGTCAAAATGTTCATGCTCTTAAAGTGTAAGGAAACTTCGCTTATAGAGGTTTTCGAACACGCTTTTTACGAAAATCGTGGTCTTTGAGGGTTACAGGGTCTTTTTGGTGAGATACGGTGAGGTGAATGTAACTGCATCACGAAAGTGCGTAACTTTGCCCGCCCTTCTCGCGTATCTGTCAGCAACCTTGCCTGCTTGCTTTTCTCAGTCAAAGTTAATAGGAACTGTGCTACCTAATGGTGCATGATTCAGGCTCCAGTCTGTAAAAATCGCCGAGTTACGAGCCTTTGAAAATACGTCCTCACGAATTTTGCCCAAAATCTAAAGATCGCAAATCTCGTCGAAATTCCACCGTGAGCGCTTGTGCAACACGCTGATCAAAATCTTTCATGTCCTTAATGGACCTTATTGTGTTAGATTTCGTAGTTTGAGTTCTAGCCACTGAAATAGCTGTGATATTCAACTGAGCAGCGAAGCATATTCAAGTACCATATTCAATACAGTGGGGGGTTTTTGGGCGAAGCGAACACAATATCCGCAATGCGAGTGTCATTCAAGCACTCACGGTGGAATTTCGACGAGATTTGCGATCTTTAGATTTTGGGCAAAATTCATGAGGACGTGTTTTCATAGGCTCGTAACTCGGGGATTTTTACAGACTGGAGCCTGAGTCATGCACCATTCGGTAGCACAGTTCCTATTAACTTTGACTGAGAAAAGCGAGTAGGCAAGGTTGCTGACAGATACGCGAGAAGGGCGGGCAAAGTTACGCACTTTCGTGATGCAATTACATTCACCTCACCGTATCTCACCAAAAAGACCCTGTAACCCTCAAAGACCACGATTTTCGTAAAAAGCGTGTTCGAAAACCTCTACAAGCGAAGTTTCCTTACAATTTAAGAGCATGAACATTTTGACCAAAACCCATCGGCCTCTTTCAGAGCGTAAAATGAGAAAAAATGAAATTACTCGAACATCTTGGAAAACATGCACATGAGGGTTATCCGACCTGATGATTACGAAAATCACATCTGCTTAGCAAGAGAGCCTTATATTTTAGAGTTACGCTGAGAAAAATTTAGAACGACATGATTTTTCCAGAATTCACCAGGCCTTCCCACTCCTTTGGAAAGAAGTGTGCGGCTAGTTTCTAGCGCCCCATAATCTACAGAAGAAGTACTATCGAAAATTCCTTTCTGAATGTACTGGGGGCAATACGCGCTGCTTCACACCTTTGCGAAGAGACGCCCGCAGAAAGTTTTGAGAATACTGAAATCGAGATATCAAGGACACTCTGCATACCGAAAGATTTGCCTTGATGAGCTGAGTACAATGCATTTTTCGGATTCAGAAAATATCCACTCCAAAGAAGTTACGACGAGTAGAATCTGGAAACGAGTGATTTTTCCAGAATTTACCAACGCTTTTTTCTCTTTTGAAAAGAAGTCTGCGGCAGCTTCCTAGCGCACTATAATGTACAAGAAGAGTACTATCGAATGGTGCTAACTGGAAGCCTTCATGTTGGATAGGCGCTGCGCTACATACTTGCGACCTCCTCAGAACAATTGAGAAAACTGGAAACAAGATATAGATGACACGACGTATGTTGAAAGATTCGCCTTGACGAGATGAACACAATGCTGCTTTCTAATTTAGAATATATTCATTCCGAAGGAAGTTATGGCGCTGCATATTTTGCGGTATTCCGGAATCGCGAAATTCCCGTTCTGTGAGTGGTATTGTACAATGCACAGCACGCGCGGCATTCCGCGATATGTGCTTCTCATGCGATTTCCAACCATTTCCCTTTGTCTTCCTGCATTTTGGGGCCCGTCATAATTCGCCTAGAAAAGCCCAGTTTTACACATATCCATGCAAAGTGAGCTCTTAAACTATACCTGCCCTATTTCTGCAGTGCTCAACAGAATGTGTATGTAACCTCTGAAATGAAAAAGCCTCGAAATCAGCACACTGAATGATCCATTTACACTTAAATTCCAAGAAGGAAACATATATCCCACAATTAGGCACATCCGTTTACTGAAAGATGCGCCTCGCCGAGTTGAGTTGAATGGTACTCTTATATATAGAATTCATAAATTTTGGATCAAGATAAGGTCTTTTTATAAAAAAGTTAGGCGTTGCGCGACAAAAGTCGGCGGCAAATGCCGCTTTTCCGCCGACTTTTGTCGCGCGACGCGGCGGTTGTCACCTAGCTGCGGCGGCGCCGCGTGAGTTAAGTGCCGCCGCCATTTTTTTTCACAAATTACGGGTGGTATGGTATCTTCAAACCCTGACATCTGCGTTTTCTATATCGTTGCTACTGCTTGACCCTCTTCTTTACACAACAGGAATTTCATTTGAAATTCTTTCTTCTAGGAAAAGACATAATCGTTTTGCTTATTTATGCAAATGGAAAATACTGCAAAAATATTGAGTTGTTGTAACTGCTAAATTGCTAAATGAATTGCGAGGGAGGTGAGAAGAATGCACTATACTCGCCAGCCTAACCCTCATAATTTGCACTAAAGTGATTTGAGCCCGATTGGTCTTATTCAGTCTGCAAGTGAGATTTTGGCTTGCTCTTGATTCCTTAATTTAGAGGTTTTTTTGAAGTAGGATTTCTATTGTGAACAAACAATTGGTAGTTCTTTGTATTAGATGCAAAAAAAGTAGTTAACTTATCTTTAAAATTGAAGTTGTTTGCAAATGACCCTTCACTTGAGTGGCAAAACATTTGAACACCACAGAATTCGCTGAAACTTGGCCCGCGGGGGTTACTTGACATGCTTACTAGAAACCAGAGGTGCGATAGGTGGAGGCCCCCCAAAAGTAAAGGTGGTTCCAGCTACCACTGGCCGGCTAAAAGTGAAGGTGGTAGTGCCGGACACTCACTTCTCAAAAACGTCGACCGGGGGGGGGGACTTCGGATAATTGAAGAACTCTGACCCAACGGTCTCCTTGAGGGCCAACAAGTGTGACCTAACGGCCCTCTTTAGGGCCACAAATACGATGACTACAGCGGCATAAAAATAAAAAAAGAAATAAACGTGTTATTCAAATGGTCTAGTTGTAAGTAAAACCCAGTTAGACTTTATGTATTTTATTGAGTGAATTTTGTTATAACGTATTGCGAGTAAAGTAGGTGGATCCAGGCAGAACCACCGAGAACCAGAATTTCGAACAATGAAATAACGTAAAATCATGCAAAATTTCCACTGTTATATATCTGGTAGTTGAAGATGTCAGCAACTGCGACTTCATAGGTTTTTAAGCGCAAATTTTTACCAGATACTGAAAGAATCTGGTCGATTTGAGCAGTGACCGCCGAGAACGAAAATTTTAAAAAATTAAGCGATTTTAGGTTACTTAATGACAGCTGACGTTTAAACTCCTGTAAATCTGGAATTGGAGGTGAGCAATGTTGCGACTTTACAGGTTTAGTAGAGCAAAAATTCCTCTATCGTATTGTGTCTTATCAGTACCGATCTATTGAAATGGCGCCGAGATTCAGGGTCTTGAAAAAGCAGGTTAAAAACCGCTTTTTGAATTTCAACAGCTCATAACTTCTTCAGAATCGCAGGAATCATGTTGCGACTTCATAGGTTAGATTCTTCTCATCAAGAGCCTTCAGATTATATATAATATGTGGGGGTTTCGCGCCTTTCACGGCATATGCCCGGGGGTGGAGACTTTTCAGCTCAAAGTCTCCACTGGCGGTCTCCGGCCAATACATTAACATGGGCGAGGTGGAGACTTTGGGCTGAAAAGTCTCCACTCTGGGTTAGAGCCGCAAAAATCATTGAACCCCCCAACTATTAGGTTGCTGCATAAGTTCTGTCCGATTTAAAATTTTTAAGTTCAAAATGTCATAACTTTTTTCAAAGTTAACATTTTTCCAAGATTTTAGTTTCTATGTGTTGAGTAATTCCTTGGCTATCAGATGCATATTGAAACCTGCGAATATTCTTGTAAAGGAAGAAGAAAGAACTCGAAAACTTTACAGCGTTTTTTTTAAACCTGTCTTTTTTGACATGGCAGTGCTCCCTTATGAGAATTGATAGGCAATCTTGTCCAACAGTGGATAGATAGAGAATTTTTCGCAGCTTGTTTTGGGACATAAAAGAGCCCACAGGGTTTGCGTTGCCGAGAGATTTTTTTGACCGAACAAAAAAGAAGCCACTTTTTGATCTCGCTTCAGTGCATGTTGCATGCCTATTCACGAATTATGAAAATTTTACAATTAACGAGAGCGCCGAAAAGAAATTGGTGGATGGTCTCTGCTAGCCCTTGCTTTACGCTAGCACCTCCAACTTTGAAGTTATCGATTACTTCTGTTCACAGAAAGTTATAGCTTGTAAAACATCTATACAGAAAATTAATGTTTAACAACAAATTTTACTAGCAAGACGTTTCCTTCATGAAACTGAACTTATGCGTATGCTACCCTGTTACACCCTTATTCCTAAACCGATTGAAAAACTTGACTTGTAGAGCGCATTATGGAGATTTCCTCGCAAGAACATATTTCTAGGGTGAGAACGTACCTCGACCACTTGGAGATTTTAGGCCTGAAATCGCCTTACACTAAGAAACTTATTGAAATTTAATATGCTTTAGAATGCGCAAGAAAAGCACTTTTTAACGATATCAATAATATCGCATCAGAGATGAGATCCACTTAGAGCAGCTGCTTCAAACGTAAAGCAAAAAAAATTTTGGACAGAACTTATGCAGCAATCTAATATTATATATCATCTGAAAGCTCTTGATGAGAAGAATCTAACCTATGAAGTCGCAACATGATTCATGAAATTCTGAAGAAGTTATGAGCTGTTGAAGTTAAAAAAAACGGTTTTTCACCTGCTTTTTCAAGACCTTGAATCTCGGCGCCATTTCAATAGATCGGTACTGATAAGACATAATACGATAGAGGAATTTTTGCTCTACTGAACCTGTAAAGTCGCAACATTGCTCACCTTCAATTCCAGATTTATAGGAGTTTAAACGTTAGCTGTCACTAAGTAACTTAAAATCGCTTAATTTTTTGAAATTCTCGTTCTCGGCGGCCACTGCTCAGATCGACCAGATTCTTTCACTATCTGGTAGAACAACACTTGCCCTTAAAACCTTATGAAGCCGCAATTGCTGACATTCTCAACCACCAGATTTATTACAGTAGAAATTTCGCATGATTTTTCGCTACTTTGTCATTCGAAATACTGGTTCTCTGTGGTTACTGCCTAGATTGACCTACTACGCAGATATATGCTCTCAATACTTTCTTTTGCGTTTCTTTTGCTCATTTTCCTTCTTTTAACCTTCAGCAAAAAATTTTTTCAAACCCAAAGTGAAGGTGGTCACCCGGTATCAGCTCAAAAGTGAAGGTAGGCGGAGACTCGGCTCCAGCTATCGCACCTCTGCTAGAAACCGATGCTCCTACGCCTTCACAATCTTTTACCATGCTTACTGTACGTATATGATGGTCTGCCAAACATCAGTGTGCTAAAGCGCGGTTCATAATTATACGAACACCCAAAATTTTATAAGTTTTCAGACTTTTTGGGGAGG
Organism: Cylicocyclus nassatus; assembly: GCA_958299035.1. Classification (NCBI taxonomy): domain Eukaryota; kingdom Metazoa; phylum Nematoda; class Chromadorea; order Rhabditida; family Strongylidae; genus Cylicocyclus; species Cylicocyclus nassatus. The sequence goes on from CATQJL010000112.1 coordinate 76,489,763, forward strand.
AGCTCAAAAGTCGTTGGTACCACGCGATAGAACACAGTCGAAAACGGTATATGATCCATAAGAATGGAAATTGATGTCAATCCTAGGAGTGTTTTTGCGCCTGATGCGAATTTTTAGCTGTTCATAATTATACGAACACCTCAAACAAAGGTCCATTTTTCATTCAAGATTGCAATAATTTGAGTCCAAATTTTGTAGAGTTACAGTAACAAAGTCTGACATATCTGCTACACACTGAACCCAGTGCAGTTCAAAAAGAAGAAAGTTACTTTTTCCAGAAGGCTCTAGATGCCTTTGGAGTGATTGCGCTTTAAAAACATCCGTTCTTCTGTGGTTTACGCGCTCTAATTAGCTTCTACCAAAGCTATGAGATAAAGTAAGCTCTTTCGATAGGTATTTTGTTTGACGCTCGGAGAATCTTTGCGTTTTCGTGCAGTTTTTCAACCAAAGTCCCAACCTTACCACAGAGTCAGCATGATTTCGGGCTTCAAAACTCAGTTTTTGAAGCCGTGTACGATGAAGTAAGCATATAGTATGTAGAAATTCACAAGACTATATATTTAGCTAGAAAAAATCAGCAGCGTTGAGCGTTTGTTTTGGCTACGCAGACGTCATTTCACCAAACCACTGTTTTTATTATTGCAATCACACCTTTATTTGGTTTGTAGCTCCACAGCCTCAAGATAGTTCTTCAAAAAACCCAAAAACTTTGGCACAGAAACATCATCATGGAAACAATGCAGCTGCTTCATATCAAATATTTGCGGAAGAGAGAAGCTGAGTTTTGAGCCTCGAAATCGTGCTATTTCTTTGGTAAGGTTGGAACTTGGTTTGGAAAAAAGGCACGAAAACGCAAAGTTTCTTTAGGCGTCAAGCAAAATACCTATCGAAAGAGCTTATTTTATCTCATAGCTTTGGTAGAAGCTAATCAGAGCGCGTAAACCACAGAAGAACGGATGTTTTTGGAGGGCAGTCACTCCAAAGGCATCTAGAGCCTTCTGAAAAAAGTAACTATCTTCCTTTTGAACTGCACTGGATTCAGTGTGTAGCAGATATGTCAGACTTTATTGCTGTGACTCTACAAAAAATTTGGACTCAGATGATTGCAATCTTGAATAAAAAATGGATTTTTGTTTGAGGTGTTCGTATAGGTATGAACCGCTAAAAATTCGCATTAGGCGCAAAAACGCTGCTAAGATTGAAATCAGTTTCCGTTCTTATGGATCATTTACCGTTTTCGGCTGTTTTCTATCGCGTAGTACCAACGGCTTTTTGAGTTCCTCTCAAAAAGTCCGAAAACTTACAAAATTTTGGGTGTTCGTATAATTATGAACCGCACTTTAGTCTTTCACATGTTGGGCCTATCTGACATTGTTAATGAATAAGATGTTATCGATAACATCAGAATCACCTTGATAAGGCCTCTACCCCCCCCCCCCCTTCCCTGACCTCTCAATACGACCCCTCAGGTGTGGCGTGCCACACATCACACTTGACCCTGGATATCCAATCTCATTCGACAAAGCATACTCAGGAAATCTCGCCGAAATTCAGTGTATTATTGAAATTCACTTTTTGCTAGAAAGTATCGCTATTTTTTATGTGTGGCTATGGATGCTGCGCCTCGTAGGCGCCTCAGAAACATTGATTACATCCGCAGTAATCCTTGCGAGATTTCACACTTCAACTGTAGAAGCAAGCGCGTCATGCTGCACAATTAGACTTGAGTTCTGTGGCCGTATTCATCAACGAACAAAATGGGTTCCGCTACGAAAGGGTACGCGAACCAAGTTGGTTCCGTGGGGTCGCGACCCGACTGGGTAAGATCAGCATTCGTGATTGCTCCACTGAGTTCGCTGACCCAGTTTGTCGATAGCGTGCTCATTGTTTATTTCATGCCCTCGCGGTGCATGAGCATTATACGAGTGCCATGGTGTATACTCTACTCACTTCTTGTCTCAGTTGGCCCATTAAGGGACCAAATAGCTGTTCACAAACGAAGTATCTATAGTCACAACCTTTCGTCAAAATTCTGAAAGAGGTACCAAGATACCACAAGGATAAAAAATTTGCTCTTTTGCCAGACACATTTTTGGTTTTCGGAAGTTTTAGCTCGCTAAAAGCTTTTTGCGGTCTTAATGTAAAATGTGATAACAGTCAATACTGATACTGTCCGATGACTGTCCGTGCAGAGGACTACGTACCATCCAAGAGAGGGGTAAGCGCGACATCTGTACTCAGATAATCGCCAAATACTTCCGGGAGGGGGGGGGGGGAGAGAGGGGGGAGCAGCGGAAATCTCTAGCACTTTCGGATCGCGTTATTTACCAGCGAAGCTGCCACGTGGAGCGGTCCGCTCGCGGAACGTCACAAATAGCCACAACACGGACTTACGGAGCACGTGCCTGCCAGAAATTTGAGAATTCAACGGGGATTTTTGGGTGTACAGCACCTTTCTGGCAATCAGTAGCAGTAATTTTAACTTATCAACCTATGCATTTTCGGAGAAAGGCCGCTCTAGTCTTCGAATTGCTGAAATCGTTTTTCTCACGTTCTTTTCCGCATTTTCGTGTTGTTCATCGGTGTTTTTGGTGTTTATTATGTTTAGGCAGTGGCTCGGCAAAACCAAACATGTCAAAATTTTTATATGGAAGGTTGCATGCACCTCAAACATGAAAACGGAGCGGGTTGAGCGCACAGCTTGCTGCCCCTGTCTAGAAAATTTGCGTTGAAACCGTGCGCGCAAGCCATTCTTACACGCTCTCGGACGAGCTTGCGATATCTCTCACATCGTCAGAGGCGGCATGCTGCAATGCTATCATAATGAGGGTCACACAATGACTCTACCTCTCTAACCCGGCGGGAAGCGTTCCATTCGTCCGATTTCAAAATGAGGGGCCTTGAGAAATGCTGGTTTTGGCCATTTTCGCGCTCTTCGAAATGAATTTTGGAATCAGCGCGTTGAATTACCCCAGGTAAACAAAAAACCACAGGTCGAGGAATTGCCGAAACACTGCCTTCAAGCTCCTCCTTTCCAGGTATAACGTGCGGGTGCTCTTTCAAACCATCAATTTTGGTGTTCGGCTGCCTATTTATGTAGGGGAACCTTCGAGTGCATGTGTAGGAAAGCGCAAAACTCATCGCAGCGCCAGTCGGCCAAGTTCGGCCACCCGCCCCATCTTAGCTGCCCACGAAGAGGGTATAAAAAGAAATAAGCCCCCCTCCCGAGCTCGCTCGTAGCACAGCACGCCAGCTCCGGCTGGCCTCATAGTCATCATGCTGAGGTGAGTCTCCACCCCTCCCTCTATTCATTTACTTCCCCTTTCTTTTAACTGTTCTTGTCATCCTTATATTATTACTCTGTAAGGCCCCGGACAGACTTCACGCGATTTGATCGTCGCGACTGAATCGCGACGAGACAACTGTTACAACATCACTCCATGCCGATCAACATTTCGGTTGTGATATTTTACCAGCCCAAAATTTTTGAATGTGAAATGAAGATGAATGGAAATGTTGGCGTTTGAATAGCGACGACCAAATCCTGTAAAGTCTGTCCGGGGCCTAAGGTATATCTCCGTGTCTCCTTTGCATTCTCGATATATTCCAATATGTCTCTTTTGTATTTCGTGCCCTTTGCACCATGTCTTGTTTATCATGGCTTATAATAACGGGCTAAGGGTGTTTATGTGACTTTGTGTGTGTGTTTGTGTGTCTGTTACGAAATTCGTGGAGCGTGTTCCAGCCAACCTCCTGGGCTCAAATTTTGCACAGAGCATGCTACCCGCATAAAAGTCCAACACGCAAAAGCACGAGCAGGTTCGTTGAGTTGATCCCTCAGAAATTGCGCGCCAAACGGGTCCATCTGGCTTCTGTACCGCAAAATTCGGTCCGTATCACCACTTTTTGCAGAGTCGTGGATGAGTTTGGTAAGCAAATGTGCAAGCGATGGAGTTTAGCCAGAAAAGTGGTCGAATGTTTACTACATAACGAAAACGGCGCCAAAATGAATTGGTTGTGTAAATGGTCAACTTGCCAAGGTTCTAGCTAAGCGTTTGAGAAGATTTTCGCACAGAGATGTAGCTCACGGTTACTATTACCTTTATGGCGACTACCAAGCCATGACAAATCCAAAAACTTATTCAAATTTGCGTTTGTCTTCCTGCGAAAAGTTTCATCCACGCGAAATCACCGATCTCACGTGAAAAGACTTTCTAAATGAGTGGTTGTTTACATTTTATTCGTGGTAGTCGGCATAGCGCGGTGAGTTCCAGTGCCACGATTTTACGAGAATGAGTAAGGCACATAGATAGTAGAGCCAGTGCGAACCTCTGCGAAGCAGAGGTGATGCACTGGTGTAATGATAAAACCTTACAAGGGAAGTCACTTGACTTTGGTCAGCCCTCGGAAATGAGACACATATAATTCCAATTAGCTTAGAACGATGCGTTTAAATCTGCTATCCATAGCTGCGAAGCATTACTCTAGAGCGAGTTATGTGCTTTTTCTTGAGCAACTTTGCGTGTTGACCGCCTTAAGCATGCTACGGTATCATCATCCAGGTAATGGTTCAAATGCATACTACACCCTATCAAAGCCAAGTGACTCGATTTGATATTATTTCAATCTCCCACCACTTTTTGGGCAGATTTTCATCGAAAGGCCCTCTTTCCATATTCAGTTATATGTCAATGACACATACTGAAAAAGCTCATAACTCGCTTCAGAGGAACGCTTCGCAGCTATGGACATCATATTTGGAATCAGCGTTCCGAGCTGATTCTAAATATATGTGTCTCATTTCAAAAGGCCGACCTAAATTAAGTGACTTTCCTTGTTAGTAATTACTTGTGTGCTGTAGAGAGAAGGATTCACTTAAAGAGAGTTCATATATGTAAGCGCTACTGGACGAAATCGTCCTAACAAACAAATCTTTATACATGGAGGTTCCTCACTGGGTTTTCTAATTTCTGAAGCTCAGCAAAAGAACTCACATTTTTCATATAGCGCATGTCACAACTACGCACTTTTAACGCAAGGCCAACATGAATATGTGATCCACATATTAACATCTTTCATGAGCGTAGGAAAAGCCTGGCCAGGCAACTAGTGACACCCTTGCGTATAAAATTAACTCATCTTCAAGTGATCGCATTAATAGCGCGCAGAATATTTTAAACACATGATAACTATAGCTTACGCAATAAAAGCACACCTCTCTCCAAAACTATACTGCGACCCCGCTCCTTCCTCTCCACACAATCTCCTCCTTATTCGCTAATTCCTCCCGTGTCGTGTGTCTAATCCTTCCTTCTAATTACAGAACTACTCAACCTTACAACTAGCTCTAAAATGAATGCTCAAACGTCAACTGCGAAAATCCACAAGGCGCTTCTCGAAGACGACTACAAAATGAGACACCAAAGCTACTTCGGAAAAGCGCCCCGCGATATGTAGAAGGCACAACCGAAGTTTAACATCCTCGCCTCAGCTCGATAATGGAAATAATTCCCGAGGATAGATGTCACAGGATTCGCGCAAAAGTCATGAACAGCTCGTTGCCTGATATTCTGAAAATAGCCATTCGAGCCTTCGACGGAGACATTGGAGCCTATCTGGACGAGATAAATACGATAACGCTACTAACGGTCCCTATCAGTAAGCGTTTCTGTTATTGCGATGCCTGCCCCGTAGGAACGACGGTACTCAACCACGCATATGAGGCCTTCTCTGAATTGCCGAAAAGACGAGATGCCTCGGTAGGGGAGCTTGGACAACAAGGCAGTGAAGTATTCTTAACCATGGAGCAGATATGGCTGCTGATCCCCTGGACACCACCTTTACCGAAGGAGATGAACAGAAGATAGCGAGGAGACCAGAGGGAAAAAGATATATAAGACCCCCCGGGTACGACTACCCAACAACAACAAAGAGTATTCGTCGGATAACACCTACTACACATACTCCTCTTCGGACTCCCTGCCATATCAGCCCAAAACCACCATCCTCACTTTCAAATACACCGATGCTAATCTCTAACGGATTGCTGTGCCGATTGGCGCTGCGATGAGTTTTGCGCTTTTCCTACACATGTCTATTGGCTGTCTGTTGTAGGGTAGAGGAATTCGAGTGTATGTCGTTTCGTAAGCGTCAGTTGTTCCTCCCACTGGTCAGTATCATCATTTGGGACGTTAAATCCCTGAAAGATGTCTAAATTTGATCCTACACATTCATATATCGTTCAGACTGTTATGTATCGACCAGGTGCGTCGCATCCCCTCTCGCCGTTGGATTGATGCCTGCTGCCGTCTAGGTTTGTTTCAGTTCTCGTTGCTTTAAGCTTGTGGTTACTCGCTTAGTTGTTTATTCGCCCATCTTCACGATTCCGGCTGTTTGATGCATCACAGGAGGCTTGATTGTTTGGATGGAACAGTTTTATTTTGCTTCAGCTCAACTGAGCTTCATGTTGCGTCTCGCTCCATATTGGTTGATTAGATCGCTAGCTGTTTTGAAAAAGCAATGGTTGCTTCAAAAACTTTTTCAACCGCCTCATATCGGAACATATTTGAGCCGAAGAAGAGATCTAACTTGATGCTGCTTTTCACAGTGGCTTTGATGTTCGCAACGTGTCCTTATTCGAAATGAGTCAGTTGTTATCATTTTCGAATCCAACTTTCATTTCCTTGTCTGAATTTTTCCTTGTTGATGCATTGGGACACCTTATGGCCGCAAAGAACCGTGATTGATGTTGGATCAGCAATTTTGCAGGAGGAGAAGGGTGCTGAGGTTTTGACTTAGGTTCAGCAGTTTGTGAATCTTCGGGTGGCATGTCTGCTTCAGTGAAAACTGAGGAAATGTCGCAGGCCGATAACGTGCTTTCGAGTGGGAAACGCGATAATCAAGGAAAGTTTTCAACATCCTATATCAGTGAGCAGGGCAGATTGGAGCTTTAGACGTGGGTATGCAGGATTTTGATATTCTCTTCATTTTTTGCTGCTACTTCTTATCGAACATTCTTTGTGATGTGAAGTGCTTGCAGTTTGTGATCACGATTGTCGAGGATCTGGATCTCAATTTGTAATGTTTGTAGTCTATTTCACCCAGTGTTTTTGTTACAGATAGCTCCCTATTTGATACAATTTTCTTACTGACATGATGGTGGGTGGGAGAGGCCTTCCAACGCGTGAAGTCACCCTACCAACTTCCGGAGCAATTTTCTAGATTCCGCCTTCAAGTTACGCGTTTGCGCTTAGCCGGTGACGATGTTAGAGTGACTAGCGAGAGACAAGATCCAGAATCGGTAGAGTGAATTTTTGGTGTGGAGGACCCCGCTTTACTGGGTTTACCTTTTGCGTTCGAACCTTTTTTCGCCGTTTTCGCGCTGTCCAGTGTAGATTTTCGGATTCAGCATGCGAATAGGGATTCATTCAAATCTACGCAGCAGGCTGCGCGAGCGATCGCTCTGCGCATCGACTTTGTGTGCTCGGATCACGCTTGTCCAGAGCGCGCTTAGGAAAAAACACTTCCTTTGTCATCTCAAGATAGAACTCATTCAGGAGTGGTCGTTTTCCATTCTGAGTTTGATTTTCCAACTGCACCTTCATTGCTTCTCCACTATCACTCTCGCTTGTTCGTGAGGATTTTTGGTTTGCAGATTCAGAATGTGAAGCTTCAGCACTATAATAGAAGTGTCTAGCCGATGCGCAGTGTGAAGTAGCTCGTCGTCGGAAGAGTCTCAGGGTATTTGATTGACGTCTAACAAAGTTATAAGTGAATAGTTCGCTAAAAGTTTCCGATTGCCCTCACTGTGGCCAACTAGCGTCTGAATTGAAATTGAATACTTGAGTATACCTTGCAAGTGTCTACCTGACGAGTGGTATATAAATGTGCTTTATTTCGTTCTGGATAACTGTACTTGGAGTTTGAGAAAAATTATGCATTAGTTGTCAGACAACGTATGACGGTTTCTTGAGTTTTTTTAAATTCTCGGTTTCGGTTTCTCGTATCAGACTCAAACTCAGAACACGATCACTCCCAAAAGGTACGTATTAGCAACCTAAGCAACGCTAACATGAATAGTGCTCTGTGACCGGTGGGGCTTACTTGAGATGAATCAAAAACCAAGACTAAGTGATCTTTTCCTTCTGTGCCTTCTGACGTAAAAAAGTCGTCTAGCGTAAGTCTTTAGAGCAAAATTTTGGGCATCAAGCGTCCACTACTGCTACTTCAAACACGCTATTTGATCCCACTGGCACAGCTTAGCCTTAGTTGAGCAAATAACTTATTACAAGAGTTAAGGAGAGAAGATCAAGATGTCAGCCGAAAGCCCGGTCACAACCATCATCCGAGGTTGCTCGCAGAAATGTATGGACCCTTTGACCTTTGAGTCAATGATATCGAATTTGAGAACGCAGCACTATCTTACCTGGAGATAGAATTTATCGAAGATGCATGAAGTGGTTTTCAAACATGAATGTTTCATTTTGCTATCTAACCAAGTGGTCGAAATTGATGTGACCCAGCAAGCGTGACCTGGGCCGGTAGTGATCTACCCAATTTGGCGGCATCAAAGATGCCGCCAAGTTGGCACATATCGCGGGAAGTTGCCAACTCCGGCGGCATCTCGCAGATTGCTTCTGGGTTCTGGTGAAATCATAGAGTCTTGGTCCGCAATCCCTATTCATATGAAGTTTTGATGAATCAGACAACCGCAAAACAGCGACACCGATCGCGTTCGAGCCCGCGTGCCTCAACTTCCAGCGTCGCCGTACTAACCACTCGACCACGCGGCCAATTCCTCTCTGTTTGCGGCAGCCATTACAGAAACGTACATGTTAGTGGCGCTTGTGAGAGGGCATGATCAATACTTTGCGCGATAGACGTTGACTTGGAAGAACAAGTGATTGATATGGGCACGAGAGAGCCAAAATCTTTGCAAACAAGATTCAAAGGACTTGCAAAAAGAAGGTGACGTTCTTTTTGTCCTATAAGATTACTAGACATCTTTTCTACATAAATAACACCAATTTTAATGAGGAAAATCCGTATAACGAAAAAAAATAATGGTCTCTTGATGGAAAGCGATTTCTTTGGTTCTTTTGCTTGACGTGGAATGTGTGATATTGCCGCACTACTCAAACTTGCAGACGCCGCCAGTAAGGTGCCACCACCTCGACGTGGTAGGGGCACGCCGGGGTGGTGGCACCTTGATCTCTCAAATGAGCACGCTATTTCTCGTGCTCTCTGACATGGCGGCATCCCTCAGTGCAAAAATTTCGACGAGATGCCGCCAGATCAGCTCTCGAAGTTGCCGCCAGCACTTTCTGCCTACCTCAACAATTTTGTTTAGGAGAATTTTTAGAATCTCTTATTGCCAAGTGAGGTTCTCTAAGATCAAATGACCTGCTCGACCAGAAATACGTGGTGAAAAGGGTTGCGAGGGCACAAATTTGAGCTTGGAGTTCATGCCGATCTCTCGTAGCGTGACAGCAACCTAACGGCGAAACATGCCGCCAGGTCGGATTACTACCGCCCTGGTGACAAGCTGCTCGATGCGACTGCCTGCGCAAACGACTGTTTAGATTAAAGTGGGGCCGCGAATAGCCGAGATAAGCTAAAAATCTCAAAATCGGCTTTTTCCGGGCATTGTCCTTTAATGTCTGTAAAACCAGCGGTGAAAATTGTTTTAGTCCTCACCCGTTGACGTTGATGTGACTCCAGAAGGTTTTGGCCAAATTTTATATGATTAATGTCATTACCTATAATTCAGCAGCATGAAGGCAAGGCGAAAAGTACTGCCATCAGAGATGTGGTAAGTGTCATGTCAATAAGGAAGCGCCTTCGAGCAGATGTTTGTTTTTTTCTCCCCTGTTCTGTGCTACAGAACTAACAGATGTCATTAGAATCAGTAGATTGTCATTTGAGCTAAATAGCTAACTCATCTTTATGTATAATTTTTCTAATCATCGATAGCTATCATTTTAAACTGATTCCTTGTGCATGAAGTAATCTCGTCTTATTTCACCTCATTTCTTGACGCTTACTCACTTTCGCTCCTTCAAAACCAAAAATTTTGCCTTGCATATATCTCATTGAATGCATCTGTTTGGGCATGCACTGATATGTTTCTTTACAAATAACTTGAAATTGTTCTGTTTTTTTCTCGTATCTGTTGTTTTATACTATTAGGTTGATGCAAAAGTAATGGCCGATTTTCCAAACCTTTTTTCAGGGCAACTTTTTTCCATCAATATTTCTTCTTTACAATGGATGTAGTAACCATCGCGAAACTGTTTTCATGCTCTATCTAACGGTGCTTGAAACGTGCTCTCATCCTCATCTGTTATAAAGTTACTGAGCTTCAAATAACCGCATCCAAATTCAAAATTTCATTGCTTTCACTTTTCCGGCCAGAATTCAAGCGCTTATCAATGGGATTTCTTCGAAAATTTAGCTATTGTATGTGATAGAAGTTGTCTACATTATGCATACTTGACTGTGTTCTTTGAGGATATCCAGACTAAGATATCGGCGACTAAACATGAGTAACTGTTGCGGTCATTTTATGACCTACTAGCTGGCTTACCCGGCTCCGCCGTATGTTCCGAATAGAAAATTCCATTTCTTAACCGATCCGGACCAAACTTGGCACACATACACTTCGGGCTCCGGCGGGTGTCACAATCCACTTTTCGTTATCGATCGATGTCGATTTTATCAATTTTTTGCAAAATTTGAGCTAGGGGCTGGGATTTGGCACAGGGGGATAATCGAGCATGCTGATTACGAATACAGTATTAGTTTTCGAAACCATGCATTACTTTTATCGATTTTATCGACTTTTTGCAAAATTTGAGCGGTGGTGGTCAGTATGCTCGATTACCCCCCCCCCTGTGCCAAATCCCAGCCCCGTAGCTCAAACTATGCAAAAAAATCGATAAAATCGATAAAAGTAATGCACGATTTTGAAAACTAATATTGTATTCGGAATCCCCATGCTCACTTACCCCCTGTGCCAACTCCCAGCCCCGTAGCTCAAATTTTGCAAAAAATCGATAAAATCGATATCGATCGATACGAAAAGTAGCCTATGACACCCGCCGGGGCCCGAAGTGTATCTGTGCCAAGTTTGGTCCCGATCGGTTCAGAAATGGAATTTTCTATTCGGAACATACGTACACACATACAGACAGACATACAGACATACAGACATACAGACAGACAAACAGACATTCAGCTTTATATCATGACTTATAATAACGGGCTAAGGATGTTTACGTGACTTTGTGTGTGTGTGTCTGTCTGTTACGAAATTCGTGGAGCGTGTTCCAGCCAGCGTTCTAACAAGGGAATGGTCAGAAGTCGAAGTGGCCAGTCCATACAAGCTACATACCATTAGATGCAGCATAAAACGCTGACTCTAATTCTCCCTTCCTTATCTGCAGAGCGCTCTTGTGCACGAAATTATAAGCCGTTGAAGGCCATTATTTCGCTAAGAAATTGTGCTTGTAATGTGCAAACTTGGCCGTATGAAGCCATTCTCAGCTCAGCGTTGGACCAAAACATGCGACTAGGTCACTTCACTTGACCCGTACCTAGAGGTGAGCTAAAAGAGCAATAATGTGCCTAATTTCGCAGTTTTTATATACGGCTTTTTCGCAGTAAAGCTGCTCATAACTTCGCCTTCAAAGGCGCTCTGCAGATATGGAGGACAGATTTGAAATCAGCATTTTATGCTGCATCGAATGGTATGCAGCTTGTATGGATTGGCCACTTCGACTTCTGACCATTTCCTTGTAAGCCCAAATTTTGTATAGCGCATGCTACCTTCATGAAAGTCCAACATGCAAAAGCACGAATAGATTCGTTGAGGACTTCCTAGAAATTGCGCGCCAAACGGGTCCACCTGGCTTCTGTACCGCAAAATTCGGTCCGTATCACCACTTTTTGCAGAGTCGTGGATGAGCTTGGTAAGCAAATGTGCAAGCGATGGAGTTTAGCCAGAAAAGTGGTCGAATGTTTACTACATAACGAAAACGGCGCCAAAACGAATTGGTTGCGTAAATGGTCAATTGCCAAGGTTATAGCCAAGCGTTTGAGAAGATTTTCGCACAGAAATGTAGCTCACGGTTATCGTTACCTTTATGGCGACTTCCAAATTATGACAAATCCAAAAACCCATTCAAATTTGCGTTTGTCTTCCTGCGAAAAGTTTCATCCACGCGAAATCACCGATCTCACGTGAAAAGACTTTCTAAATGAGTGGTTGTTTACATTTTATTCGTGGTAGTCGGCATAGCGCGGTGAGTTCCAGTGCCACGATTTTACGAGAATGAGTAAGGCACATAGATAGTATCACCAGTGCGAACCTCTGCGAAGCAGAGGTGAGGCACTGGTATAAGATAATTTTCTTCTGAAGAAGTCAATCGCCGGAGCTTTGCTCAATTCTGTAAGGTAGGGCTAGGGCATCCTGTTAGCAGTTTTTGCAAAAACATCCAGCTGTTCAGTACCTAGAAAATCAAAAAATTCTATGTTCGGGACTTTGAGGCACACTGTAAAAATGTTTAAAAAAAGTGAAAAATTTCAAACTTCAATTTTTTTCTTTTTCGCAAACTTTTCTGTCCGAATTCTTTTTATTGCGTTTTGTACTACTGGCTTGCGGCTACAAGATAGGCTACTTAACATTTATACTAACAAACTTTGAAGGGAGATATGAATTGTCAAAGACAAGGTTCTAGCAGAAGAACCTTTTTTATTTTTCAATCCATATTTTTCTGCCCGTTCGTGATATGAGTATGAGTAAAAGTGCGCTGCATTGCAGAAGGTTTGCTGCTTCTAAGGGTCTTTAGGGCATTCGGAAATGTGAATTCTTCCAAAAGTTATAGCACGTCAAAGTGAGAATTCGCAAATCGGCCATTACTTTTGCACCAACCTAATATTAATAAATAGCATGATTTTAGTAGTGTTCGTTTATCAAAAAAAAGTACTTTGAGTGGGGCAGTGTTTAGGGCTAATTTGAGTGGGATTTAGGAGCATAAATGGGGTTTGGAGCTTAATTAGGGCCAGTTACAGGCCAGGATAGGCTTTCAAGGATTTCCGGGACACAGAGTTTGGTAGGACCTGGGGCACGAGACCCTGCCGCTGGACCCCGGACAGTACCGAATTGGTTTACCGGATGGATCCCGTCCGTTATTTGAGTACGAAATGCGAGTTTCTAGCATACGCAGGAGGTGCGTATTATCTGTTGCAAATGCTTGCGTGGATATTCCCTTTCGGCGGCATATTGTCTTCTATCCTGATCGTCTCAGCCATCTCGTTTTTCTGATCATATCGTTTAGACCTAGGTACTTCAGGTGGAAGTGGTGACTTATAAGCAATGTCTTACCAAAATTTGGTCGTCGAGGTTTTTGTATGTGGCCTTTTCGTTCCTGTTTAACTCAGGGTCCAAAATCGCATGAAATGCACGAAAACCCCTTTTTTGAAATCCCCATGGAAGTAACGCGGACGAGTTGTGCTAGCCCTCGCCACAGCGGCGCAACACCATTAAGGTGGACGCCAAGTGGAAGGACGTGTTGAAGCGTAAGGGGAAATCGGGAGCGCTGCGGGCCACTTTGAAGGCAAATTTCTCGGTGTGGAAGTACCCGGATTGAGTCGGACTTGGACTGCCTTCTCAGCGGTCTTTTAACAAAATATGTGCAGACCCGCAATACTCAATTTTGATGAGACACTGCCTTTAACAAATTATCGACTTGGATTTCGTGAATAAGCGTATCCAAACTTGACAGAGGAAAGGTGCTCAAAAGCAGTGATCGCCGTAATAGCCTTTATTGTAATCGTCATTGAATCGGTCGAGGTTAAAAGGGTAAATCAAATGCGGTGGTCAACTCCAAGGTTGAATGGTTCAGCAGGAATGGTGATGAAAGTGTTGCGTCTATGTGTGCGGCTGAGATGATCGAGCGGTTTGATGGAAATTCACAGTTCGTTGGAAAGAACCGCGAGTCAGTTGCTTGAGCGAGTTTTTTGAGGAAGTTAAAAAAAAATAAAAAATTTTATTAAGGGAGTTTGGCACGTTTGCGGGGTCTAAAGAGCAGAATTTCGGCTTGCACTTGGACAAAATCAGTCAAAAAAAGCAACTGTATTCCACATTCATTGATGTCCGTATAAACAACTACAGTTTGGAAAAAAAAACAAAAAGCCCTGATAGGGAACGATGAGCAGGGAGCACGAAGTGTTCAAAAAGTACGATAAAGGGGACATAAGCGTTCTCCGCCATTCTCTCGGCCAAGCTAGGAGGCGGCAAGCACGCGGCCGTGTTCTTAAAATGGGTATCTGCAAGGAATTGGGGGACAAGCTTTTGAAACGCATGAAGACAAAGGGGCAGAGCCTAACATAGGGATGCGTTTAAACGTTAGGCGCGACAATGAATAGAATTGCAACAGGACCATGAGCTGTGTAAAAGTGAAGAGGACGTAAATACGGGAAGATTGCTTTACGTGGTCCGTGACTTCGAAATAGTCAAGTTTAGGACACTACGTGACTTGCCTAAACCCTTCTTAGTCTACCTAGCGCTCGCTGTCTGCCCAAGTTTTGCGATAGATTTGGAAAAATACAACAATAATTCACCAAACAGCCTCACTGTTCCCGTTAAATATGTGGCCGACACTTATAACGCCAACTAGGAAATAAATCCTTGAACTGAAACAATTTCGTTACGTCAAACTGCTCAAACGAAGTACTACATTTTTAGCAGAATTCGAATGGTTGTATAGTTTTGTTTCAATGCTGTCCTGTTTGTAATAAACTTTCCGACTTGCACGAATTCCTCCCTTTCAAAATATCCATTCTTCCCGTCACAGTGTCATGATGCAAACCAGATCCCATGAACCGAATGTCTACCAAGGTTTTGATTTTTGATTTATACAAATGTGACAGAGAAGGCAACACCGTGGGAGAAGGTGTTCTCGCTCTTATGAATAGAGGACTAAAACACCACTTAGTTGCCAAGCAAACCCCCCCCCTGTTGCCAACTTTGTTTTTGATTGACTAAAGCAATTGGTGGTGCTTGCTACCTATCAGCATATCCATGTTCCCATTGCAACAGCACAACTTTTGGAAGTACAACGGCATACTTTGCAGAGATACTCGGTAGGAATCAAATTGTGTCATTTTGGGAAGTTCAAATTGCAAAGCACTGCTTAATGTAGCGCTGGTTTGGAAGCACACTGCTTGTCTTCGTCTGCGGAACTCAAACGGTAAAAAGTCATATTTTAGGATCGCAGTTGCTTGCTTGTCTCCAAAAATTTTATACTCAAAAGAAAATCTTCATGTTCGCAACTCTCCGTCCTCGGGCTACCGTTCTACAGCTTTTGAGCTGTGCAAGCGTCGAAGGGTGACTTCGCCAGAGAATACTCTTTGAAACTTGCAAGCGTCAAAGGGTGACTTCGCCAGAGAATACTCTTTGAATATGTCTAAAGGAACACACCATTTCAAACGCAGACTCGGCAGATCATTGCTACGATTCATTTTTTGGGTTTCCATAAGTTATAAACAGCTCTTCTCCTTGGCATGAAGTTGTCCGTAATCATACCCTAATGTATCATAGAAAACTGGGCTTGAGGAGAAGATCGTTATTATTGATCGATCTCATGCAAGAAATAGAATCGGTTATTAAAGTATTGGGGTTTTCAAAAAAAATCGTGCCGAGCTGCACCGCTGACTTTCAGAAGAGGATAAAATTGCGCTTATTTGCGACATAAGACTTCTATCGCCTCTGCATCAAAACCTGAAGGTGTCAAGAAGTATCGGAACTATTTATAATTCATCTTTACGACTGATAAGCGAAGCAGAAAAATTTGTTGAGTTTTCTAGGAGTATTTATAGAAAAATCACAACTTTCAAAGCTAAATGTTCATTCTTCGCAAGCACCAAAATTGCTGAACTCAAGCTCTGGTGAAGTTACCATGTTTCAAGGTCTTCCACTCAGGAGGTCCACATCCCGCGATCATCTACCATACATTTTTCTTAGAGCATTGTGATAATAAGGATAAAGGATTCGGCGTCTTCAATACCCTCTGCGTGCACGCGCCGAACGCACACTACTTCATGGACGAAAAGGCAATTGTATGCGCGCGAGCCTATTACAGTGACCTGCGGGGACCAGCCGGTTACCAAGTCAGTGCTTTTATCCTCCCAGATTACTCTGGTGCCAATTTACCGGCCCCGGAGGGTCGAGGACTTGGTTGGCCCAGGGGAGGGGATCGAACCTGTGTCGATCTGGTCATATCCGCGCCTCATAACACTACGCCACTCGTCTTCTAGCATTTGTGAAATAGTGTGAATTTTGGCGTTACTAATTTAAAGTTTACTTCTTTGGAGGAAATCTCTACGGCGTACTGCGTTTTATGAATGCAGTGTTTGAAGAGTCTGCGAAGTGAAGCCGAAATCATAGATTTGTTTGACATCATCTTTTAGCAAGAAAAAATTGTGAGATTTGTTTGTCAATTATTCTTGGAAAGAATAATCAACAAGCAAATCTGCACGTCCCTTGAGAGGAACCAGCTGACCATATGTGACACGGCTTTCTGTCCAAAGATCTGTCGCTTCAGTTTGCTACTTATAAGGAAAGCTACCTTACTAAGCTCAGCATTTTGGAAAGTGACTTATATATATATTCTGAATAAGCTACAAACGCTGATTCCAACTATGCTATTTCAAGCTGCCGAACACCATACTAAAGGGAGTTGTGGACTTTTTCCGGCGCAAATTTGACATATTATTAAAAGTGGGAAGACTTCCTGTATGTAGGTAGAAATCTGCAAGAAAAAGGTGCTGGTATATTGAAATAACACAAATTCATTCTTTCCTCACTAAAAAGAAGCTAACGCAAGTGTATTAGCACTTAGACGATGATACCGTAATGCCAGTGAGTCGATGAGTATGCCAATTTCGCGCAGGAAATAGTCCATAACTCGCTTCGGAATGGTGCTCGGCAGCCTTGAATAGCATATTTGGATTGAGCGTTTGGAGCTGATTTGGAATACATATGTTCTTTGCCAAAAGGCCGAGCTAAGTTAGGTAGCTTCCCTTGTTAGTTTCAAATCTTTTCACTAAGGTTGGACAGCTTTGTTTTATTCTTCTCATGATCGGCAGGCGCTCTTGATCCATCCAATTCGTCATTGGTCAGTTCGATGAACTAACCAACGGCGAAGGTTGTCACTTAATCCACTTCATCCACTTTACTATTGGTCTGTTCACTGAATTGACGAATGACGAAGCGGGACAAGCGGATCAAGTATGGCGCGTGCCATACATTTCAATTCTTTTACGCATTGTAGTTATTCTTCTTTTCGCTCTATTTTACTGGATTTTTTTATGATGCAACTCACTGGAAATACCAATGGCAGCTTCACACGTTGAGACGTACAGTCAGTCATCGACGAGGCTATTTTTCCAGCTTCAGGATCGCTTTGCACAGGTAGTGGGCACATTTTCGTGGCTAAGGTGGTGTGCCAATATCATTGCCACCATCCCAGTTTCCCAATATCTCTTCGTGTTTCATGACCTCACTCGTTGTTTACCGCTGATCTATTGATACGCCTGTTCTCGATATCTGCCTAGCGTGACCCTAAATCATACATTGCCTTTAGGGGACCCTTATGTCACTTCGAGGCAGAGCACGCCCCTTGTTTCTGCACATTATGTACCATCGCACCACCGTGTGGGGTTGAGCTCCTCATTAAATCTAAATATTACATTTTGTTGTGTTACCTATTTTCGTGTCGAAGGCGCCACCCTTACGCCTAGAGTCACCACAGATGGTCTCTTCAAGTCATGAACTGTGTACAGTTTGTTCTTCGTGGCTATCACTCTTTAACAACAGGAATGCATTCATAATGCATTCATTTATAATGCATGCATTCACTGTATAGACGTTATAGACCGTCAAGTGATCTCAAAAGACTTTTTTGCCTTTAGCTTGTCGTAACTCTGAACAATGCACTGTTTTTTACTCGCAAAACTCTTCATATACTGTTTTGCTTGATGGATGAGTGCTTGCTCACAAATGAGTTTTTTCCTCATTTTACCAGTGTTATATTTATAACCGCTTTTCATTCATGGGTTTGAATGCAGATAAGTAATTGACTTGGTAATGTAAAATTATTTCAACAGTGACTGCAATTTTTTGCTTTTTTTCTCGCAATGAGTCACTCGAGAAGCTCTCACTTATTTTGAAAACAGCGTCCAGTCAGATTTTCGACTTTCATGTTATCACTCTAAATTTTATAATGATGAGAGAATCTCTTTCTCCCTCCTATCTTTTTCTCTTTGATTTAGCAAGTATGGACGAGTGTTTCGGCACTAGTATGATGACGAAGCACTGAAAGTTTGTCAGCTTGGAATCTTTTTGATCTAAATTAAAACCTTGCATGTTTTAAAGATCTATTCAAAGCAAGCAGAAGCAAGGAAGATACATAATTTTCTGTTGCTATGCAATATTGATTGATTAATGGAAAAGTCGCAAAACTGTTATGTACATCGACAATGGTGATTGAAATCTTTTAAAGTAAACTTGTGGTAGGATGAGCGCAAAATCCTTGTCTTTACATCAGGAATTCTGTGATATTCTTGCATTCTATTCATAGGTTGTTTCCAGGTCGAGAAAGCTACTCTAGTTATTGCTGCTCGTTTTGGATTTATCTGCAGTATGCTTTATAACTGGTCAATCACATCATCACTGTTTCTATTCTTAGTATCTTTCTCAGGCTGAAAATATAAAGATTATCATTATAATTCTTAAGTGTTGGTGGCTGGAATGCATTACTGGGGAAAGGTAAGGCGCTGTTTGCTTGTGGCTAAAAGGCCGAAGCATCACTGAAGGCCAAAAACACCTCATGCGACATTTTGGACAGGTTTCTCCCGACCTTCTTTCATGAATGTTTTGTGACCCACGAACCCAATGAGCTGCTCTGAAGCTCTAACGGGATGACTTCGGGGTCTGAAAGGGCTTTGAGTGACACATGGATGATGAGGATGCCGAAAAAGGGCTGTCCCTTGGCAGTAGCGATGATGATGAAACCTGTCTAAAATGATGATGAAGAAATCTGTCCAAAATGTTGCTGAGGTGTCTTTGGTCTTCCTTCAGTGATTCTTCGGCCTTTTAGCCACAAGCAAAACAGCGCCTTACCTTTTCCCAGTAATGCATTTCAGCCACCAACACTTAAGAATAATAATGATAATCTTTATATTTTCAGCCTGAGAAAGATACCAAGAATAGAAACAGTGATGATGTGATTGACCAGTTGTAAAGCATACTGCAGATAAATCCAAAACGAGCAGCAATAACTAGAGTAGCTTTCTCGACCTGGAAAACAACCTAGGAATAGAATGCAAAAATATCACAGAATTCCTGATGTAAAGACAAGGATTTTGCGCTCATCCTACCACAAGTTTACTTTAAAAGATTTCAATCACCATTGTCGATGTACATAACAGTTTTGCGACTTTTCCATTAATCAATCAATGTTGCATAGCAACAGAAAATTATGTATCTTCCTTGCTTCTGCTTGCTTTGAATAGATCTTTAAAACATGCAAGGTTTTAATTTAGATCAAAAAGATTCCAAGCTGACAAACTTTCAGTGCTTCGTCATCATACTAGTGCCGAAACACTCGTCCATACTTGCTAAATCAAAGAGAAAAAGATAGAAAAGAGAAAGAGATTCTCTCATCATTATAAAATTTAGAGTGATAACATGAGAGTCGAAAATCTGACTGGACGCTGTTTTCAAAATAAGTGAGAGCTTCTCGAGTGACTCATTGCGAGAAAAAAAGCAAAAAATTGCAGTCACTGTTGAAATAATTTTACATTACCAAGTCAATTACTTATCTGCATTCAAACCCATGAATGAAAAGCGGTTATAACTATAACACTGGTAAAATGAGGAAAAAACTCATTTGTGAGCAAGCACTCATCCATCAAGCAAAACAGTATATGAAGAGTTTTGCGAGTAAAAAACAGTGCATTGTTCAGAGTTATGACAAACTAAAGGCAAAAAAGTCTTTTGAGATCACTTGACGGTCTATAACGTCTATACAGTGATATATGAATGCATTCCTGTTGTTAAAGAGTGATAGCCACGAAGAACAAACTGTACACAGTTCATGACTTGAAGAGACCATCTGTGGTGACTCTATGCGTAAGGGTGGCGCCTTCGACACGAAAATAGGTAACACAACAAAATGTAATATTTAGATTTAATGAGGAGCTCAACCCCACACGGTGGTGCGATGGTACATAATGTGCAGAAACAAGGGGCGTGCTCTGCCTCGAAGTGACATAAGGGTCCCCCAAAGGCAATGTATGATTTAGGGTCACGCTAGGCAGATATCGAGTAACAGGCGTATCAATAGATCAGCGGTAAACAACGAGTGAGGTCATGAAACACGAAGAGATATTGGGAAACTGGGATTGGCAATGATATTGGCACACCACCTTAGCCACGAAAATGTGCCCACTACTCAGATAATCGCCGGGGGCAGGCGGTCCGCAAACTCGCGCTTTTCTGCAGGCGGTCAGCAGGATTTCGGGGCGTGGCCAAATCTTCAGCGGGCGGTATTTCCGTTTTCTGCAAGCGGGCATCAATACAAAATTTTCTGCAAGCGCTCGTCAAACAATCTCTTTCAGCGAGCGCTGGCCACACTTTCAGCAGGCGCTCGGACTCTTTTTACGCGGTTTCGGACGTACGCCGAGAAAAGATGACACTCTATGTGGCAGAGGTGCCATCGATGGTTTTATTACCCAAGTTTGGGGTACTTTCTTTCAGCGGAAAGTACCTGGGGGTTGCGCGATCTTCCACAAAGGACCGTGCGGCCCCCGAAATTTTTGCAAATTCTCGCGGAAAGTCCGCGAGAATGCGGCCACTGCGCCGCAGCTAATCTATGAAGAAAACGCGACTGTTCTTCAAGCGTTCGTCCTTAATTTCGCCAATTTTCTTCCAAATTTCTGCAAGCGGGCCGCAAAAAATCAACGAACTATTTTTCCGGTGCCCGCCTGCCCATGAATCGCATCGCCGCTTGCCCCCGGCGATTATCTGAGTACCTGTGCAAAGCGATCCTGAAGCAGTACTCTGCGTTGATACCACTGCTTACTGTACGTCTCAACGTGTGAAGCTGCCATTGGTATTTCCAGTGAGTTGCATCATAAAAAAAATCCAGTAAAATAGAGCGAAAAGAAGAATAACTACAATGCGTAAAAGAATTGAAATGTATGGCACGCGCCATACTTGATCCGCTTGTCCCGCTTCGTCATTCGTCAATTCAGTGAACAGACCAATAGTAAAGTGGATGAAGTGGATTAAGTGACAACCTTCGCCGTTGGTTAGTTCATCGAACTGACCAATGACGAATTGGATGGATCAAGAGCGCCTGCCGATCATGAGAAGAATAAAACAAAGCTGTCCAACCTTAGTGAAAAGATTTGAAACTAACAAGGGAAGCTACCTAACTTAGCTCGGCCTTTTGGCAAAGAACATATGTATTCCAAATCAGCTCCAAACGCTCAATCCAAATATGCTATTCAAGGCTGCCGAGCACCATTCCGAAGCGAGTTATGGACTATTTCCTGCGCGAAATTGGCATACTCATCGACTCACTGGCATTACGGTATCATCGTCTAAGTGCTAATACACTTGCGTTAGCTTCTTTTTAGTGAGGAAAGAATGAATTTGTGTTATTTCAATATACCAGCACCTTTTTCTTGCAGATTTCTACCTACATACAGGAAGTCTTCCCACTTTTAATAATATGTCAAATTTGCGCCGGAAAAAGTCCACAACTCCCTTTAGTATGGTGTTCGGCAGCTTGAAATAGCATAGTTGGAATCAGCGTTTGTAGCTTATTCAGAATATATATATAAGTCACTTTCCAAAATGCTGAGCTTAGTAAGGTAGCTTTCCTTATAAGTAGCAAACTGAAGCGACAAATCTTTGGACAGAAAGCCGTGTCACATATGGTCAGCTGGTTCCTCTCAAGGGACGTGCAGATTTGCTTGTTGATTATTCTTTCCAAGAATAATTGACAAACAAATCTCACAATTTTTTCTTGCTAGAAGATGATGTCAAACAAATCTATGATTTCGGCTTCACTTCGCAGACTCTTCAAACACTGCATTCATAAAACGCAGTACGCCGTAGAGATTTCCTCCAAAGAAGCAAACTTTAAATTAGTAACGCCAAAATTCACACTATTTCACAAATGCTAGAAGACGAGTGGCGTAGTGTTATGAGGCGCGGATATGACCAGATCGACACAGGTTCGATCCCCTCCCCTGGGCCAACCAAGTCCTCGACCCTCCGGGGCCGGTAAATTGGCACCAGAGTAATCTGGGAGGATAAAAGCACTGACTTGGTAACCGGCTGGTCCCCGCAGGTCACTGTAATAGGCTCGCGCGCATACAATTGCCTTTTCGTCCATGAAGTAGTGTGCGTTCGGCGCGTGCACGCAGAGGGTATTGAAGACGCCGGATCCTTTATCCTTATTATCACAATGCTCTAAGAAAAATGTATGGTAGATGATCGCGGGATGTGGACCTCCTGAGTGGAAGACCTTGAAACATGGTAACTTCACCAGTGCTTGAGTTCAGCAATTTTGGTGCTTGCGAGGAATGAACATTTAGCTTTGAAAGTTGTGATTTTTCTATAAATACTCCTAGAAAACTCAACAAATTTTTCTGCTTCGCTTATCAGTCGTAAAGATGAATTATAAATAGTTCCGATACTTCTTGACACCTTCAGGTTTTGATTGCAGAGGCGATAGATGTCTTATGTCGCGAGTAAGCGCAATTTTATCCTCTTCTGAAAGTCAGCGGTACAGCTCGGCACGATTTTTTTTGAAAACCCCAATACTTTAATATTCTATTTCTTGCATGAGATCGATCAATCATAACGATCTTCTCCTCAAGCCCAGTTTTCTATGATACATTAGGGTATGATTACGGACAACTTTATGCCAAGGAGAAGAGCTGTTTATAACTTATGGAAACCCAAAAAAATGAATCGTAGCAATGATCTGCCGAGTCAGCGTTTAAAATAATGCTTCTTTAATCAATTTCCAACAACCTCGTATTTATCGTATAACCTGCATGGACATAGTTTCAAAGAGTATTCTCTGGCGAAGTCACCCTTCGACGCTTGCACAGCTCAAAAGCTGTAGAACGGTAGTCCAAGGACAGAGAGGCGCGAACATGAAGATTTTCTTTTGAGTATAAAATTTTTGGAGACAAGCAAGCAATCACGTTCCCAAAGTATGACTTTTTATCCCTTGAGTTCCGCAGAATCGAAGGCAAGCATTGCTCCCAAACCAGCGCTACACCAAGCAGGGCTTTGGAATTTGGTGCAAAAAAACCAAATTGATGCCTTGAAAGTCGGTCTTTCACTTCTAGGATGTTTGCCCTGGCTGGAATGTTTCGACTTCTTACAAGACTAGTCTCTCCATGCTTGCCACAACTTTTCTTCGTTTTGGAAGAGCGATGTACGATCAAGATTTAGCCAAAGTCATGGTTAAAAGGGTTAAGCTAGAAATACATGATTTTCAGATTGTCAGATTTTGAAAATCTCACCAGAAAGCACAGCCTTTATGTTTGTAAGAGGAAAAGTTCAAACTATGCTTTTTGATTCTTTCTTATGACGTGTAGTCAAAACTTCGCATGGTCTCTCTGCGGAAGCTGTTACCGCGAGAAATACTTTTATTTTCAGCACAGTAATTCAAAAAATATCTGAAATCACAAGAAACAATCTGATATCTTGATCGGCAGGGACTGCTGATGTTGGCGTCCTTTTTCTACTCAACGGTAGCACTCTAGCGATTTTAATCTCTCTATCCAGTGGCCATTGATCAGCGAACTCTGAGGGTCAAGCTTATCCTGTAGCCGCATTCATCAACGTTACCCCGTGGGTTACGCTCCCCAGTGGGTAAACTTACCCTGGGTTTGCTTACCCAGTGGGTAAACTTACCCATGATCGGTATTCACGAACGCCTCTACCGCTGGGTTAGCTTACCCAGCAGCGCTGACGTCAGCAGGGTGCTCATTGACGTCTATTTAAAGCACGTACTGGCACCCTTGCTGTACCCTTGCATCGTTTTTGTATTTCTTCACAATTATTTGTGTGCAATATCTCTACCACCTACTCACAAACGCCTCCGCTCCTTTATCGAACTCAGCAGTGGCCCTCGAAATTCTCATCAAAATTCTCGCGTAGGTTTGAGTCTTTTAGCATGCAAGCTAATAGTTTGATTCTCCGCGGGGAATCATTGTTTGGCTCCCGTCTTTCTAAAATTGACATGATTTGGTACCGTGCAAAATTCAGATTCGTGTAAGTGGAGGGGAATTGGTTTTAAGTTCAGACTTCGAAGATGTGGGAAACTTGTAATGACGTATCGTCGATCCCCCAGAATTGTGCACATATGAACCACCGCGCGCGCGCACGCGCGCGACGCCGCCTGCTCGCCCGATTCGATCGAAGCACCTGTTTTTCTCTTTCCATCCGCATTTTTCAAAATTTTTTACAGTTTTTGCTCTTCCGGCATAGAAAGTGTACGGCAGCAAGGGTCCTTCGAAAGAATTTGCTCCGCTATGGTCGACTTTGCGGGAATAAACTCGCACTCCTTTGTTATTTGCTACTAAATGTTCTTTACGTTGGCAAGGCCTCAATCTACTTCAGCTTTTTGTGTTTCTTTTCTACTATTACAATGCTTTTATGATGATTTGTTGATGTTAGCAGCTAAAGCTAAGAATAAAATCTCATCTTGCTCACTGCACATTCCCAAAATTGGGATTTCGTACCTAATTCATCATCCTATCGACTACATTACTGCAAGAGAGGTTATGATCACGTTCTTTTGATGTAATGCTCTGCACGATGACGATGCTTGAACCCCGGATGTTTCTTGGCCAAAAGTCTGTTCAGCCTGTTTGAGATTTTGCAGGCCTGCTTACGCACAAGATTATTTATCTCGAAAACCTTTTTTTGTACCTTTCCGTTCTTTATGAAGTTTTGTGTGCCAATCGTTTCGTCATCATAACACTTCCCGAAAGTATTGCAGATTTGTAATTCGTTACATAATCCACTAAATGGCTACGTATGTTCAGGGAATGGTTATGAGAATCATAACTATGGATCTGACTGTTGTGGTTACTCATTTTTTCGTTCGTCATTGGCATCGCATGGCTTCATCGTCAGCGCTCACTGCTGAAGGTTCAATTTCAAGTTTCTTTTTTCCTTACTTGCCTCTGACTGTAACTCTTTGTAACTCTTTTAGTGATTACTATTTTTAGACTCTCGAACCAAAACGAGGCATTACCGCAGAGTCTTGCCAGGATTGTCATTTATCAGTACGACTTATGAATTTCAACGACAAACTCTATTCAAAACAAGGAATCCACAGGTTCCTTCCAGATCTTCATATTTTGTTGTTTCTGGAACATCTTTCTAAAGAATTTGGACTTTGAACGTAGCCTTGCGTGATATACAGTTTGTCACAAGGCATCCTCAAAATAGTATTTCAGTAACACAGTCAAATATATTTTATCTTCAGCATATATTATCTTTGTTCCAGCCTAACAAAAGGGCACACTGAATATGTCGAGGTACTTAACGCCTTTGAAGGAATCTACACTGGACAGCTTCGAAGCAATGCTGGCACGATAAGAATGAGTATGTGCTCAGAGTCAAAGGTATGTGGTGCTAGCTTGCCTTTATTTATAGAATTTGTTTTATTCAGGCTAGGATTGAACTTTCACCGCCCTTCGTGGGTTGTTGCGGTGCAAAACTAGCCACTAAAGCTTTCTCCATTGGTTACTCTCAGATGTGTCTCCTATCCTCCAAAGTATTCTGAGACATAACTGCTATTTCACAGGTTGATGCTCTGTCACTATTACTTGCAGTCGCCTTCGATACAATCCCTTACGAAAAGCAGAAGAAGTGAACAATCTCATATGAGAAAGCGTGGTTTACGCTCAATAGTGAGTACAGCCTACGTTGCCTTCAACCTCGCTTCCCATAGCTTGATTTCATCATATATCACCTATTTATTAGTTTGTTGATTGATTTTGATTTGTTGGTTTTTGACGCTCTTTGAAAACAGCCGATTAAAAACACATTCTTCGTTGTCTGCCTGTATCTATTATCTCCGTGACTTTCTTTTATCGGATCGCATACTCACAGATTGCTATGCATTGTCATTAAATCCTGCTGAACATTATGTTCTGTAACTGTCCCAGATTCAAGTGCTGATAGTAGATGGTTGCTAATAAACATGATAGCGTTCTCTATTGTATTATATAATGAGCAGCCGACATTTTGAGACAAAAGACCCTTTTCAAAAGAGTGTTCTTCCAAAAAATGCCCTTTGACACTACATGCTCTGATACAAGAATAGGCACCCAATCATAACCTCTTGGAGTACAAAACCAGTAAAATTTTCTCATTTGAGTTGAATGTTTCTGAGGAAATACATTTCCTTGAATGTTCAAGCTCAGGAAAAAACCCTGACACTAAGATTTCAGCGAGTAGCAAAGAAAGAAATGTGTATCTCAAACCCAAATCGTTTGGTAGCATCTCGCAAACGTTCTGAATCTTCAATGGCAATTTGAAAACACAGCTACAAACCAAATGAGAAAGCAGCAGTGTCTTAATAGACAACAGCATTAGTGCAAAAAAAGCACTGTAATCGTAAAAAAGAAATACGAAAAGCTGAAGTAGATTGAGGCCTTGGCAATGTCAAGAACATAGCAGCAAATAACAAAGGAGTGCGAGTTTATTCCCGCAAAGTCAACCATAGCGGAGCAAATTCTTTCCAAGGACCCTTGCTGCCGTACACTTTCTATGCCGGAAGAGCAAAAACTGTAAAAAATTTTGAAAAATGTGGATGAAAAGTGAAAAACAGGTGCTGCGATCGAATCGAGCGAGCAGGCAGCGTCGCGCGCGTGCGCGCGCGCGGTGGTTCATATGTGCACAATTCTGGGGGATCGACGACATTATGGGATAAGGCGCCTAAAGCCTTGCAGAATTACACAGTTTTATTGCAGTCGTGATTCTGCAAGTGTTTCAAAGGGGCTCAAGCTTTCGGATTAAGGAGGGAAAAAAGCATTTTGAACACTCAAAGTAGCCTAATCTATTTGAGTGCGAGAGAAAAACATTTTTTTTGCATGAATAGAGCACTAAATTTACAAGTGATTGACATACAGTTTCGTATAGGATATTTCTACGTAGTTGCAGTAGTATTAGAAAATCTCTAAGATGAGTTGGCATTGATGAACTCCATAGCAAAGAGTTTTTCGTTTGCAAAAATGTCAATTTCTACTTTGAAAAGGTCTTGAATTTTTCGGAGAATGGTGACATTAATTTCCCTAATTTCACGCGTACAAGCGGGGGATTTTTTTTTCTAAAATCCGCCAGCCTAAACACGCCACAACACTTCGCGACCAAAGAACTCTATACCGGGCTTCGTACTGCCTGAGAGAATTGAACCGTTTAAGCTTCGCTTTTCGAAACACATTGAAGCGGTTGATCGGCTTATTTGAAAAATCGAAAAAGATGCGCCTTGTACGCGTGAAATTAGGGTAGCTTGAACCGAAAGTTCAGTCGCTTTTTTTTGAAAAACTCGTAAATGCTACCTAGAACATAATTGCTCACAAAAAATTTCATCAGGAAGAAAAATTCATCTACTTTTTACAAACATCTTCGCAGCTCTTGATAGAAAGGGGCTCTGCCGATTAAAATCTGAATAAGAAAACCATCCCAACTTTTGATTTTCGAAAATGAATGTCACAGATACGGTGCAGAAAAAACTGAAGACATGTTTGTTGAAGCCACTGTAAGTTGTCCTTTTTAATAGACCCGAATTTGTGCTGATTGGGCTTTTCTGTACAAAGTTGTTTTTCGAGGAAAACGCAAAAATCGACAAAATGTTTTTTTTACATTTTTTGCATTTTCCTTGAAAATTATGATTTTTTATAGATCAATCAGCATAAAGTAGCACTTTTATAGAGAGCAGCTTACGTGAACTCAAGAACCGCATTGAATTCTTTTGCAGCGTTTGAGATGTTTGACAAATTATTTTCAAAAATCAGGAGTTAGGGTGGTTCTCTTATTCAAATTTCTATGTATAGAGTTTCTTGTCGCCAGGAGCTTTGAAGATGTTCTAGGAGATAACTGAAGTTTTCTCTTTACTTCCCCATGAGCAATTACATTTATATAGGGAGCAGCTATGAATTTTTCGAAATCAAAACGACAGAACTTTTGTTCAGGCTAATGTTTCGATTTTTCATTGAATTAGTAAATTGGTTCTTTGCTATGAAACCTTTTTTTGACGTTTTTATGAAAAAAGGCTTTAGTATCCAAGTAGGAACATTAGCATTTCTAGTATGACATACTACGGCCAGTAGCTATTGCTTCTTTCTGAAACATTTACAGCGTTTGAAGAAAAGGCACAATCCTTTGTTACCCATTGCAATTTTCGATGTGTGCTTGGGTAGGAAGTTACCCACGCAATGTGATTATCGGAAACCGCGATTTCTGTGTAAGGAGTTTCTTGAATACCGGTATTGGGTAGGCTAACCGATCGAAGCTGTTTATGAATATCGGTATGGTGGCATTTTGTGGGTTAGCCGACCCAGCGGTAGACTTAACCCACTGAGTTCGCTTACCCAGCAGCTTCGTGAATACCGGTTTCGTGGGTTGAGGCTACCCACTGGGTAGGGTAACCCACTGAGTTTCGTTGATGAATATGGCCACTGGAGAGTAATTTAATCCTAAAAGCGATTGACCCGTATTCACGAAACACAGGGTAGGCTTAACCTCGGGGATCTACCCTTGAGGGTAAACCTTACCCCGGAAAACGTCAACCTGTATCTATCAATAACTTTGAGGGTAAAGTCTACCCTTGAGGGTAAAAGTTGCCCCAGAGGTGATTAAACCGCATTTATAACGGATTCGTCAGGAAAAATTCAAACCTAGCACACAGCAAGGTGAGGTGGCGAAGAACGAGTAAACGAGTGGCGTAGTGGTACGCCGCTATAACCAGCTCGGACACAGGTTCGATCCCCTCCCCTGGGCCAACCAAGCCCTCTACCCTCCGGGGCCGGTAAATTGGTACCAGAGTAATCTGCGAGGATAAAAGCACTGACTTGGTAACCGGCTGGTTCCCGCGGGTCACTGTAATAGGCTCGCACGCATACAATTGGCTTTTCGACCATGAAGTAGTGTGCGTTCGGCGCATGCCCGCAGAGAGTATTGAAAACGCCTTTTTTTACTTTTTTATCCTTTATAGAGCAAGGTTAAACTTACCCTGACACTTCGTACAAACATAGAGTGATCTCTCGATGCACCACTCGGTTTTAAGATGTTTTGACAACAAACACATATTTCTAGTCATTATTATCTCAAATTTCCTAAGTATTCTTTTCGTCTCGTCTAATCATGTTACAAAAAGTAGAATAAATTTTTCTAGGTTTGTCGGTCAGCTTCAAGTTTATCTATTTAACCTAAGATGATTTAATCATGTATCAATTCATTTACTGAACGAGTATATTGGTGAACTAAACTTTGAATGAGGAAGTTCCGTTATGGAAATTTTTCGAGTTGCTGAGCTTGATGTTCGCCATATTAAAGTAGTTACAAGGAAAAGATATTTGGTCACCGTGGCTATTTGAAATGCTATGGATATTGTAAGATCCACTTTGAAACGCTGATACTAGATATGTACTCAATATCTGCGAAACGATTTTCTGAAGGAAGTTACGCACTTTTTTTATTAGATATTCGCGAACTTTTGGGTAATTAAAATCACCGAATTTGGTCTAGCTTACCGTTTGATGCTATTGACCAAGATCTTAAGTAGATTACGGGTGTTTTAATGAATGTCTAAACCAAGCAGTTGAAAAAGTGAGAAAATTTTCTGTTGCGGATTTCAACCCTACAAGCGCAATTTATCGTCAAAAATTATCATACACCATTCAGTTTATCGTTTCGCAGATATAAAAGAATGTTTTCGAACCAGCATTCAAAGGCGCATTTTTTGATTTACAATTCATTATGAATGGCTACGGTCACCTAGTATCGTTCTCTTGTTTGTTGGACATGTACTTTATTTAGGACTAAACTTTTACTATAACAACTTTCCTGAATATTTACCGGATGATAGCATCAAACGAAAACACAAAAAGAGGCCATAGGAAGTTTGAGATGATAGTAATATTGTTTAGTGTCAGAACAGTATCGTTGAGACTGAGTGGTGCATAGATAGATCACTCGATGTTTGTACGAAGTATCAAAGCGAATTAATCTGCCTTAAACTAGGATTACATTTACCCTGATGAGCCTCCCCGTGAAAACGTGTTAATCGCTTTCTAGGGTAAGGTTTACCCTCAAGGGTAGATACGCTCAGGGTTCGTTGATCGGTACGGGTCAATTCCTTTTCCGGGTGAACCCTACCCTACCCGCGAGGAATCGCTGATGATTATGGCTTATGAACCCTGAGGGTAAAACCTAACCTTGAGGGTAAGATTTACCATCAAGGTTCGTTGTTGATTACGGCGCAGAAAAGCGTGTCTCACTACAAGCTATTCCCTATCTTTTCTTTTCAACGAAAAAAATTGCATGAACAAATAAGCTAACAGAGAATGCGTTAGTCAAAGTGGCTATCTGAGATGAAATATTAGGTAAGTCCGAAAGTTCGTGCCGCTTCTTAAACCTATCCTCAAAACAACTATATATATATATATAAAACTCATTGTCTGTGAGGATGTTCGTTTAGTTGTTCGTTCGTTATAGAAACGCGCGCCACTGAACCGATCCGGCTGAAACTTCGCACACGTATATTTTCGACCCCGGCGGTGGTTTAGAGCTACTTTCTGCGGCGATTCGCCGGGCCATTCTATCGATTTATTGATTTGTTTACTCAAACCCAAGAAAATGAAGGGCCATCATGGCAACCGATCATTTTTACATATAAGCATGTAAGCAGGGGCGGTAAAGTCCATTTCAATCTTAAAGCTGGTAGGGTGCGGCAATCAGTCTGGAAGCGCTTTATGCGCATGTTAGAAGAAATCTAGAGGCGTAAGTTTACAAGTTCTGTTGGCTTAACTAACTTGAAGTCTCGGGTGAGACCGGGGCCATTAGCTAGTTCACAATAAAAGTAAACAAACACTCCGAAAAGTAATCTTGCAGAATCCCTTCTTTTTTCTAGCAGCAATGTTTTTGTTCGGCCTTCAATATTTTTTCGAATAATCGCCACAATCTCCAACCTGCAATTTACGTACCTCGACTTTAGCTAACTTTTAAAATTTTCGTTCTGAACGTTTGAAAATTTTTCAGTAAAGTTGGATAGAATGAACAAAATGCTATAAAACCCAATTTTTTGGCATCTATAGCTGGCTTTTCAATTCTTTGGCATCGATAGCTGGCTTTTTAGCATTTTTAAAGATAACTTTTCCAAAAGTCTTGGAATTTGCGAAGGCCTGAAATATATAAACGCTTCAAACACTATGAAATCCTCGAAAATTGGAACTTCCAAAAATCGGTTATGTTTAAACACTGATTTCAAAGGACAAATGAGTTTTTACAGTCTCAAAAGATTGAAATTATTTTGAAATTTTCGCGTGCAGCCTGGGAAGCATCACAAAACTAGAAATATGGCAATGTTTTCCTCGGAACTTTACGAATCAAAAAGGAAAGACATCTGTCAAGAAGAAGAGAAGAAGTTGCATCGACACTCTAGCCGTTTGCCATTTGATGTTCTACAGTGCTGGCCAAAAATATACTTCCACCCTGAAAACTGCCGTAACTCACCTGCTTCTCAACGAATTTGTCTGAAATTTGACACAGTTGTGTGCTCAACAGGCTAACATCAGTAACCAGGACGGATTCCGTTTTTGCTCGATTATTCAGGAAAAAATCAGAAATTTCGAAAAAAGCAAACTTGAAGGTTGGCCAAAACTATACTTCCACTTGAGGTTTCTGTCCACTAAAGTAATTCTAGGCTTCCAAAGTTTTTTGTGCATATACATAATCAAAAGTCGAAACAGTCGCTTTAGTCCAGCTGTGTCATACCTTTATAAGAAACGTTTATCTGCTTTTTTTTCGCTTAATAATACTTTCATGCGTATTTTGTTCCCGAGATGTGTTTTTATGGGTGATTTCGCAGTTTTTTGACTGGTTTGGAAACAATAGGGCTTCTTCTATCTTATAAATGCTTAGCGAAGTGAGAACTAGAAAAAAAATTTGAGTTTTCATATTTTTTCTAGTTCTCACTTCGCTAAGCATTTATAAGATAGAAGAAGCCCTATTGTTTCCAAACCAGTCATACCCAACAGCAGGCCTGCGCTCACATTTTTGCTTCTAAACTCTTTCTGCAATGTTCTCATGAGCGTGGAGTAAAGCAATAACATTGTTGTACGTATGAGAGTCCGGATGCAGTGGTTGCAGATTTCCGCAGGTCTTAGCATGCAGGCTAATTGAGGAATCCATCCTGCAAAAACTGATTTACAAAAAGCTTTGAACTTATTTTTGGTTCTGGCCGTGATACTCATGTGAGTCACAAGGCATTATACAATACAGGGTGTTCTCACTATCTAGCGTTAAAGAGTGACAAAAATCAGGAAAGGTTCCAATTGGTAAGTATTTTGGGATTGCCCAAATATTATCACTGAACCGCGAAGATCTGTGCTTTGAAAACGAAGCAAAACATAACGGCGAACATGGCGAACAATCGTAAGTATAGTGTACAAACTTCTTTTTATGCAAACAATGCTTTGCATCATTTTGAGCTTACAAAAATAGCATAAACCTATTTTAAAGGCAAAAATTTGAGCGCAGACTTGCTGTAGGGTCTATGTCGGGTGCAGGGCCCGGCACCGATGGTTTGGGGTCAAACTGGACTTCGTTTTTGGAGTTAGAAGCAACGGGGACATCGTTTTTATGAGGTCCTGGAGGAGGCGCCAAAAAACACGACGAACATGTCAGGTTTCACGAGTTGAACGTGTTCCTTCGCAAGCGCGCGAATTTCAAATGCAAGACTCAAACAAACAAATGGCTTGTTTACAGCGCACAAACAATCATATAGCTCCAAATTTGGGCTATGTGTATACAATATTACTCCAAACTATGTTATGTAAAAAGTTCGCAAAACTTATGTGTCCTAATACCCGTTCTCGAATTTGTTGGTTTCTAGACCAACTACCAAACCAACTGGGTTGGTTCGGAGCATAAATATCGGAGAGTTCACATAAGTTTTGGACCTTTTTGATTTGGACGATTAGAACGGTCAAAAATCTATCATACAGTGAAGAGAGAGGATCAAACCGTTGCATCTCCCCTTTTTTTGAGTCAAAAGTAGTATATTTCTACGCGTTGATAGATATCGCGCTCCAATCACTTGCGGTGTCCTTTAAAATATGTGGCGAAAAATGCATCGCAGGATTGTTGAGGCTACAGATTTGGTTGGCCTAGCAGATTTTCGACATTCCCAGCATCAAAATGGTACTATACCCAATGGCAGAGCCTTTAATCGACTCGAAATGTTTTCTTTTTGCTTTTTTGTTATATTACATACCTCAAAATGCGCTTTTTTCGCTTTTTTGTTGCTATTTTGGTTGAATACGGGTTTCCGTACTGATTTTCACGTCGAGAGGGACTTCGTAAATTTTCGCGAAGTCATGGGGGACTTCGTTTCCTAAAAACCTCCAAACCAACGCGTGCCGGGCCCTGGTCGGGTGCCCTTTAAAATATGAAAACTCAAATTTTTTTTCTAGTTCTCACTTCGCTAAGCATTTATACGATAGGAGAAGCCCTATCGTTTCCAAACCAGTCAAAAAACTGCGAAATCACCCATAAAAACACAATCTCGGAAACAAAATACGCATGAAAGTATTTTTAAGCGAAAAAAAGCAGATAAACGTTTCTTATAAAGGTATGACACAGCTGGACTAAAGCGACTGTTTCGACTTTTAATTATGTATATGCACAAAAAACTTTGGAAGCCTAGAATCACTTTAGTGGACAGAGACCTTGAGTGGAAGTATAGTTTTGGCCAACCTTCAAGCCTGCTTTTTTCGAAATTTCTGATTTTTTCCTGAATAATCAAACAAAAACGGCATCCGTTCTAGTTCCTGATGGTAGCCTATTAAACACGCAGCAGTACCAAATTTCAGATCAATTCGTCAAGAAGCAGATGAGTTACGGCAGTTTTCAGGGTGGAAGTATAGTTTTGGCCAGCACTGTATGAGGACTGAGATGCACAAACATGGAAATTGATAGCGTTCGAAAAATATCCTCAAAAATTTTGAAAAGCCAGCTGTCGATGCCAAATCTTATCACATTGCATTTTGTTTACTCTATTTAACTGTTATCAAAGTATTTCCCAAAGTCCAGATTGTATAAAAGACTAGATGGCTTTTCCGGCTCCGCCCGGCCCTGTCAAAACGATAAAGGTTCCATTTATATCCCTGTAAATCTTAATCTGTGCCCACTTCTACATGCAGTTCCCTACTTCCGCCGTGTGAGTAATCAGTATGCTCACCTATACTCCTCACAGGCCCCCCAGCCCGTAGCTCAAACTTTGCAAAAAAACAATGAAATCGATGAAAGTAAGAATAATTCTAAAAACTGATGGCGTTATTCGCCTATCCGGGCCCCAAAATGTTTTTGAGGTGTGTCTTGCTCAAAATCGGCATATGGGGGTTATTCAAGCCGCTGATAACGAATATGGTAGTCATTTCGCGTGGCAGCGGGTAAAAATCATGAACTTGCCTGAAACCTTGGCAGGGTACCCAAAGTGCTGTTTCAAGAATATTGTGCTAAATCTCCATGATAATCGCAATTCGCGTGGTATAAAAATTTCCCACGACCGTAATGCTTTCCTTATATGACCACTGCCGCGCGCGATACACCCTTCGGCGGCTTTTGCCTAAGCAAAAACAGAGGGAGGGAGATTTGCCGCGTGCGTTACACGTTGGGACAGGTTATCAGGATGGCGCTGGAGATTGCCATCCTGATAACCATCCAAAACAATCCGAAAGCGAAAAAATGTCCATTAAAACCCTGCTCACCATAACTTCACTAATGTGTTATGACAGCGAGCAAGCATCATATTCATAAGTAGTATACTTGTGAACCGTTATAGGTAAGGTTTTGAGCAAATCTGGAACTTCGACCCATCTACACCCACCGTAACCCAAGAAAATGCACTATACTGCGAAATCAGCATGATACTCATGTTCAGCGCGTTAAATGGCCACCCTAGATGAAGTTTAAAGCAGATCTCTATTTTCGACCCCATACCGTATAATCACCATAACTCTATGAAAGGTCCCAATATGCAGAGAGAGTTTGAAATTCGTAATCAGCATGTCGAATACGTTCTCTGACCCAAACTCCAGCCGAATTCATGATTTTGACTTCCTACCGTAACCCCCCGGGGGGACGTTGTGGGAGAAAGTGTGATATCTGTTCAGCACGTAAGATAACCCTCATACACCAAGTTTGAGCAAGCTCTACGACAAAAAAAATCTTGGGGCCCGGATAACCGAATAGCGTTAAACTGATATTGTGCTCGTAATCAGCATGCTCGATTACCCCTCTGTGCAAACTCCCAGCCCCGCAGGTCACACTTTGCAAAAAAATCGATAAAATCGATAAAATCGATATCGATCGGTGACGAAAAGTAGTCTATGACACCCGTCGGTGCCCGGAGTGTATGTGCGCCAAGTTTGGTCCGGATCGGTTCAAAAATGGAATTTTATTTTCGGAACGTAAAGGCTACTGCATGACGAAGGCGCAATAGCAGTATTGGTTGAGCGGGCGCGAACTCGGGGCGTGCATATCTTCGCCGTCGTAATCCTGCGTCTTATGCGCTCTGCGGCAAATAGAGCCGCGTTCGCGCCCAAAGGTATTGCGCCTTCGTCATGCAGCAGCCTTTACGTACATACAGACATACAGACATACAAATAGACATTCAGCTTTATATATAAGACAGCAAAACTCAGGGTAGGTATGAACCATAGGTTGGAGATTCTGACAATTTTTCAAGCAAACCTTCAAAAGAATCCGAACAATTATTCCTGCATAAAAACCTTTTTAGAATGTTTGCCTATGTTTATCCTGAATGATTTGAGAGTAGGTCTGAAAAACGGCTTTCGGACCCACCTAATATGCTGCTGAACTCAGTTGAGTGCTAGTTTCAAAACTACAATCATTGAATGCAAAATGCTTTCTGAAAAAACTCACAAATTTGACCATTGTTAACACATCACTTCTTGAAAAACACTGACGGACGTGCTATCATGATTATGGCGCAGCGCGAGGTGGTTGTTGATGGCGCAAAGTCGCAGCAATTGTGCATGCGACAAATTGCGTCGCATGTTTTTTTTTCACAAAAAGAACACGTTTGCATTTCCGTTTCTGACCACAGCCTTCTTCAAAAACGCTTTGCAAAAAGGATTGCAGTTTCCAAATGGAAGACGGTCGTAAGGCGCGTATTGATCGGTTTTTACTGACTGGGGAAATAAAAAATAAGTTCAAATTGATATTAATACTTTCGGATTTCAACTGGTTATCCTTTTTTATACTTCCTGATGTACTGACAAAAATCTCGCAATCTTGAAACCTTGCTTCTGCAGAGAATTGATCCAATCTGGCAATGAAGGCTGAGGGAACGCGCGCCTTTCGACATACACCCAAAAGAACGCGTTTGCATTTTCGTTTCTGACCACAGCCTTCTTCAAAAACGCTTTGCAAAAAGGATTGCAGTTTCCAAATAGCATTCATCGTTGTCATCAGCAATATTTATATCAACATAAACGGCCACTTTTACTAGAGAAGCATTCCTCGTAATGTAGGAATGCCAGTTCATATAACGATACTGAAGAAAAAACAAACAGCAGGGTATCTTCAGTTTCTCCATCGACTCGAATAGGCACTCCACAATCCGTACACTGAATCAGAACCTGATTATCAATGATTATATATTTCGGGCAAATTGAACCAACGGCTTATTTTCCTCTAGATAGGACCAGGCATCGTCCAATATATCCTGTCGCAAGAATTCTTGCAGGTTCGAGTAGTCACACAACGAAGAACATTTTTACCTGTACCCAGAACTCAGCGTTAAGATATCTTGGTGTTTGTGTCAGATTCACAATTGCATAAACCCCATTATCTTCGAGAGACCACGCCTGCAATCACTTTGCGCGACGAAAATTTTGCTAGAATAATCTACCTTTGTTCCAGGTATATATGGCTCGTTTCTGGAGGAAAAAGAAACGTTCGGGAGAGGGATACAGTCTCTCCATTCTATTCGAAACGGGTAAGAGACTACAAAACGAGCTGTTTGGTATCGATAGATTGCTGTATCATTTATCACCTGAAAAATGATGAAAAAATACGATTATATTTTGTTTTTAGGCTGAATAAAAGCGCAAAGATAATGAAGGGTATGACTAGGAATAGGTTGAAGGTGACTTTGAGGAGATGAGATGATAAATCAATTTTGTTGCTGCCGTAGCTTGCGTCAGTCTTTCCCAGAGTCGAGCAAGAGGTATGGCACACAAGCGTTGGATACGGCCCCTCCCCCCCCCCCCCCTTCCCCGCTACCTTTTGTCTCAATACTCCCCTCCCTTCCCCTCCTCCTCCCACCAGCATTATAGTTTGCCTTCCAAAGGCATGACATAGGGGCTCTACCATACACAACTAGGCACATATTTCTAATGATCATGTCAAAAAAACCCCATGGGCCAAGTTTTAGCAAATTCTGAGGGTTCCAAATGTGGAACACACAAGTGAAGTGGTCATTTTCAAACATGATTAACTATATTTCAAAAGTGAATTAGCTAACTTTTTTGTACTCATTACGAAGCACTACCCCCCTATTTACCCATACCATAAATACTGCTTCAAATAACCATCAAGCCATGGAATTAGGAGCAGACCAAGATCTCATTTGCCCCATTTTTCCTTTTCAATAGCTGCGCTTTCACCAGCTTTCACTCAAAGCGAAGAAGATGAATCAGGGCCCAAATACTCCTGTGAAAACTACAAACTAGAGCTATCGAACTATATATGCTAGGTTCGCTAATATTCTTTTTGGAGGTAAGTTAATGAGATGTGGCACAACCCCATTAAATTACCTTCAAAGCATTCAAATCTCTGTTTCTTTTATATGGTTGCTACGGCTAAATCTTCGTCTGCACATGCAAGAATTTTACTCAAAATTGTTTCTCCTAGGGAAAGATATAGCCGCTTTTCCTTAGCTATGCAAATGGAAAACACAACGAAAAATCTGGTTTACGGTGATAAGCTAATTCTGCGCTATACGTAATACGCGAGAGAAGGCGGCAAGAACAAGTATATTCAAAGCCTAATCCTCGCAACTTTCACAAAAGAACTTGAGCCTAATTGGTCTTCTCTAATTTGAGAGCGAAATATGGAACAAACAAGACTTTTCTTGCTCTTAGTTCTAGAGTTCGGAGGTGAATCAAAGTGGAATTCCTAATATGAGCAAAGAAGCAGTACTATATTAGGTTGATTCATAATTAATGCACCTTTTCTATAGTTCAACTTTCAACCGAGATAATTCTTTTTTGAAAAGACATTTCTGGGCGCAATAAAAATCACTATAAACACCATATCAGTGGCTATAAAACAAATACTTATGCGTGACCGCATCCATTATAAGAAAGATTTTCTGGCCTGAAGATTACCAACAACTTTTTTTCGGAAGCCTCTTCTTTACGAGAGCATAACTTATGCTGAAATGAAGTAGGATAAAGTAGACTTCGCTCATCGTGTAGCCAAGGGTCTCTTGAGCGGTAAGGCCAAGTTTGGATTTTATGGCAAATTTTTCGCAAAAAAATCGAAAGTATTCACTTTTCTTGGCATCTTGGCGGGTACAAAAATCGGTCATTTTTGAAATAATTTCATTTTTCTCTTTTGGAAAGCGCTTTTAAACCATCAAATCAACTAGGTCTACCCTTGCTGAATAGTGCAAAAGACCTGCGATTGCTTTTTGCTTTGAAGTTTTTTATGGCCCGAAAGGGCCGCGACGCTCACTCAAGTTCGCAATTGAATTTCTCGGCTCAGTATCCAAAAAAATTTTTTTTATCAAAAAGCGTCTTGTAACACAAAGTTTCATAATCCTTACGCATAATTTTTGAAATTAATCTGGCCATTCCTCATGAATTTAGGGCAAAAAGAGTAAAAAGCAAAAATTTTGGGATTTAGTCTCTTTCATTTGAAGGTTCAAAACTTTGGAACGAAAGGAGATGTACGAAAGCGAAGGCCCGCATGAAACTAGAAAAAACGTTCTTTTAGATTGCGTAAAAGTTTTTGAGGAAAATGATTACTCATCAAATACTAGCTCTTGGAAGAAGAGGTAAGAACTACGTGCATTAATTATGAATCAACCTAACAGTAAATGCAGAAAGAAGTAGTTTACTACCTCTGAAACAAAGTTAACAAGTTCGAAAAAGACCACCTCACTTGAGTGTCCCGAAACCTCAAAATTCGCTGAAAGTTGGTCAACAGCGGTTATTCGACATACTGATTACAAAATGATGCTCTTATGATTTTAGAATTCTTTTTTAGGTCGTTAAGAAAGTATTTTCGCTTTTTTCGAATGAACGCCTCTATTCGTGGAATAAACATCTTCAAGAGGTCTTAAAAGCATTCAATGCAGCATTTCATCTTCTTTCTAAAGGTTCTAATCTCACTGCGTAATGTTTAATGAGCTCTCGAAAAATTACCAAAATCTGCAACTCATGTTTTTTGCCATGGTCAAGTTCGGCTATTTTTCTAAATTTTTTACCTAATCTCCGAAAAAGCACAAGTGGCAGGTAGATAGAGCAAACACTATAGAACACAGAATAACTTTTTCTTTTCCTTAGCTTGCTTCTCAGAGTTTCTACAGTCAATTTCTTGGTGCCATCAAATTCCATATTTAGTCAAGTCAAACCTCACAGAACAACAAGCGGCAAGCGACTCTGGTGTCATTCGGTGCAGCTTTTTCACCTCTTTCTAGCCGTTGTTTTTTGTTTCCGATTCATCAAGTTTTCCGGGATAAAATCATCATAATTCAACTTTTCCAAGGCACCACCAAGGTATACCCGAAATTTTAAAAGTTGCTAAACCGAAGCGATGAATGCTCGTTTGGTTTGTAAAATTGTTGCTAAACCACCAAACCACCAGAACAACCTTTGTAAGTTTCAAAATCCGAAGAATTATTGGTGTTTGATGCGTTTATCTCTGAGGCAAGGATGTCAAAATTCGGTGGTTCCATCAAAAAATCTTTACAAAAATTATGACGAGCTCTGAAAAGTAGAAAAAGATTGTATTGTTTTTTTGTATGGTTTGCTTCACCCATCCATTACTTGGATCCTTCTGAGGTTTATTATAGAATTTTAGAAAAGTTGTGAAACTTGGCCATATCAAAGAGCATAGGTCGCAGATTTGACTCTTTTCTGAAAGCTCATTGACTGTATTGCAACAGCTTCATAAACATTAGAAAGAGAATGAAATGCTGCATCAAATGCTACCAGAATCTCTTACAAATCTTTGTTCCACGAGATGTGGCATACGTTTGAAAAAAGCGACATTACTTTCGGAACGACCTAATATTATGCTCTCACTATCACCTCGATAACGACTCCTCTCTCCCTGACCCATCTACGCCCCAGGTGTGGCGTGCCACACCTCCCGCTTGACTCTGGTCTGTCTTTCTTTGACTATTAAACCAAGTGATCACTTCTCGCCGAATGCTTTCTCATTCATGGTCACCAACCTCTTACGAAGGAGGGTAGTCCGTATACTCAATGCGTGCGCCAATTCCAGTCTTTAGGTTTCAAGTAATTACTATTCTAAGAAAAACAATCAACGGATACTGAGGTAAGACACAACCGCAGTGCGCTTCTCGCAATATATGCGCTGCTTTGATCTCTGTTGTTCGCTCCAACTAATCAAAGTTTATTGCCGGACAAAGGCACAAAAGCATTATCGGAACCTGGTGCGAGCACGGCGCGCGTGTATCTGCACCGTTGCAAACCTTGTTCCTCATGCGCTCTGCGGCTCATGGAAGAGCGTTCGCGCCTTTCATTTTTGCGCTTCCTCTGGCAGTAGACACTATGGTTATGAGCGTTGCAGAACTATCTCTATGATGTTTTGCCACACAGGTTTGTTATAGGTCTTATTTATTCAGCCTGACGTTCCGGCAACAATGCTTTCCTCAGAGGCCTGAAGGATAGTCTCGAACGTAATTTCCGCTTTATACGACGCTCTCCTCTACTTGTTTCTTTCAATTCGTTTTGAGTGGACGGTGCTGAGTCTTAATGCTACAGCAACTCACCAATGTCAACAACGCCGCTCACTAACGATTGACCCGTTGATAAAAAATGACTGAGCTGTCCCATTGATAGACAGCTTAAGTAGTCGTAGGTATCTTATAACTGACAGTACGATATGAAAGGGCATAAGATCCTGGTGATAGAAAGCTGTTCACTCTTGCCGTTCATCTTTGGCTGACGCGAGAGAACGACGCTTCCAATGCTTTGCGAGCCGCAATCTTACTTTCATAGCCAAAATCGTGCACTTGCAAGGATCGTTACCGCCGTGATCTGCTCTATGTATCCCGAATGGACTCATCGTACTCCCCCGTTTTTTACTGGCTAGATGTTGGTTAACGCGGAAGCTGAATAAAGCCTCGTCTCCGATATATTTTGATCAATCGATCAAATACAATCGAGTTCGTAGACTACGTCAAGCTTGGCACAATCTCCTACTCTGCTGTCAGGGCATACAACGCATTCGTGTGATAGAAGCCGTATCATATAGAAGATCGTACTAGCTGTTGCTTGATGTTGTTCGCTGGAATGTTTACGAGTACGACATCCTGGTAGCTGTGCTTGTATAAGACAACCTTTGAACTCGTTTGTGACCCTGTCAGAGATGATAAACTTAAGGAATTCTCAACAGGTGTTAAAGGCATCGTCCACCCAGATTCTCGACTTTCAGGTTTATGTCTTTCAGGAATTCTCATTTCTCTGATTCCGAATATAAAGTCGAGAATCCGCGAAAACCATAAGAATTCCCGTTTCGAAAAACCTACAGGC
This sequence comes from Cylicocyclus nassatus, assembly GCA_958299035.1. NCBI lineage: Eukaryota > Metazoa > Nematoda > Chromadorea > Rhabditida > Strongylidae > Cylicocyclus > Cylicocyclus nassatus. The sequence continues at coordinate 76,531,910 of CATQJL010000112.1, forward strand.
CGGCTTTCCGAAACGGTGATTGGATGAGCGCGCACAAATGGGCGGGCATGGATGGGGAGGGGAGGGCATGGTTGGGGGTCATCATGCACCTTCGTTATTCCGGAGCAAGTTTCTCGTTTCCGAAGCGACATTTTGCGCCGCGACTTGGGCCTTGGCTCGATAGGGGGCCCTACTATCATATGCTGTCAAAAGCTTCAAACCACCAATTTAGGGTGGACGGTGCCTTTAACCTCTGTCCCTTTGCCAGCCCTCTCAACTGCGAATAGAAGACTTCCGTTCACTTGAAAATGTTACAGTTGAAATATTCCATAATAAGAGTCATGAGACGCGTTTTGCTGAGACCATACATCGATAAGGAGGAGCCATAAACATCAATCATCTCAGAAAGCGCTTGAAGAGCATCACTGTTGGAAGCATTCTTGCAGAATGATGTTACATCAAATGACTCCATTACGCAACTATGGTGGAATTTAGCTTAATCTAATCGCTCAAGGAAATGTCAAGTGTTGGGCAAGTGAGACGGGACTTTGCACAGGGTTGGGCAACAATTTTTTTCTGAAAACTGATATTCTACCGGTTTAACGGTTCACAGACTGATGACTGATAGGATCTTGAAAGTGGTGGCAGACATGAACTTCAGATCGTTCTAATGTAAGATGCCACACTGCTGATGTTAGATTTCGAATACCTTGTTTCGGCATACTCAATGTCTTGAACAAGTACAAAAAATCACGCAGTTCAGTTTGCCTCACGAACAGCGGCAAGGTTTTGATGAAGTAGGAAGGCTCATAAAAATGAGATCGCTCTCTGTCGGTTAGTGACAATGGAGGACAGTTAGTAATCATGTCTCAAAAACTTCATCGTCGCACAAATCAGAAAGAATACCTGTCCCAGTGCAAAGCTTAAACACTTTTAAATGCTGCTCGGTAGGGAAGCCGTTCTGAACGAAAAGTTTTTGAGTAGGCTCAAAATTGACAAGCCATGCTGTCCTGTGTTTTACGGTCTGCTGAAGACGCATAAGCTCGCTGCAAACGATCGGAAGTATGTCTGCCACCGCTTTCAAGATCCGAACAATCTTCAGCTGTGTAACCTCCAACCGATAGAATCTCATGGTTTCTGAATAAAATTGTCGCCCAACTCCTGTGCAAAGTGTCTTACTTGCACAGCACTGGACATTGCCTTAAGCGATTGAATTAAGGTAAATTCCACCATAGCTGCGTAATGGGGTTGATGTAACATCACTCTATACAATTGTTTCCAACAGTGATGCTCTTCAAGCGCTTTCTGAGATGATTGATGTTTATGGCTCTTTCATAAAGATGTATGGTCTCAGCAAAGCGCATTTCATGACTTTTATCAAGAGATGTCTCAGCTGTAACATCTTCGAGTGATCGGGAGACTATTTGCAGTTGAGAGGGCTGGAAATGGGACAGGGGTTAGCACCTGTTCCAGCTATCTGTTTCAAAGAAGATGTTCAATTATGTATTCCGATATGTTGATGATTGTCTGATCATCACATCAACACAGTCCGAGATCAACACAGAAATGGACGATTGTTATCGCGTTTTGAACGAACAATCACAAGTTTACCAGAGAGAAACCCACGAATCGCTGGCTACCGCATCTTCTCAGAGAATCGCCGAAGGTAGGCGGCCATGGGATTTGTAGGCAAGCGGGCACCGGAAAATTAGTTTGCTGATTTTTTGCGGTCCGCTTGCAGATATTTGGGAGAATATTAGACATTTTCTGGGCTAACGCGTGCGGATTAATCATAGTTTGGCTGCGGCGCAGTGAGCGCATTCTCATGGACTTTCCGCGAGAATATGCAAAAATGTTGAGGGCCGCACGGCCGCACGGTCCTTTGTGAAGGCCCAGCGGTAGGAACCTTCCGCTGAGGAAAGGTACCCCAAATTTGGGTAATAAAACCATCGATGGCACCTCCACCACTTAGAGCCTTACCTTCGCTCGGCGCACGCCTGAAATGCGTAAAAAGAGTCCGAGCGCTTGCACAAATTTTAGTCAGCGCTCGCTGGAAGAATATATATGACGAGCGCTCGCAGAAAATTCTGTATTGCTGCCCGCTGGCAGAACACGGAATTACCGCTCGCTAAAGGTGTGGCCACGCCCCAAAATTTTGCTGACCGCTTGCAGAAAAGCGCGAGTTGCGGACCGCCTGCCCCGGCGATTCTTTGAGTTAACACACACTCAGATAATCGCCAGGGCAGGCGGTCCGCAAACTCGCGCTTTTCTGCAGGCGGTCAGCAGAATTTCGGGGCGTTGCCAAATTTTTAGCAGGCGGCACTTTCTTTACGGTCGCATATTCTGCAAGAATCAGTAAACTATTTTTCCGGTGCCCGCTTGCTCAAAATTCGCATGGCCGCTTGTCCCCGACGATTATCTGAGCAGCTGATGTTATCAGATGGCAACCGAGTGAATCCGTATCGTAAGGAGCGTTCCAAAAAATCACTTTACACGTCAAATCTGGCCATCCGGTCGCGATCAAAAGGCCGGTTGTGCGCAACATGTTCAAAACAGCCGCAGAGTTTGCGGTGGCGAGGACGAAAAACAAGGATCTCTCAAGCCTGCAAGAAAGGTTGCAGAAAACATTACTACTTTCAGCAAGATCCAGACTTTCGAAGAGAACATTCACCGGTAAACAACAGGTTCAAACTAAAGCCACTATTTTCTTAAGTTTACCATTCATCTCTGACAGGGTCACAAACGAGTTCAAAGTGTCTCATACAAGCACAGCTACCAGGATGTTGTACTCGTAAGCATTCTAGCGAACAGCATCAAGCAACAGCTAGGACGTAATCGTCTATACAGCTCAAATAATCCCCGAAGGCAGGCGGCCATGCGATTTATGGACGGGCACCGAAAAAATAGTTCGCTGATTATCTTGCGGTCCGCTTGCAAATATTCGGAAGAATTTCAGCGTAGGACGGACGAATGTTTGGAAAACAATCGCGGTTTCCTTATAGACTAGGTGCGGCGCAGTGGCCCATTCTTGCGGACTTTCCGCGAGAATATGCAAAATTTTTGAGAACCGCACGGTCCTTTGTGGGGGACCGCGCAGCCCCCAGGTACTTTCCGCTGAGAGAAAGTACCTCAAACATGAGTAATTAAACCAACGGTGACCCTCTGCCACACAGAGTCTTACCTGTGCTCAACGTAAGCCCGAAACTGCGTAAAAAGAGTCCGAGCGCCTGCTGGAAGTTCGGTCAGCGTTTGCTGAAAAATATTATTTATCGAGCGCTTGCAGAAAATTTTGTATTGCTGCCCGTTGGCAAAACCTGGAAGTACCGCTATTCTGCTGACCGCTTGCAGAAAAGCGCGAGTTTGCAGAACGCCTGTGCTCGGCGATTATCTGAGAGGGGGTTTCAAAAATGTGCACACTGTTTCATTGTAAATAACTCTCTTGTGATGAAGTGTTTCGAGAAGCTTTAGGTACCATTTTGTAGAGCGAGGTTCAACTTAAATTCACAGTGTTGAGCGAATCGCAGATCTCTCATTCTTACTGTAGGATTACGGTAGAAACTTTGAAAAGGGTTTTGAGCCATGAAAGGCTATATTTTGCCTCAGAAAGTAAACAAAACAAGCTGAAACTCTCATACTGGGCTAATTAGAGTTGCTGATTCTAAATGTGAAGTTCGCAATTTTTCTTAATGCTACATCAAAAAATTATGCGAGGTAAGCAATAACGGCCATTTTTTCAATGTCCCTAAAAAGTGCGGTTACACCGTTTAGAAAGCATCGCAGCCTTGTAGAGAGTTTGGTATTGGACTCAGCGTCCATGAAAACCATAACCATATTACACAAGTTTCCACATTTTTTTAAAATTTTTTTAAAACGGCCGCTTTCTTCACAATGACACCATATGTTTGAAGTTTCTACGGTAATCCTACAGTAAGAATGAGCGATCGGCGTTTCACACTACACTATGAATCTAAGTTGAACCTCGCTCTACAAAATGGTACCTAATGCTTCTCGAAACACTACATTACAAGAGAGTTATTCACAATCTAACAGTGTACACATATTCCTGGGACACCCTGTATGATACGGCTTGTATCACACAAATGCGTTGAATGCCCTGATGGCAGAAGTAAGGGATTGTGCCAAGTTTGACGTAGTTTACGAACTCGATTGTATTTGATCGATTGATCAAAATATATCGGAGACGAGGCTTTATTCAGCATCCGCGTTAACGAACATCTAGCCAGTAAAAAACGGGGGAGTACGATGAGTCCACTCGGGATACATAGAGCAGATCACGGCGGTAACGATCCTTGCAAGTGCACGATTTTGGCGTATGAAAGTAAGATTGCGGCTCGCAAAGCATTGAAAGCGTCGTTCTCTAGCGTCAGCCAAAGATGAACGGCAAGAGTGAACAGCTTTCTATCACCAGGATCTTACGCCCTTTCATATCGTACTGTCAGTTATAAGATACCTACGATTACTTAAACTGTCTATCAATGAGACAGTTCAGTCATTTTTCATACGGGTCAATCGTAGTGAGCGGCGTTGTTGACATTGGTGAGTTGCTGTAGCATTAAGACTCAGCACCGTCCACTCAAAAGGAATTGAATGAAACAAGTGGAGGGAAGCGTCGTATAAAGCGGCAATTACGATCGAGACCATCTTTCAGGCCTTTGAGGAAAGCATTGTTGCCGGAACGTCAGGCTGAATAAATAAGACTTATAACAAACCTGTGTAGCAAAACATCATAGAAGATAGTACTACTACAATGCCCAGGTTTTACGGGCAGAGAACATACTAATTTCTACGAGTCGCGGAACTCTCAAAATCAAGTCGAACTGCAAAAATTGTTTCGCGCCATGCATGGGAACTGAAGGTAACCAGTGGCAATATTCTTCAGCGATCTCAGTAAATCCGGACTATACGTATAGTCATCGGTGTGCAAGGTCGAACAGTCTGTCCCAGTCGAAATCAAGCCAAACCGTTGGCGTTTGCGCATTCTCACCCTTGGGCCTCGGGCAGAGCTTACGCGTTTTTCCCACAAGACAGTTGTTGCGGGTCCACTGCATGCCAGTCAACCCCTACACTTAAAGAAAGTGGGTTAGCAGAATGGACCTCTGTTAGATTTTGGTAGTGTTAGATAGTAGACCCCCGAAAAACGCCGTAGCCCCACCATCCTCCATTTTGTACTTTAAGTCCTGTAATGGGGATTCAAACCCCACCAGCCCCGCCTACTTCCACTAAGTGGGCATCATTAGAGGAGTTTTGAAGCGCTTTTTCAGGACTAAGCGCTTAATTTGGAGGTGGGGTTGGGGCTACGATGCATTCGGGGGGGGGTCTACTACCTAACACTACCAAAATCTCACAGAGGTCCATTCTGCTGACCCACTGCCTTTAATGCGGACGAGCCGCGTCCTGAAGTGCCCGTTGCCGCTGGATTTTCGTGAGGTCCGCGGGCCAGCCCGAGGCTGGACCGCTGCAGTAAATTGAGGGCCTAGGGTTGACCGCTGCATGAGTTAAGGGCCGCGAATTGCTCGGATGTATTCTAGCGTAATTGCACTAAGGAGGCGGGCGGGATTCATCAAAGAGGCTGACCCGAGGCCCTCCATCTTACTACGGTGATATCTTCGGCCGGCCCGCGGGAGCTGCAAAAAATCAGCCGCAAGTGGCCCGGTGTATAAAATGAAAGCCGCGGCTCGTCCGCTCCCAGTGTCTGAGCAGTTGCACTTCGGTTGCGATAGCTAGTTACGATCGTGTCGGAAAGCTATCACAATCGAGGTTACAAGTTGTTTAGCATGCAATATACTCATAGCTGTTGTTTATTGGATAATCGTGAGGCGATGAACTCGCGTAAATTCTGTCCGAAGCCTTGGGGTATAAAGGATGAAGGATAAAGGATTCGGCGTTTTCAATTCTCTCTGCGGGCATGCGCCGAACGCGCATTACTTCATAGTCGAAGAGGAAATTGTACGCGTGCGAGCCTGTTAGGCCCCGGTCAGACTTCACGCGACTTAGTCGTTGCGAACTAATCGCCGAGATTTCCATTCATTTTCATTTCACATTCAAAAATGTCGGGCTGGAAAAGTATCACAACCGAATGCAAGTTGATCGGCATGAAATGATGTTGTAACAGTTGTTTCGTCGCGACTCAGTCGCGACGATCAAATCGCGTGGAGTCTGCCCGGGACCTTACAGTGACTTGCGGGGGCCAGCCGTTCACCAAATCAAATTTATGCTTCTATCCTCCCAGACTACTGTGGTACCAATTTACCGGCCCCGGAGGGTAAAGGGCTTGGTTGGCCCAGGGGCGGGGATCGAACCTGCGTTCAATCTGGTCATAGCGGCGCCTCATCCTACGCCGCTCGTCCCCCCAGCCTTTGGGGTTTGCGCTGCATATGCGCACTCAGAGAGAGAGGAGAAGGAAGAGAGAGTACAACATCTGGCCGTAGATGTGGCGCAAAACCCTCGCAACAGGACTTCCGCCATGCCCATTCTGGCCTTGGCATTAGGATGTAGTGCGCTCGTAAATTCCAAAATTGGAACCCATTTGATTCGTATTAAAGACGGTCACTGAACGGAGCAGTTGCAATTCATGGCCGCGCCGGAAGAGATGTATTCAGATCTGCGTGTTCTTGAATGGAATTCGGACATTACTTGGAAATGGACAGCTGAGACCTTATAACGCTACAGACCGCAGATGCAGGACTTCTAAGAGTTCATCAAAGTGCAGCTTTCAGATCTATCGATGAAAATACGACGGAAAAATAGCATATGTAGACTGGTCGCATGCGAAAAGTGCGCCATTGTGAAAGTCGATATTTATTTTATTTATTTAATTATCATTGCACGTAGTGCGCCAATAATTCAAGGTGCAAGTAAATCAATGAGTAAACACAAAGATTAAAAGTGAAAGCATTACTAAATGATGAAAGATCCGATACAACAGTTAACCAGTCTAAGTCAGTTGGACACTAACTTACTTCTATAACATAATGAGATCCTAGCAAAAAATCAACCACTACATAATGGCTTACAATGTTTGTGAGTCAGCCATTCTGCGTCATCTACTTTGATTGAAGCTGATCACAGATGTAAGATATAATAAGCAAAAACTGAGGTGAGGCCAAGACTATAGGTACCCTAAAGGCAACTTCGCATCTATCTCTTTCCCTGTATCTTTATAATAGGTCTCCGTGATCAAGCGCAGTTTCATCCCTCCTACCTCCTACCGTAAGCCATCTCCAAAACTTGAGCTCTAATGTCTTTGCGCACGACTCGTCTACACCTTACTCTTCTACAATTCTGTATGTACAAATAATGATCCCGTCAAAAAGTATGCAAACTCACCTCGTCGTCGGACCATACATCGGTGGACCACACCGATATTTTGACATGAAATACAGCGTCAAGAAACAGCACACAAAACATGGTGCTCTCCATGATGCTCAAAGAATAATGATTAAAACTGTACTCTTCTGAGCTGTCTGTGATATTTGCATTACCACTAGCTTTATCATTTAAAACATTTGAAACAACGCGCTAGGACAGAGCAGTCGATGCTTTTTCTCATCATGTGGTGTAAGGCCCCGGTCAGACTTCACGCGACTTGATCGTCGCGATCTAATCGCCAAGATTTCCATTCATTTTCATTCATTTTCATTTCACATTCAGAAATTTCGGTCTGGAAAAGTATCACAACCGAATGCAAGTTGATCGGCATGGAATGATATTGTAACAGTTGTCTCGTCGCGATTCAGTCGCGACGATCAAATCGCGTGAAGTCTGCCCGGGGCCTAATGAGAACAAAACAAATCTTGAGCAGCGATTATACACTTCAAACTTCTTGCGCCGCTTTGTTTGGAGGGTGACTATTCATAATAATATGAGCTCCTTTAGAGCCAAAATCCTGTGCGACAAGGCAAAATTCTACACCATCTTCTGAAGTTTCTTCAGAAATATTAGATTGCCAAAATTAGCTTCAAAAGTATTTAAATGATGTTCAAAATATTTGTTGTCCAAAACTGTCCAAAATATTGGGTTGTTGAGAAAATCTGAAATCTTTAGAAATTCCATCAACTGAGTTTTAATTTTTGGCGTAATTCAAATTCCTAATATTTTCGCTTCAAACTTCGTGTAGCAAAGTTTGTTGAAATGTTTGATAGCTATTTTGCAGAGCTTGCTTTGCTCTGTCGAAATATACCCCACTCACTATTTTCGTGACCACCCTGTCGCGATGGGATGCAAAGCGACATTATTTTCCGAACAACCTAACTCAGACAAACTTTCGGAACTTCCGCAGAGCGCAAGCGGAAGTTCCGCCGGGTCACCTGCGGAGTTCCGTAAATGTGCTGCGGAAGTTCCGAAATGAGGTCCTGCGGAAGTTCCGAAGAATGCTAACCACAACAGCAAAAGAGAACACCTAAGTGAGATTTGAACCTTACTCTATTGACTGTGAGACCCACCTACTATCCTCTGCACTATGAATGACATGTTGGATAATGCACTCTAGTTGTTGGCGAGGCAACATCATACGAGACAACACAGTCAAAGTCCTGCGGAAGTTCTGGCAGGCCAAAGTGCTGCGGAAACTCTGGCATTTTTTGGAATTTCCGCAGGATTTTGAAGAAGGTCCTGCGGAAGTTCCGGTTTTCAACAAGTTTGGCATGAAAATTCCACGGAAGTTCCAATTCCCAACGTTTTCAATTTTGCAATAGTTAACAAAGTCCTGCGGAACTTCTGCAAACTTGGCTTGTCCTGCGGAAGTTCCGGTGATTTGTCTGAGAATATAAACGGTGTAAATTGTCTCGTAAATCTTGTACAGTTTTCATTCTCTTTTTGATAACTCACAATCTTCTTGCTTTCTCCAAAATTTTCGCGGTACTCCACGTTATATATGCCTGGCTATAACCAGGCAAGCTCTATAAGGTACAAAACGTTCGCACAAAGTCTGTTTCACATAGAGAAGCTAAAATCTGTAAAAGCCCAAATGTTTTGATAATCGAGAAAGAGTAATTGTTCAAAAGTGCTTCAGGGACGCTTAGTGATATAGTTTCCAAATCCAAATACAGGGTGTCCCAAAAGTAAATACGCACTTTTCAATCCTTAAAGGCACCGTCCATACTAAGTTGAGGGTGTTAAGCTTTCGGCAGCATATAATGATACCTATCATTCCAATGCCCACGTCGAGGCGCGAAATGCAGCTTCGGAAGCGAGAAAATCACTTCGGAATGGCAATGCACAAGGAACTCCATGCCCACCCTCCCCCATCCATGCCCGCCCATTTGTGCGCGCCCATCCAATCACCGTTCCGGGAAGCCGACCTGTGGGTCTCCGGAACGGGGATTGTCGATGTTTTCGCGCATTCTCGACTTTATATTCGGAATCAGAGACATGAGAATCCCCAACGACAAAACCGTGGAAGTCGGAAATCTGAATGGACGGTGCCTTTGATAACTCTCAAAGTTAATCAATTCTGAGTATTAATCGGTACAGCAGGCTTCAACCTAGATTCACACATGATGCGAATCAACTAACTACGCTTTTTATTAGTGTAGGATTACTGTAGGGACTTCCACCGTACAGTGCCATTGCGAAATAGGCGTTTCGAAAAAAGTTCTAAAAAATTTGGAAAGCCATACATATGTCAGTGTTTTCGGACAGACTGATTTCGTTAGACAATCTTTCACGAGTCACTGAAGCGCTTCAAACAATTTAATCACATTTTTGAAAAGCGAACAAACATTATTGTGGTTTCCCTAGCGTAACTTCTGAAAAAATTCTTACGATACGATAAAGTGATTTACGATAAAGTGCGAATCTCTCATAATTAGCGACTCATTTTAGCCTATTGATGAAGTCTTCAGCTCGCCGATTATCATTCTGGGGCAAAATGCAGGTATTGGTGGCGTAAAACCCTTTCCAGAAGTTCCTACCGTATTTTTCACAGTAATGAAGAAAGATGGCTGATTTAGTCGATACCGTAAATCTAATTGTAAGTTGAAGCTGCTCCGCAGAGCGGCATTTGGAGGTAAGCAAAAGGCTTTGTGGAAAGAAAGTTATTAACGATTTAAAAGTGTGTACTTACTTTTGCGACATCCAGTATGTACAACCGCTGTGTTTGAAACACAAATGGGTCAAAATAGGCGAAAATGCGAAAAGTCGCCTCTTTCGAAAATTCAAGCTGAATACGATCCCTGTCAAAGACTAGAATTGTGAAAGGTTGAAAATACAAATGTACCTGTAAGGATACTATAAAAACCGTCTTTATGAGAACGGCGTAGCATAATTTTGGCAAAAACAAGAAGATCAGATTTTCCCTAATTTCCAGACATTTACGGATGATGTGAAAGTGTTTCTATGGGAGCTCTTACTTCTGAGCATCGAAAATGGGGCCACATTTTCCAAGCTTGATTGCGTTAGAACGGAAACTTATATCATTTACTAAATCTTATTCAGTATCTTTCGATATCTGCCTTAAAATGCAAAAAGAGTGTAAAAGTGAGAAAATTGGAAACTGACCTCAGATAAAAACTACCATCAATTGAATAAAAATAATTGTCAAAGGCTATGTTAAAGCTTGTGGAAGCAGAATAGCCTCAAATTCGGTGAAAACTATATTTTCAGCTCACAAATGTGTTTTGAAATGATGGCCCTTGACACGCAGGTGATAATTGATAACTTACATTAGTAACTTCCCTTCATAATTTTCGAAGAATTGCTTATGGGAAACACAACGATTACGAGTGTGGATATAAAACTGCGCAAAAATGTCGAAAAATTTTGACTTGGAAACAACGTAAATAATAAAAAAGGTTTTATCACTCTTCGGAACTAGTTCGACAATATCGCTCAGTAGGAAAGCAGTATAAATTTCTAGGAAAACATGCAGCCTCGAAATGAAAGGTAAAATAGTAACGATGATTTTCTGCGAAGTTTATTCAGAGAGGCACGACATTGACTTGAACCGCTACAAAAATTTGTTTCTTGGTAGATATACGCTCAACAATTTTCTGAAATGTGAAAAAATGCGTATTGCATCTCAAAAGTATCCCGAAAAATTTAAAATTCACTCGAGGCCACTGTAAAACATTCAAAGGTTTTATTCTCCTTCTAACTGGGTTACAATTTTTTATTCTGGACGCACTGATTTTGCAACACTTTGAACTATATGGCTCCAGGCAGGAATACACAAAAAATTCACACAGCAGGTTTATATGATACCAGTGCGTCACCTCTGCTTCGCAGAGGCTCGCACTGGCTCTACTATCTAGGCCCTACTCATTCTCGCATAATGATGGCATTGGAACTCACCGAGCATGCAGGTTATCACGAACAAAGTGTAAATAGCTACTCATTCATGAAACTGTTTTTTGTTGAATCGGTGACTTCGCGTGGATGAGACTTTTTGCCCGAAAACAAACGCAAATTTTTATAAGTTTTTGATTTTCCCATAGTCTTGACATTGTAATAAGAACAGCAGTCATTGTGAGCTACATCTTTGTGCAAAAATCTCGTCAAATGCTCTGATACAACCTTGGCAAATTGGCCATTTACGCAACCAATACATTTGGCGCCGTTTTTGTAAAATAATGGACTTTTGATCACTTTTTTGCGCCTAAGTTCATGGCTTGCACATCTACTTGGCATAAACATCCACGACTCTGCAAAAAGTGGAGTTACGGACCCAATTTTGCGGCCCAAATGCAAAGTGGTTCTGTTTAAGGCGCAGTTCCTAAGGGATTCACTCGACAAATCTGCTCGTGTTTTTGCATGTTGGACTTTCATGCGGGTACCATGCGCTGTGCAAAATTGGAGCCCAGGAGGTTGGCTGGAACATGCTCTACGAATTTCATAACAGACACACTCACAGACACACACACACACACAGTCACGTAAACATCCTTAGCCCGTTATTATAAGTAATGATTATATATGTGAATTATAAAGCGAACTGTAATTTTAGCTTTTGACACTCACTAGCCGAAGATGAGCAAAATGTGCGTTAAGGTTTTCAATTTGCTGTGCATTGCTTGCTCTTTCCAAATCCAGAACTTCGAATCTTAAGGAGGATGTCGTTACTACCGACTGCATGAGGGCTGTCCGGTCCCTCTTGAAGTAAGTTTCTAAAGGTCCTCCTGGGTTTTGGACAGGCTGATTTCATGGAATGAACTTAGCAAATAGCAGTGGCCTTATCCACAGCGCTTCAAATATACTTTGAAGATTTTATAATGTATATTTTTGCTTTTGAGCTTCAATAGTATTTTTGTTGCTACGATGGATTGTTATAATGCTCTATAAATTGAATCAAAGTACTTTTATACAAGTTTTTCTGTTATATACTAATAATTACTAATAATGTAGGTTTAGAAGCCAAATTATGTTTTACAAATTATGCTTCACCTCTGCTTCGCAGAGGTTCGCACTGGCTCTACTATCTAGGCCCAACTTATTCTCGCATAATGATGACATTGAAACCCACCCAGGCAACGCCAGTCACGAACAAAACGTAAGCAACAACTCAAACTTTGCCGTGTGAAATCGGTCATTTCGCGTGGATGAAAATTTTTGCAGAAGAACGAACGCAAATTTTTATAGGTTTTAGATTTTCCCACGGGCTTGACAGTTGCCATAAAAAGTAGTTACCGTAAGCTAAAGGCTACTGCATGACGAAGGCGCAGAAGCATTATCATTTGAGGCGCGAACGCGACGCGCGTGTATCCTCACCGTGGTAAATCCTCGCCTCATGCGCTCTGTGGCTAAAAAAGCCGCGTTCGCTCCCGACGATATTGCGCCTTCGTCATGCAGCAGCCTTTACATTTCTGTACAAAAATCTCGTCAAATGCTCTGGTAAAACTTTGACAAATTGACCGTTTACGCCCAGTAATTTTTGGCGCCGTTTTTGTAAAGTAATGGCCTTTGGTCAATTTTACGGCCTAAGTTCATGGCATGCACATTTACTTGCCATAAACATCCACCATTCTGCAAAAGTGGAATTACGGATCAAATTTTGTGGGCCAAATGCAAAGTGAATCCGTTTGACGTGCAGTTTCTAACAAGGGAAGGATACTTGGTCGAAGTGGCGTTTCCATGGGGAACGTGTATTGTCTTATAGAGCATGGGACGCTGATTTCTGATCTGTTTTTGGTAACTGCAAAGCGCTTTTGGGACGGAAGTTACGAAAGTTTTTTGAGGCAGAAATTCAAGGTTTTGGCTATGGTAAGAAACGAGTGTTGAGGTCTTTCCGGTGCTTGAATGTAGTAACAACTAGAACAAAATTATTACAATGAAGGTATTAACTACAAAAAGCGCCAGGGCAGTAATCATGATCCCCTCCAAGCTCACAGACTAGGTTCTGAAAGATTTTGTTGTAGCTGCGTCTCGAACTTTTTGCGTCAAAAATATCCATAACTCCCCTCTCAGAAGCGCTTTGCAGACATCGAAAGCAGACAGGGAATTAACATTCCATGCTCTATAAGACAGTATACATTTTCTATGGAAACGCCACTTCGACCAAGTATCCTTCCCTCGTAAGAAACCCGCTCAACGAATCTGCTTGTGCCTTTGCATGTTGGACTCATGCCGGTAGCAAATGCTATGCAGAAATTAAGCTCAGCACATTGGCTGAAACACGCTGTATGAATTTTGTGACAGACAGATATTCAGACAGACAGACACAAAAAAACGTAAACACTCTTAGCGCGTTGTTATAGTAGGATACTGTATCATCAGGCAGTGTCGTAGTTGATTCATTGTGTACTGTAGTTGTTTAAAAGGTAATAAATACTTATTTTCTTTCGAATTCATAGACTTTTCATTTGGTGTAGTATCGTTTCTTCATGCAGGTAAATACCACACTTTTTCTTTTTTGTTATTCTGCTTGTTACATCCAAATGGTAAGTACAGGCTACGGCATGACGAAGGCGCAATACCTTTGGGCGCGATCGCGGCTTTATCGGCCGCAAAGCGCACGAGGCGCAGGGTTACAAGTCAGGGCTCGGCACAGGTGGCTTACAAGCAAGGTGGATATCGTTTTTGGGACGAAAAGCAAAGGGGATTTCGTTTTTGGGGCCGAAAATAAACAAAATTTGCGACTTTTTTGTCGAGGTTTCGTTTTTTGGAGGATTTTTAGGGATTTTGGTCTGGGGTCAAAGGGGACTTCGTAAAAATTCCCAAAAGTCAAGGGGGACTTCATTTTTTGCATTCTCAACTAGCCACCTCGTGCCGAGCCCTGTTACAAGTTGAAGATACGCGCGCGCCACTTTCGCGCCGCTCAAGTAATTTGCTTGTGCACCTTGTCCTGCAGTAGCCTTTGAGCCTTATCATATGGAAAGTACGTGTGTTGTGTAAATGCGGAACACCTGTTTATAATCCGGAGTGTGTTTCGAAATTATTTGGCATAATGTTTATGACTAGATTAATATTGTAGATTGCTGCAGGGGCTAAAAAAGCACTCCCGCCATCGTAATTGGCTGCCTGAGCCAATCAGCCTATTGCCTTCAAAATGACTGGAATTATAGTCTCCCGCAGCCACTCAATCGTTTTTGGAGTAAATCTCTTGACCGAAAAACGCCAAAAAAGCACTTTTTCAATTTTCCAAGCTCAGTCCTAGACTCGGCGGGCCCAGAAGACCATGTAATCAAGGAAAACTCGAGTGGTAAATATCCCAAACCACTGCCTTTGAGCAGCTCATAACTTGGCCACATTACTTAACCAACTTTTTGACCTCTCCTCCGTTTTCCACTCTCCACTGCTGCCTCTGATCTTCCATATTTTTCCCTTGTGCATCGCAAACGCCATCTAATTTACAAGGATGTGATTTGATGACTCAGGCAGCTAACTTCGAAAATTTGAGCTACAGATCGAAAATAGCAATTTAAAAGAACAATTGAGAAGAATGTTTTGATAATGGTATTTGTTAAAAGTGGATTGAATTTGGGCACTAGCTCATCAGTGACATTGACTGAATAACTTCATAGGTAGTGGCTAAGGTTGGAGGCGAATGCGTCTACCGATACGGGTTTCTTTCGATAGGACATACCAGTATACAATCCATTTATGGAAGTATTGAATCAATGCTCGAATAGATTAGTAAAGTGTCACTATTTCTCGATTTTGTTTTTATGCTTGAAAATCTTCGCTAGAGCTTAGAAAACGAAGGTTACATGTACGAAAAATGGTACACAACCTCCAAAGAATTTCTGAAATTGTCCTGCTCTAAACTTTCCCAAACAGCCAGTTTCTACGGGAAGACCCACAACTAATTTTTCAATGATTAGTAAGAGAAACACCTTGCTAAATTTTTACAAGTGTAGTCCCGTTTGGGTAGTCTTCGTATAAAAATAATGTCTTTGAACTAAATTATTACAAGAGATATAACGTACTACTTTTCTGGGTCATTTTAACAAGCATATATACTGCAGATCTGTTGCGTTGTATATGGCTTCCATGTGTATTGAAAATGTCCTTTTTAGCATTTGCTTACTGATGAACCGCGTCGAGGAAAATGTCATTAATCCATAGGCTAGCATTACACATCAAATAATTCTGCAATTGACAATGCTATGACGTCTACATATCCTCTATGAGAGGCTAAGCTACTCAATGCAAATAAGTACAATATCGCTCAAATTTATTTGAATGCGACGCGCAGTCGCCCGATACTTGTGACATCACCGTAGCCTAGCCATATAGCCATAGCTCGCTTTAGAGTGGACAAATTTTAATTCCAAGGGCATCATTCGACTCAGCTCGCCGTGGCGCATCTTATGATTTATAGAAGTGGACAGTGTTTGGACACAGTAGGAGCCCAGTTTACACGAATCGTTACAAATTTTGCTTACGGCAGGTTGCCCATAAGCACAGAATAGCCAACCATAAGCAAGAATCTGGAATGATTTCGTCGATTCGGGCACTTCTGTACATAAGAAGATGCGCGTCGAGCTGAGTCGAATCGTTGTCTTATTGTCAGATCAAAAAATCGTCAACTCTGAAGCGATATATGGCCACGCTACGTTGACATGAATCGAGCGACTGCTCTTCGTTTTTTGAAAAAATGCGAGTACTATGGTGCAGCCGGGAATGCCCAGAAATGCGACAACTTTCAAAAGTTTAAGTGAGACTAAACTCACATGCATGGTGAATTTGTCACAACGAACAAACCCATTGGACAGTACAAGAGGAGTAGGAGGGCAAAGAGATTAGCATCATGAAGGATGTGTTGAATTCAGATACGATCTGAACTATAAATGAGATGTCGAATCATGCCAACTGCCACTCCCCCTCCCCCCCCCCCTAAACGCACACGCACACACACACATCTTATAATTCTTTATGACATATCTGAAAACCCTTACAAACATTTCATGGTGAATATTTGCATTGGAAACGCAAAATCTATACTGTACGCGAAGGTCCCATGTTTCCGTAATCTTGGTAAGGTGTACCAGCGGTTTATTCCTTTTCAAAATGGTAGGTTCATGTAATTAAACTTACTTCGAAATGATTGAGAACGTAAATAGTTAAAAAAGGAAGATTTTTAGTAGGTAAAGACTGAGTCCCATCTAACTGATTTCAAAAAATTGTGTAAACCTCAACTTTCGCTTTCAAATGATATGAAATAATTCTCGAAAGAAATTTCGTAGTGAATCTTCTATAGAAGAAAACCTTAGAAAGGTTGTGGTAGATCTGGAAACACTATGTGCTGAAATGTACTGATGTAAAATGTAAATGCAAAAAAAATGTAAATGTAAATATACTAAAGAGATGGGAAAATAGATGTCCTCTGTAAAAGTTTGACTACTTGTCAGAAAAATGAACAACTTATTTGTTTCACCGCTAATTACAACCAACGCTTTTTCGTAGGGAAGTTTGGAATCATCCGCGTAAGTAGTACTTGCTGAATATTTTTTTGGTAAAAGATATATGGGTACCAACATAACTGCGGAATATACGACGAAACCTCAAGAATTATAGTATTACAGGAGCGTTGTTGTTGAAGAGAAAGACTTGAGCATTATCCTACATTATCCACTTTTGTACACCACTTTTGACATCCTCACAATAAGATGATAGACTGGCCCTTTGCATTCTCAAGTTGAGCTAGTCATCACCTTGATTTGTAATCGGCCCTGATAAAAGAACAATACAACTTTTTTAGAAAGGATTACGGTGGAGAAAAAATTATTCAAATATCTCCTGGTTTTCGCTAATTATTTATTGAACATTAAGCTTTTTTACAGCATTCAATGAAAAGTTTCACGATAAGCAGATTAAGCTTGTTTTATGTCCACTTTGACAGCCTTTGGAGTCTGTTTCTTTATAGCTGAAGTTAGGATTAATAGAAAGCTGTTTGCTAGATTTCATAGTCGATAAGTGAAGTTACCTTCTGATGACTTGGTAGTAGAGCTTTCCTTGCTATAAAGTGTAGTAGAGCTTTCTTTGCTCTGAGTTGACTCATTTTTCAGTGGAGATAAATAAATCGGCATTTCGTTTGCCGCAAGTGGCTTTTTTCTCTTTGAAAATCTCATATATATGATAATGATCGCGACCAACATCACAACGACAAGCAAGATTATCAAGATAATTGTCATGCTAAAACGAGAACACAAGAAAGTATGCTTGCCAAGAGTAACCTACACTTCAAAATTTCTGGATGCTCGCATACTTGATTGAGGTGGCACTGAAACTGGTATGGCCAAATAATTTCATAATTATTCCATTAAGGTCTGCACATTTCCTCGCAGGAAGGACAACGATCAATTTGTCAAAGCAAGCTGTGAAAGGACACCAAAACACATTGTTCCTTTCTGCGTGGAGATGTTCAGACATACACAAGGAAAGTGCTAAAGATACCTGAAACGATTTGCGGGGGTTCAGATGACGGTGCAGGCGAGGTCAGTCCAGTAGTCGTCACAATTGTAGTGGTCGTAGAATTCGTAGTTGAAAGTAAGGTTGTCGCGCTTGGAGTAGTAGTGGTCGTAGTAGTCGTTGGTGGTACGGTTGTAGTCGTCGTGGTCGTGGTAGTTGGTGATATAGTAGTTGTACTGGTAGACGTAGATGTTGTTGTCGATGTGGTAGTGGTGGGAGTGGTGGTAGTGGTGCTGGTGGTGGGAGTGGTGGTGGTAGTGGAGGTGGTGGTGGCGGTGGTGGTGGTAGTGGAGGTGGTGGTGGGGGTGGTGGTGGTAGTGGTAGTAGTAGTACTTGTTGTTGTTGTTGTCGTTGTTGTTGTAGAAGTAGTGGTGGTTGTGTATGCTGTAAAAGCAATCAGTTACAACGGCAGCGTCCCCTCAGAAAAATGAGTGCTGGGATTTTTACACCATTGCGATGGCAGCCCCCCCCCCCCCCCAATAAATCTATCAGTGGATTGCGAAAAAGAGAGTCTACGTGATCTGCTTAGAAAACTCCACCTTTTCGCGGAGCCACCTACTTGCACTTATTTTAGCATCGAATGCGCGCATGGAGAGGGGTACTTCGGAAAGCTTAACATGTAACCATAAATTCAATGACCGTTTTCGAGACTCGTCAAAATCTCCTATACATCTTTTTTGCCTCAATTTTTCAGACTTTTTCAGCTATACAGGAGAATACTGCCCTCGAGAAATTTTTGCCAATCTGCACACCCTAGAGTGATCATCCTGTATTTGTACTTCAAAGCAAACCGATCAAATGAAGGTTTAAATTTGACTGAAAACGAGTCATTTAGAGCAAAATTCTTCTACGTTTTCACTGAAAACTGCTTTGAGATGAAGCGTGCGAAAAACGGCTCTACACTATGCAGCTACTTTTTGAAGATGATCTGATGAGTGTGAGTGAGAAGATGTGTGTCAAGCAGATACAGGGTGTCCAAAAATATGTACTCAATGCTTGATTTTTGAAAATTGTCTTTCCACAGAATCTTTTGCCAGAACCTTGGTATTAGATTTATGAATGAAGTCTGCAAAAGAAAATTTCGCATGAAGCAAATCACGCACGGTTGCTCTTCATCATGTAGGCGGTAGGGGATTGCATTAAATGCTTGTGGTAAAGGTCGTAGGGAAAAAATTTTTTCAGAAAACCTGAAAAGCTGGTAGTAGTGTTTTCACGCATGCTGATAACACTACGCGATTTTCTGAGCTTTAAAGCTTTATGTGATTATAATCTACTAAGCTGCAGACTTGGGTGTAGAAATACATTACCTGTCTGCGCAGTTTGGAAGTCGAAGTCAATCAAATGGGTCGCGAAATTTTTGAAATTTACTTTCATGAGTGAACGTGCAATTAACTTGTTTACTCTTGTAAATAATCAAAATAAATTTCAAAATCTTTGAAAAGTTATGGGTTCTCAAAATTTTGAGAAACATCCCAAAAATTCAGAGTGCGTGATTCACACCAAGCATTTTCATTTGAAAAAAATTTTTTGCTCCCCTCTCTCTCCCGGAAAAAAATCCTGGGACACTGATATGTATCGAACAGCTGCTAAAGTATTAGGTCGGTCCGGAAGTGCCGTTTTTTTTTGTCGTAAATTTGTAAGCTTTCGCTACTTCTATGTAATTTTTTGAGAAAATGTCTTTCGCTTGGTAATAACCTGTAGTGAACTTTTACTAAGCACTGATGACAGAGATAAAAAAGGAAGAAGAAAAAATTAGGAACTGATATGATGACGACCTTGAATGTTTATGCAACGTTCCATTTGAGCGACCCAATTCAAACCGATCAAAGCTTGAGTAGTTCCCTTTTTTATTTCTGCAATCAGTGTTTATTAAATCTTCGAGATCCTTTCAAAAGCAGAAGAGTCCTTCTATAAGTCACAAGGAAGTACCCCATTTTCCTAGAATCCTAGATACGCGGTCCTGAGCGGTCGTGTTCTCATCACTCTCTCACTCACCTCCTTTTTTCTACCTTCTTGTCCTTTTTTACCAATTCTTTTGCTTCCATCGGGTTTGAAGCTTTATTTCCTCAAACACAATTTCATCCCCCCGTTTCATTTATCATTTCATATCTTGACCGCTCCTCCTTCCTCCTTGTCTTTTCCTTTTCTCATCCTTCAATCGATAGTTCAACATGCCGGCTCGCGGGAGTAGATCAAGTACTCAACCCTCTGCCTCACGTATCACTAGGAAAAATGCTGTTAGTAGTAGTCTTTCTCAACCGGCAGTTCTGGAGGATAGAAACGAAAAAAAGGAGGATGATTTCGCTAACATGTCCGCCAATGAGATCGTGTCTTCCATTTTGAAATTGAACACCAACCCTCTTATTGAGAAAATGCTTCTCGCTTTGAAAAGCAAAATTCCACCAGATGTGGAAACCGAAAAGCGCCGAAGGAGCATCGTTATCGCAGGGTTACAAGAATCCGAAGCCGGTAAACCCCTGCTGGAAAGGAGGGATGAGCTTGAAAAAGGCGTGGCCGACATCCTTGACGTTTTAAGTGTGGACTGCTGGCCCACCGAGATTTATCGGATGGGTAAATATGAGGGAACGAGACCACGTCTCGTCAAAGTCGTCTTCCCATCCCGCACTCACTGGGTCCAAGCCCTTTCGAACGCCCACGTTCTGAGACGGTCGGGGTTCCCTAATATTTTCATACGCAAAAGTATGACCCCGTCAGAACGAGCTCAAGAGTTTGAGCTTAGAAAGCAGGCACGAGAAAGAAATAAGGGCAAACCCGTTAGAGAGTGGGTTGTTTATAAGAGTGAGCTGCGGCATACCTCCGAACTCCCTCACCGACATCTTCCGGAAAACGCCTAAGCCGGCACGGTCTATCAGCTCGGGTTCTTCGATGTTTCCTCTTTAACGCCCGTAGTCTAGTTAATAAGATATATTTGTTACACGCATTTTTAGCCTATTATTTTCCGGACCTTTTATGTGTTACTGAAACTTGGTTTAATCTTAACATCACGGATTCTGAAATCATATCGGATATGCCTTATTCTTTCTACCGTATAGACAGGACGCGCAGCAAAGGTGGAGGTGTCTGCATTTTTGTCAAGGAGGAGTATGCGGTGGAGAAAATCACTTTTGCTAATGAGCTTAAATCCGATATTCTTTGTGTTGACATTTGGTCGGCCACCTCCTCAACACCTCTGAGATTACTTGTCGTCTACCGTCCGCCTTCTTCTAGTTCTGATGACGATATCAAATTGGCTGACTCGATATATGATTTATGTTCACTACCTTTTAGCACAATCGTACTAGGCGACTTTAATATTGATATCCTGTCTCCGTCCATCCGTTGCCAATCTCAACTTTACTCTTTTCTTCTCGATTGTGGTCTCCATCAACACGTTGGCTTCCCCACAAGAGGGAAGGCTGCTCTCGATCTGATTTTTTCCTCCAACAGCCAAATCCGAAACTTAAAATCCATAGCTCCTTTTGGAACATCCGATCATAACATCATATATTTTGAAACTGCATTTGACCTTCAAAAAAACTGTTTTGTTCCCTATCCGGATTTCAACAAGGCCGCTTTCTCTGATATCAATAGAGCTCTTCTGTATACTGACTGGTCTCGCATCTTAATTGGTGATACCGTTGATGATCTCTACTATCGTTTCTGTGACGTTGTTTACTCCATTCTAGCTAAGTATGTGCCGTTCCGCTTTGATCAAACTCCGATAAAGAAATACCCCGCTCATATTCAAAACCTATTAGAACAAAAGAACAAGCTTTCTTCTCATTTACTGTATCCTTTGAGCAATCATTTGTACAGAAAGGTCTGTAGAGACATCAATTATCATGTGAAGAAGTACCTAGCCAACAGAGAAAGGCGAGTTTCCAGATACAATGTCAAAGAGCTCTATCGATATCTCAAGTTCCAAACTAAAGGCCAACAAAAAATTAATAGCTTGTTGGATGAGCATGGTAATCTGCTTATAAGTGAAAAAGAGAAGGCTGAAGCTCTTGGAAGCTATTTCGCCGGTTTTTTTGCAAATGAAACTGCAGCCTCTGATCTTCCAACTATCAATTTTTCTTCTAGTTGTCCATCAGTTGCTTGCTCAGATTTGACTATAGACTCAGGAAAAGTTTATGCAATTCTAACAAAGATAAAGCCGAGGAAAAGCTCATCTTATGATGGTATTCCCCAAATACTCTACCGTAAGTGCGCTAGTGCACTCTGTTTCCCTCTCTCCTTGATCTTCAATGCCTCCTTGCAACAGGGCAGAGTGCCTAGGGTCTGGAAGGAGGCCCTAGTCACCGCCATCCCTAAGCGTAACCGAATCACCGACATTTCTAATTTCCGTCCAATTAGCATAACAGCCCCCTCTGGCAAGATTCTCGAGAAGCTTATCAATGACAAGCTTTGTGACTGGTTTGAAAAAAACAAAGTTTTTCCAGTTGAGCAGCACGGGTTTCTGGCAGGGGGTTCCACAACAGCGTCACTTTGTGACTCCGTTCATGACTGGCTTGTTGCAGTAAACAATGGCGAATCAGTTGATGTCATATTTTTTGACCTCTCCAAGGCATTTGATAGGGTTAATCATCGCAAGCTACTCCTTAAGCTAGAACATTACGGTATTCGGGGTCAACTGCTGTCTTGGCTATCTTCTTACTTGCAGGACAGGGGTATGATAGTCCGCGTCGGAAACAGCTTTTCGAAGAGATACTGTTGCAAGAGTGGAGTTCCTCAAGGCGGCATACTGTCGCCACTCCTTTTCCTAGCCTATACCGCAGAATTGCCCTCATACCTCAAGAATCATCCCAAAATCAAGATTCAGATGTTCGCGGATGACATCAAATTGTATTATTGTTACCAAAACCATCAGCAAAAGGAAGCATTTGAAGCGGTTTCTTCGGCCATTCAAAAGATGGTTTGTTGGTCCAAAGAATGGGATCTTCCCCTAAATGCTCTTAAAACTAAAGTTATGCATTTTGGTACTTCTCATCCTCCATCTTACTCGTGTGATGGTGTCACTCTTGAATGTTGCACTACCACCCAGGATCTTGGAGTTCTTATAGACGATCAATTGAGATTTTCCCATCACTATGAATCGATTGTCAAAAAAGCTTTTGCAAGTCTCTTCGTCATCTTGCGCAGTATTCATTGCAATGATCCCTTGATTTTAGTCAAACTATATAAAACCTATGTTTTGCCGCACTTGGAGTACGCTTCGCCCGCGTGGAATCCGTTTTTGAAAAAAGACATAAATTCTCTCGAAAGGGTCCAAAAAACATTCACCAGAATCGTCTTTTACAGATGTTTTCCTGATCCGAATTACCCCCAATCCTTGCCATCTTACAGATCCAGACTTTTGGCATTGAATCTGCACAGTTTGAAATATAGGCGAATTTTCAATGATCTTGTCTTCAGTTTTCGCCTATTCAGACTAGAGACAAGATTGAAACCTAGTAAGTTT
Source organism: Cylicocyclus nassatus (assembly GCA_958299035.1). Lineage (NCBI taxonomy): Eukaryota > Metazoa > Nematoda > Chromadorea > Rhabditida > Strongylidae > Cylicocyclus > Cylicocyclus nassatus. Next base: position 76,555,215 of record CATQJL010000112.1, read on the forward strand.
TGGATTTTCAGGCCCTGTGGAAGCAGAACAGGAGGTCTTCACATCTCTTACCGTAAATTGAAAAGCAAAATATTTTCTAGAATTTTCAATTCCTTTATTTTCCGAACATCCAGGTGGCTGAATCTTCTTCCAAGTGAAGTCACCTCTAGCATCAACTCAAGAATTTTTCGTAAAAAGCTAGCTCAAATCAATCTTTTAGAAACTCTGGGAATTGCTGATGTTTAGATAAAATTATTTCAGCACTACCACTTCCACAGAGGCCTTACCAATGTTGCATATCACACAAAGGTTTTTGGCTAACCTGTTTTTCAGGTTTTTTTGATGGGCCGTATCGGCCATATGTGTTTGGCTGTTTTTTTGTTTTTGTTTTCTTTTTCAGACTCGATTTTTGGCTCACTCCGCCTTAATTCGCTTTCCGCTAACGTTCTGTTTGCTTCGCAGCTTCTTCAGCGGGGATAGCCGTTCGAGGAGACTGAAGTTTGGCGATCCTTTTGCCTTGAGATCCCCCCTAGTCCGCTCGCCCAGGGTCCCTGACGAATGCGTTCGTCTTGGGTTAAGTCGGTCATCCGAGCCCTGGTTTGTTATTGCAGTTATTGCGTCCAGGACCTTTGGGAACAGGATTTCGGTGAAAGGCTCTCACCTTCTACAAGGAGAGCGACCTGACCACCCCTAGAAGAAGCCTTTTTGATTTCTGTAGCGGAAACCGTTGATATCTTCAGTGTCTTGATTTAGTTGCTTCTTTGTTTTGGCGCGCCTACGAGCGCATTACTAAATAAATAAATAAATTTTCACGAGTAAAAAAACCCACTTTTTTCTAATTTTCAAGCGAGCCGCTCAGCCGTCCCACTCTATGCCGGAAAACGAGACTTATGCCGCACGATGTTCTCAGGCAATATGAAGCACTGCATATGGTTTTTTGGTCGCCAAGTCCTTCGGCGTGTCTGTGCTTTTCGATTTTAGAAAAAAAATTTCCTCGTCCTATTCTCATTAAACTAAGGCAGATTCGTTGAGATAGACTACGAACTTTATATATATTAGGTTGGTGCAAAAATAATGAGCGTTTCTATTTTCTTGCTTTAACAAAGCAAGCAGACTCAACCCAACAAAGGGTAAGGGGTATTGTTCGATAGAGCAAAGCAAGCTCTACAACATGGCACTCATGCCTTTGCGCCATGCTCGATCCACGGAAAGTTCGAACTCAAAATCTAAAAATTTCCAAATGCCCAAAAAATCGAAAAAAATCAGATCTTCGTCCAAATAATTTCTACGGACCTCCCACTCGCTCACATCAATGCTATCGATACCTGATATCCATATGTGCGATTGCCGTATTTTTTGCTTGACTAGAAACTGAGAAAACGAAAATTTCCCTGATTTTCTCAAAGCAATGCTGAGCCGTTTTTACATATGTAGTTCTATAGTACAAGCCTAGGTAAGCACAACTGTAGTTTTTCAGCCTATTTCGAGCGGTACTTTTCGAGAAATGTCGATTTTAGCACTAAAACTGAAACGAAAAAATCCGAATTCGTTATTTTTCGAAAAGTACCGCTTGGAATGGGCTGAAAATCTACAGTCATGCTTACCTAGGCTTGTAGTATAGAACTACATATGTAAAAACGGCTCAGCATTGCTTTGAGAAAATCAGGGAAATTTTCGTTTTCTCAGTTTCTAGTCAAGGAAAAAATACGGCAATCGCACATATGGATATCAGGTATCGATAGTATTGATGTGAGCGAGTGGGAGGTCCGTAGAAATTATTTGGACGAAGATCTGATTTTTTTCGATTTTTTGGGCATTTTGGAAATTTTTAGATTTTGAGTTCGAACTTTCCGTGGATCGAGCATGGCGCAAAGGCATGAGTGCCATGTTGTAGAGCTTGCTTTGCTCTATCGAACAATACCCCTTACCCTTTGTTGGGTTGAGTCTGCTTGCTTTGTTAAAGCAAGAAAATAAAAACGCTCATTATTTTTGCACCAACCTAATACAAGAGCTTTTGAAGATATCGGATTTAAAAGCACGCTTAAAGGCAGCGGCTCAGAAATTTGCAAGTGCGAGCCCGTACTTACGTGGCCTTGCGGATCCGCTGAGTCCGAAACTGTGCTTGGAAAATCAAAAAATGTTTGTCGGCTTTTTCCGGCCTTAGAGATTGCTGAGGGGGCCAAGCGAGGGATTCCCACCAACAGCGACTGGCAATTCGTGCATTCCCATCCTCGAAAATATTACACGTCCAAAAACTTATAAGTATTTACTACATTTATCCCAATGCTTTCTATATGAAGATCGTTCAGTTTGTATTCTAGTTGTTTCATTTGTATCTTCTTTCAGTCGGTATTCAGAATCAATTTGAATCGCATGACCACATGATATCGGCGCTATTCCAGTATCCAGGCTTCAATGTTTGTGAGCCGTAAATTGCTTAAACTCGGTCTACGGGGGTTTTTCGACATGCTGCTTGGAATATCATAACCCTTCTACATGATGAGGCCATTTTATGGAGTTACGATAGGTGTTCGGTAGGGGGTCAAAACTACGGATTCGCTCTTGTGTGGGTCTTTGGCGCGTTGAACGAAAAAATCATTTTGATTTTACAAGATAGAAAATTTCTCAAGATACGCTAAGTATAAGGTAGATGAGTGAAGTTTCCACTTTGCTGCAAACTGCGCCTGTATGGTTAGTAAACATGCTGACTACGGATATCGTCTTGCTCGCTGCGATGACTCCTTATCGTATAGTATCGAAATTTGCAGCTAATACATAAATCTCTTATTTCGCTTGGGTCAATGGATAGTGTCCCCTTTTTTGAATCAAGTTAGTTTCCAAAAATTTACGAAAACGTCTTATTTTAAGAAGGAAGCACAAGCATGTTCGTCATATAACTCTCTGCACAAAGTTTTAAGCGGATCTATGACGTTGACAATCTATCGTATACCTACCGTAATATCATAACCCTTCTGCAACTCAGCGAATAAGTTTAAGACAAGGAGAGTATGGCATATGTAATTAGCATGTTGAATTGACCCTGGGCCAAATCTCATCAAAATCCTTGGTCTTGGTTATTGATTGTAATCAAGCTTTTTACGTAGATCATACATCATATCGAAAATAGATATTACTCCAATTTCAAGAGTACAAAAGTACCTTTTTTATATTTAAGCAAGCAGCTCGGCCTCGCGAAGTGGTGCTCTTTCATACAACTCTTCAAAGTAAGGAGCAGCACGATAAAGGTTTCTTTGCTCGCGGATATTTTGTGGTTGAAGCTGGTCGAAATTTAGAAAAATACCGGTGCGCTTTGTACTTGTGAAAACTAGTACAAAGTTACTTCAAGCATCGAATCACTAAGAAACAGGGAAAATTGGCAAATTGGACCGATGGAATCTTAAACAGAGAACAGCCCTGAAATCTAAGAATTGATCATAGAAACTTCTAGAAAAGAGCTTCAATCTCAACGATGTCGCGTTGCTCGTTTGGAGTCAGTGACGTGTTCCCGCTGAAATTTGGCCAGATCGCGACGATTAACATGCGAGAAGTAAACGCTAGAGGAAGCCAATAGTAGTCGCATGGGATTAATCATAATCGAATTGAAAGATGCTCGGCATACACAGTGATGCTGTCACAGCAGTCTTGTCGGGAGAATCGCGGAACGATGGAGTCGTGATGTATGACTTTCAAGGCGTGTATACATTACGCGATTTCAGATACTAGCGGGTTTCCACAAGACAACTGTTACGAGTCCATTGCATGTCGATCATCTTGCATTCTGATTGTGACAGTCATTCGTCATAAGATGTCAGAGAACTAGCACAACGGAATGCAAGATAATCGGCGCAGCAATGTCTTGCCGGGAAAGTTAAAAGGCGACGAAATCAAGTGAAGTCTGCTCATTGGTAGAAATAACTTTGAGACATTTAGACGAACCCTCTTTTGAGAAGAGCTTTATGCTTTTTGCACATTGTCCGTAGCTTTGATGAAAATCTCATTTTGGGGGCCAATGAAACAGCAAAAATGCACCTTTTCTTTTAAAGAAAGAAGACCGGTGAGTAAACTGTGTATGTGTTCGTAAAAATTATTAACGCCTTCCAGCGTGAAACGTTCTTTTAAGCATAAATCTTTGATTCAAATTTTTCGTAATTCTCTGGGAAAGAAGGCTGCGTGGCAAGCTGTGATCTCGGTGGTCGGAATAATGTTGAAAGTTTCAGCGCTAACCTTCTTTTGAGCCTTCAATGCATATTTGTAGATTTTCTTGAATCTCACTTTGAAGTGCACTTGCACGCAAAAATACGTTTTTCTTTAAGAAAGGAGAGGCAAGCGTTGGTCTCGATGTGAAAAGCAATGTCGACGCTTTCAAGTGCTAAAGCTTTTTTTGAACAAGGATTTTTTTTCTGGAGAAGAAGACCATGTGAGTAAGCTGTGATCTCGTTGGTAGCCTCAAAGCAAAAATCATTTCCACATTTTTCGTAATTGTCTCGTAAAAGTGACCATGTGAGTGAGCTATGGTCTAGTCGGTAAAGATAACGTTGACACATTCCATCGTTACATCTTCTTTAGTTCCTGGGCATACCTTACGCGACCTCAATCGCGATTTGTACTTGAAGGGAGGCGTGCAAGTGTTACCCAGGCAGCCGCCTGGTGCCGCGGCCAGCCGCCAGAACTGGCGCCAGCGTCGCGGCTGAGCTACCGTAAGCGCGCTCTCGTCGTCCGCAGCCTCTCGCAGAGAGATTTTCGCAGCAGCCTCTCACCTCTTCGCACTGAGGTGCGAGAATTCCCTCAGAGGTCGCGCTACTGCCACATATCATATATCGATCAAGACAGCAGAAAATTTGTAGTTTATCAATAAGAGACATTACAGAAAAGATGCAAAAACAAAAAAAATAAGTTAAAATAAGCATAATATTATGGAATAGGTTCATAAAAAATATAGAATAGATCATTGAATACTTTTGTGGCACAATTCATTGTGACCTTTGGAGAAGAAGAGTTCTAACATCAAGTAGTCAGATATTAGAAAAACTGTGCCACATATGGAAATATAAAATATGAAATGATGTAGAGCAGCTAAGATTAAAAATGTCTGACTTTCAGTTATACAGTCTTCATTCTGAGCATTTTGCTCAAATTACGTATGTAGAAAATCCATCGCTTTATTTCTGATTTTTTGCTTGTCACCGAACCTTTTCGGTGACAAGATATTGGAGATTTTGAATTCATTTGTAGTCCAAAGAATGCTGCGAGTTTAGAGAGAAAGTAAAAAGAAAACCAGAAAAACAAAGAAGAAGCCCCGGTAACCACTTCAAAGAAACCGCCTTCTCGATTTTGAAAACTTCACGGATCATTGTTTACCTAATCATTGATTAATCAGCTAACAGTGATCTACATACGGCGAAAGAAATATGTTTTCTGCTTTGTCTCCTACATCCACGACAATTATAAAGTGACGTGTAGTCCTAAAAGCTTTCTTGTGATATTAAAAAACGTAACGAAGGTGAGACCCTGTGACATCATACAAAATTACAGGGTGAACCCCCTTCACTTACTTCGAGTTCTCCATGATATTCACGAATTTCAACAACTGAAGAGTAGAGCTGGTTTGTAGCAGGTAGCGGATTTTGAGATTGAGAAATTTTCTTCGGTAACAAGCCAAAAACTAAGCATTGACCTATTCTACATTTTTTATGAATTCCATAGTATTATGCTTACAATGATTTTATAATTATTCCGTCAACTTGTTTTTTAACTTATTTTTTTTTGTTTTTGCATATTCTGTAATGTCTCTTATTGATAAACTACAAATTTTCTGCTGTCTTGATCGATACATGATATGTGGCAGTAGCGCGACCTCTGAGGGAATTCTCGCACCTCAGTGCGAAGAGGTGCGAGGCTGCTGCGAAAATCTCTCTGCGAGAGGCTGCGGACGACGAGAGCGCGCTTACGGTAGCTCAGCCGCGACGCTGGTGCCAGCTCTGGCGGCTGGCCGCGGCACCAGGCGGCTGCCTGGGTAACACTTGCTACGCACCCGTACTTGAATTGTGCACAACTTATCGTAAGGGGTCTCTGAATGTACGGAAGATAGGACATTCTATCAACCCACGAAAGTGCTGTGCTTTCGGGGTCTGCCAATAATAAATTTGAAGACATCTTTAACCCATTGACGACGATGTGGACCACCGGTGGCCCACACCCCTCGGAGAATCATATCCGTTTCAGGTCTAGCATTTTTTCCACAGTTCAACATTTTTTCCAAATTATTGCACTTTTGGAACCTGTAGACTTTGTCGTCCAAGAAGATGGCTGTGGTTGTTTACAGAACATTTTTACATTTTGTAAATCATCACAAAACCTCTCCGCGGCGAAAGTGTTGTGCAAAATCGCGTCGTCCCACATCGCCGCCACGCAATATTAGGCGTCGTCGTCAATGGGTTAAATTGCCAGGTCGCTTGTCTAGTGATCGCGTGAGGTATGCCCACGGTCTTAAGGCAAAAATCTCTGAATTTCACACATTTTTCGCGAATTTCTGGGAGAGAAGATCGTGCGAATAAGCCGTGGTCTGGTCGGTAGAATTATCGTTAAAACTTTCCAGTCCTAAACATTCTGTAGTGCAAAAATCTTCAATTTAATCGTGTAGCCGTGATTCTACAAAAAGGAAGACCGTGTTTGTAATATACTTGGGTAATTCGAGAATTTTTCATCGAATGAATGAATATCGAATAAATTCGAAAAGGAAAAATTTCGAATAAACGAATATCGAATAAATTCGGAAAATCAAAAATATCGAATGAATGAATTTCGAATAAATTCGGAAAATCAAAAATATCGAATGAATGAATTTCGAATAAATTCGGAAAATCAAAAATATCGAATGAATGAATATTGAATATATTCGAACACTAGCTGGCTTACCCGGCTCCGCCGTATCCGGACCAAACTTGGCACACATACACTTCGGGCCCCGGCGGGTGTCACAGTCCACTTTTCGTTATCGATCGATGTCGATTTTACCGATTTTTATCGATTTTTTTGCAGAGTTCACCTACAGGGCTAGGAGTTGGCACAGGGGGGGGGGGAAGTAAGCATGGGGATTCCGAATACAATATTAGTTTTCAGAATTATCGATTACTTTTATTGATTTTATCGATTTTTTGTAAATTTTGACATGCGAGGCTGGAATTTTGCACAGGGGGGGGGGGTAATCGAGCATGCTGATTACGAATACAATATTAGTTTTCAAGATCGTCCATTACTTTTATCGATTTTATCAATTTTTTGAAAATTTGAGCTAGGGGGCTGGAATTTGGCAGGGGGTGTAATCGAGCATGCTGATCACCCCCACGGTGGTGATCAGCATGCTCGATTACCCCCCTGTGCCAACTCCCAGCCCCCTAGCTCAAACTTTGCAAAAAAATCGATAAAATCGATAAAAGTAATCGATAATCCTGAAAACCAATATTGTATTCGGAATCCCCATGCTCGATTACCCCCCTGTGCCAACTCCCAGCCCCGTAGCTCAAACTTTGCAAAAAAATCGATAAAATCGATAAAAGTAATCGATAATCCTGAAAACCAATATTGCATTCGGAATCCCCATGCTCGATTACCCCCCTGTGCCAACTCCCAGCCCCGTAGGTGAACTCAGCAAAAAAATCGATAAAAATCGATAAAATCGATATCGATCGATGACGAAAAGTAGCCTATGACACCCGCCGGGGCCCGAAGTGTATGTGTGCCAAGTTTGGTCCGGATCGGTTCAGAAATGGAATTTTCTATTCGGAACATACGTACAGACAGACAGACAGACAGACAGACAGACAGACATACATACAGACAAACAGACATTCAGCTTTATATATAAGACCAGTCCAAAGCGCCGCTTCGCGGTGCTTCGGACTGGCTATGTGTGTGTAGTGAGATTGACTGTCAAAGATAGAACTTGGGAACCTTTTCTTCAAAAGTATGGCATGGATTTTTCAGACATTTAAAAACCCAGAAATTATCAAAGTTAATTCTGAGGATCTTTTTTGCTTTATGTGGTTTCCTAAGTTCTATTAACAAAAGTGCCAACAGAATTTCAACCGCTTCCTCCCAGCTTTCCAGGTAGGTATGCTCTTGCGCTTTGCAAACTTGCGTATTGCTGTCTCCTGAGTTCTTTGAGCTAAACTGCATCCCCTTCTCCTCCCATTCTTTTTCATCCAATTTCCTTTATGAAACTCCCGAACTACCAATCTTTTCTGCCATTCCACATCCTTCAGATCTTACTTAATCGCTTTCGAATCTTGCCCCAAATGTGCTGCTGTTGAGAAAATGCGAACTGCGCCTTTACAGTCCCCCGAATCAAGCCAAAATTGGCATGTTGTGCCGCGCACGCCAAGATTTTCCGTCATGTCTGCTGTTTGCTAAGTTAATTCTGAGGATCTTTTTTGCTTTATGTGGTTTCCTAAGTTCTATTAACAAAAGTGCCAACAGAATTTCAACCGCTTCCTCCCAGCTTTCCAGGTAGGTATGCTCTTGCGCTTTGCAAACTTGCGTATTGCTGTCTCCTGAGTTCTTTGAGCTAAACTGCATCCCCTTCTCCTCCCATTCTTTTTCATCCAATTTCCTTTATGAAACTCCCGAACTACCAATCTTTTCTGCCATTCCACATCCTTCAGATCTTACTTAATCGCTTTCGAATCTTGCCCCAAATGTGCTGCTGTTGAGAAAATGCGAACTGCGCCTTTACAGTCCCCCGAATCAAGCCAAAATTGGCATGTTGTGCCGCGCACGCCAAGATTTTCCGTCATGTCTGCTGTTTGCTAAGTTAATTCTGAGGATCTTTTTTGCTTTATGTGGTTTCCTAAGTTCTATTAACAAAAGTGCCAACAGAATTTCAACCGCTTCCTCCCAGCTTTCCAGGTAGGTATGCTCTTGCGCTTTGCAAACTTGCGTATTGCTGTCTCCTGAGTTCTTTGAGCTAAACTGCATCCCCTTCTCCTCCCATTCTTTTTCATCCAATTTCCTTTATGAAACTCCCGAACTACCAATCTTTTCTGCCATTCCACATCCTTCAGATCTTACTTAATCGCTTTCGAATCTTGCCCCAAATGTGCTGCTGTTGAGAAAATGCGAACTGCGCCTTTACAGTCCCCCGAATCAAGCCAAAATTGGCATGTTGTGCCGCGCACGCCAAGATTTTCCGTCATGTCTGCTGTTTGCTAATAGTGGTTAGTTGGGACCTGTCTGTTCCCACCTTTTCTTTAAACTCCCCTGCAAGGAAATGCCGCAAGCCCTTAGCGTTTTCGTGCGGTTTTGAGGCAACCTTTTAGCGTGATCACCTTTCGACAAACTGTAGCTGCCAAAGTGGCTCATTCACACATTTTGTGAAAATCCTCGGATACCCTCAAATTCTCACATCAGAAATTTTTTGACAAAGTGGCCGTCACGTCACAAACTCGGCAAGCTTTTCCCAGCTACAGCTGTGTACATTCCTCCTAACTCTTTTCACCCGGGGCCCTGCTCTCCTCATCGACTGTCCCTACGAACTACCTTAATATTTCATTCCCTTTAGATCTTTTGGGCCCGTATGTAAACCTGGGGTGAATTAAGCGATGTCCCCGGTCATGAAAGGGCCGCGGGCGAACATCGCTGCAGCTCTAGCCAACGTTCCATCTTATAGTTACAAAATCTTCTAAATCAAAGAACATCCCTTCCTCATCACGAAATATGCGTTGTTGGAAGCTTGCTCAGAGTCTTTTCAATTCAAAAATTCTAATTCCAAACTCCCGTTCGCGTTCTATATGGGCTTTTCAAATTGTTCAACATATATGATAAGCCCAACTCCAGTGTCTACCTCAATTTCCAGCTCATCTTAGTAGGCTACTGACTTGAATATAATCGAAAATGCTACTATCAAAGTGTATATCCAATTTCAACTGTTCATCCAAACACTGTCTATACGATTTTGAGGTTGTGCAATGTTTTGACAAAATTACGGAAACAGCATCATTATATTGTTAATGATAATTGATAGAATCTTTTTAGAATCATTGATTTTTTGGTCAGTTTTGCCAATTCTTCGGTTTGAATATACTTGTACCGTGTTTTTTTTTGTATTTACTGATACAAAATGGCAGATGATGATCGTTTTGAGATCAAAACGTTACTCTCAGAAAAACTGCTCAGCTTCTGGAAAAATTCCACATAATTGCAGCCACATTGGAGCCACATTGGAGGATTGCTGCTCAAATCGCTTCATTTTTATTTCGAGTTTCTCAGAAAAAACTTCAATTGACTTCTTCTTGAGGCATAGAACTTTGCAGCAATTATGAAATCCTCAAATCTAATATAATTTTAACATAAATGAAAAATTGCTCATAAAAGTTAGATTGCATATGTTGGTGCGCTTTTGTTGCTCTAGGAGCGATCAGAGTTGCATAAAAGGAGAGATAGTTGTAAGAATCAGAAATAGTCACAGAAACGATGAGGTGCGAAAAGGCAGGTATCACAGGGCGATGGGAATGATAGCCTTTCAGATGAAACAAACGATGGTAGAATACCTTACCCGTCTTTAGATTCGGATAATGGAGTCAAATCGTAGCTGAAATAAAGCGAAATATCGTGAAGCGGTTATGAGACTAATCGATCTCACCGCTTAGGAGTTGTGGTAGCAGCGTTTGACTGCTCGTGCCTGCGTAAGGAACCTTGATAAACAATAGCGAAGACAGACAGTCTGATGGCAAAGATCACTTGTACAAAAAAGGGCAGTGGTAAAGTGCAGGTTCGTGGAGCATAGTGGTAAAGGGCAGTGGTAAAGTGCAGGTTCATGGAGCATAGTGGTAAACAACCCAAACATGGCACGAACAGACCGACACTGATGTCAGATGGGGGTGCCTGCGCTTTATTAAAGAGTATGATTGGAAGTCGAATTTCGAATAAATATTCGAATGATTTATCGAAAAAGTAAAGCAATCACATCTCAAACTTGCCGACATATCTGGCTAGAGCCGATCCAATTATAATCAGCCCCCTAGTATCCCCTATGCCAACTCCTAGCTCAAAATTTTCCAAAAATTGCTAAAATCGACAAAATATTAGGGTGAACGGTAAAAAATGGGACAGCTTGATTTTCATCACATTTTGGAATTTTTTCTTTCTGGCAACAGCAAGTAAGCAGCAACTTGAACGTCGCTTACATAAGCGACCTTCGCTTATTATTTTGACAACGCGGTAACGCTCCTCTTCCACTACCCTGCACGTGGCGCTGTGAAGAACTCGAACAGGGTTTTTTGGACAATCCTCAATCTTGCGCTGTTATGCCGTAAAGTCGTAAAGCAAGTGACATACCATTCGAAAGAGCTCTTCATGATCTTTCGAACGATACGTTGAATGCATGAGATTTCTTTTCAATTTCAGAAAAGAAATCGAAAAACTTGAAAAATAGCTAATTTTGGCGCAACAAAAAACCAAAAAATCATGTTTTGCCCTATATTTTCCGAAGATAGATAAAATCTGAAGTAAGCTGCATATGGATGTAGAGCGTAAAAAGCTCTATCAGATGATACCTAGAAAACATGCGTTTACCTGCAAAGAATTGAATAACGCGTATCTTTATTCTCGAAGCTGTTAATGGGCATATCTCCTGACATTGAGAGTTAAAGCCACCAAGCCGTCGTGGGTTTGGTGACTGTCCCACCCTCACTCCAGCAGTGGTACTTTGGGTGGTCTCACATGTTTCACTGCGCCGATACTGCTCAAACTTCATAATTTCTCGAAGTAACTAACTTTGCATTTTAGCAAGTATAAAAATTATCAATTATTTAAATGACCTTATATAGGTGCTATCTGAAAGAGAATAATTTATTCTAATATCCATCAAAATTGGAAAGTTCAGTCACTTTTCTTCCTTGAGAAATGTGCAATTATTCTCAAGGTGTCCCATTTTTTACGTTCACCCTAATAGATTTCGTTTTAAATCAGCATCCTCATTTATCCCCTGTACCAACTCCCAAGCTCGTGGCCCAAAAATCCCCAAAAATCGATAAAGTCGGTCGGTCGGCATCTAGTCTATACATCAGCAAAAAGTCATATTTTACCCATTATGGACGATTTGAAAAGCAGTCGATATAAATTTTCATGCCGTCCCCAAAAGATTCTTATTCAGATGGTCTGAAAGAGACTGATGCACACCAGAGTTAACTTTAATTATCAGCATCAACAATGTAAAAGCAAAGGGCTTGCTCTACTTTCTACATCAATTAAAATCATATGATTTTTTTACTGTCGTAAGCAGTCGGAAGACTGCGACTCTCCATACAGTTCAAAGGTATAACGGTTACAAAAGATGCATTACAGAGTTTTGCAAAAAAAGCGGACGAAATGAGCTTGATACTCAGCAGTTGGCTTTGCAACAAAGTCGAATAATCTGAATACGGAGTCATTCGAATACGAATTCGATCAAACATTCGAATAAAACATTCGAATAAAATTTATTCGAAACCCCGTTTTTTGATTATTCGAGTTTTCGAATAATATTCGAAACCTCGTTTTTTGATTATTCGAGTTTTCGAATAATATTCGAAACCTCGTTTTTTGACTATTCGAGTCGACTTTTATTCGAAACCTGTTTTTTGATCATTCGAGTTTCGAATATTATTCGAAAATGGAAGAACTCCGAATATCGAAGTTCGAATACGAATATATTCGAATGTTTTATTCGAATGATCGAATTTCTATTCGATTCGGACCCAAGTATAGTTTGTAAGCTGAGTTCTTGCTGCTAGGGAAAATGTTGACACTTTCCACCCTAAATAATTTTCTTCTGACCAAACCATGCCTCCGCATACTTTTCGTAGTGGTGAAAAACCTTCTTTGGAAATCAACTAAACAGCAAAAAATGCATTTTTCTTTAGGAGCCTTATAAATGAGCTGTGATCTCCTTACTAGAAAAAATGTTGACTTTTTAGTGCTAGACCTTCTTTTGACAATTTCTACGGCATTTTTCGTGAGTGTTTTGGATAGAATACCATGTAAGTGAGCTGTGGTCTCGTCGAAAGACATAATGTTGATAGCTTTCAAAGCTAAACCTTCTTTTTAGCGAAATTCTAAAATTTCCACGTATTTTTCGCGACCCTCTGAGGGGGACAGTGTATCTAAGCTGTGGTTCGTTACTAGAAACAACGCGCCCACGCGCAACGTCGCAATTTCACAGAGTTTGAGTTGTCTCGCAAAAATGCTTGTTCGAATTTTGAGTATGCGGTATATCTTTTATCGTGACAGAATGAGGACTTTATAGAAGTCGTTCGATTTCTTTTTTGTCATGTGTTTTCGTGCTTATTTTTTCACATATGTGTACAATGCGATGCGAAGAAATTGCGTGAAATCTGCCCGAGGACTTGACCTCAAGGTATTATACGACAATAAAGAACGAGTAATGATTGGCTCAGTAATGTGAATCAATCTGAGTCAGAGGTGCGATAGGGGGAGCCGGGTCCCCCAAAAGTGAAGGTGGTTTCAGCTACCACTGGCCGGCCAAAAGTGAAGGTGGTAGTGTCGGACACTCACCTCCCAAAAACGTCGACGGGGGGGGGGGGGGGGGGGAGGTGCGGGGGGAGGATAGAACGGACGAACGGAGCTATCTTTCTAGGTCTAACGTCGACCCAACGGCCCTCTTTAGGGCCACAGATACGATGAATATTAAAAATATCTATGAATTTTATTTATAAAAATTTAAAATAGACGTGTTTAGTAAATGGTGTATTTGGAAGTAGAAGTTTGTTGGACTGTACGGATTTTATTAAGCAAATTTTGTTATAACGTACAGCGAAGAAAGTAGATCGATCCAGGCAGTAACGGCCGAGAATCAGAATTTCGAATAAATAAATAGTGAAAAATCATGCAAAATTTCCACTGTTATAAATCTGTTGTTTGAAGATGTCAGCAGTTGCGACTTCATAGGTTTTAAAGAGTAAATGTTGCTCTATCAGCTAGTGAAGGAATCTGGTCGATTTAAGAGATAGTCGTTGAAAACCAGAGTTCTAAAACTTTACGCCATTTTTGCGTGTTTTTTGACTGTTGAGAGTTAAACTCTTATAAATCTTGAATGTGGAAGTGTATGATGTTGCGACTTTATAGGTTTTATAGAGTAAGGTTTGCCTTATCAGAATATGTCTTGTCCGTTCCGATCCATTGAAACACCTCCGAGATCCAGAGTCATGAAAAAGCAGGTAAAAAAGAGCTTTTTGAATTTCAACAGCTCATAACTTCTTCAGGATTGCACGAATCATGTTGCGACTTCATAGGTTAGATTCTTCTCGTCAAGAGCTTTCAGATGATATATAATATGTGGGGGTTTCGCGCCTCTTACGGCATATGCCCGGGGGGGAGACTTTTTAGGCCAAAGTCTCCCCCGGCAGCCTCCAGCCAATACATTAAAATGGGCGAGGGGGAGACTTTGGCCTAAAAAGTCTCCCCCCCCCCGGGCATATGCCGTAAGAGGCGCGAAACTCCCACATATTATATATCATCTGAAAGCCCTTGATGAGAGGAATCTAACCTATGAAGTCGCAACATGATTCATGCAGTTCTGAAGAAGTTATGAGCTGTTGAAGTTCAAAAAGCTCTTTTTTACCTGCTTTTTCATGACTCTGGATCTCGGAGGTGTTTCAATGGATCGGAACGGACAAGACATATTCTGATAAGGCAAACCTTACTCTATAAAACCTATGAAGTTGCAACATCATACACTTCCACATTCAAGATTTATAAGAGTTTAACTCTCAACAGTCAAAAAACACGCAAAAATGGCGTAAAGTTTTAGAACTCTGGTTTTCAACGACTATCTCTTAAATCGACCCGATTCCTTCACTAGCTGATAGAGCAACATCTACCCTTCAAAACCTATGAAGTCGCAACTGCTGACATCTTCAAACAACAGATTTATAACAGTGGAAATTTCGCATGATTTTTCACTATTTAAATATTCAAAATTCTGGTTCTCCGCCGTTACTGCCTGGATCGATCTACTTTCTTCGCTGTACGTTATAACAAAATTTGCTTAATAAAATCCGTACAGTTTTGCTAAGCTTTACTTCCAAATACACCATTTACTAAAAACCTTTATTTTAAATATATATGCCGCCGTATACATAAATATATGCTTTCAATAATCTTTTTTGCGTTTGTTTTGCTTATTTTCCTTCTTTGTCGTCCAGCGAAAAATTTTTTATTCCAAAAGTGAAGGTGGTCACCCCGTACCAGCTCAAAAGTGAAGGTAGGGGGAGACTTGGCTCCCCCTATCGCACCTCTGATCTGAGTTGATGTCAAATCACAAAATGGACATAAAAATTGGAGAAAAACATCGGGCAAGAAACATTGTATTAAGCAGTGTATGTATACTCTCAAAAGTATATAGAGAGCAGGAAATGTGTTTGTATGGTTATCATGCTATGGACGTGTTTGAATTTACTGAGATAAAACGTTGCAATCACTTCCGCTTTAGCTCAATCGGTTCAAGCACAACGAGTTCATAGGTAGCACATAAATGCACAAACCCTCAAAGTCTCTGACCAATATGGTGTACTACACATTGTTTAAGTATTAGTATCCCCGGTCTATAGAGATTAATCTATAGCTCATTATTGGGTTATAGAAGCTTATCAATTATTACCAAACTCTTACCACAGCCATGCAATGCAAGCAGCAAGTCATTTCTAGAGTTTCAAAGGCAATGGCTTGAAGAGCTGTGACTGTGAGCTTTCCACAACTTCTTGGCCTTCTGGATCCGCTGATTTCAAGACTGCGCTTGAAATGTTTGAAAAATGCTTTTTATCGCATTTTCCGGCCTCGGTGATTGCTGAAGAGGCTGAAGGGGAGATTCCCGCCAAAAATAGCGAGTGGCTGCACGACACTGTAACTCCACCCATTTTGGCGGCAACTGGCTGATTGGCTCGTGCAGCCACTCACTTTTGGCAGAAATCTCTCCTTCAACCTTCATAGCAATCACCGGGGCCGGAAAACACCATAAAAAACATTCTTTGATTTTGGTGTTACCAAGTGAAGTAGGGTGGACAAAATGGTGTGAAATATTTGATCACACTGACGCAGATTAGTTGAGAGCGATCATCGAGGTGTCTCGTGTGAACCGGGGGGGGGGGGGAACCCCTAATACATTTGGAGGCTCCTTATATACGAGGAAAGGTGGAGCTAAACCGAATACAAGATACAAAGTATATGAGTTGGTGCTTAAAAGGAGATGCCCCGATTGGCTACACTCCTGGTGCACAGGTACCACTCACTCTCAAGTGATTAGATACTCTAGAGTGAGTACACCATTTAGCCTACGGCGATTCCCTTAGGGTATATAGAATACTAGCTGCCGTCCCCGGTCCAGCCCGGAGGGTTCAAAACCCCACAGTGTCCAGTTCAAATCATTTATGGCTTACCACCCCTCTTCTTTGAGTTCATATCATCCCTTCTTTTCCTGCTTCAGCTCCGAGTTGAATTGCAGCGCCGCTGTGAGATTGCCTTTTTTCTTGTCCGCCTCGCTCCGTGACACCGCACCCTCCTCACCGCAAAATGTAAATGATCTCTACCGCCCCTTACTACTTAACTTATAGAAATAAATGATGTAGCTTTCATTTTGCTAGATGTAAGTAGTAGTAGATGTAGTCTTTTATGTCTGCTCACATTTATCTTTCAGTGTGGGGAATGTGAAGCGAACATCAATAGTGTCGATTTGTGACTCGTGGGATTTCACGAGTTTGCAGACGTTGTTGATCCTGATCTTGAAAAGTTGGAGTGACGTCATCTTGTAATGCTCCTTGTGTCTTCCTTTTTGAACTTTTCTTTGGTCCACAGAAGGCTGGGGCTTCGATGTAGCTTTTATGTTTTCAGCAGGGCTAATCTAGTACGAAAACTGTCTTTACTAGATGCAAAGAAGTCGCTTAGTGAGCTGGCAATTGGGTGCCGCGCTTCTACTAGCTGTCAGCAAGCGTTGGTTGGCATGAACGCTGTGCTGGGCGGTAAGGTGTGTTGAACCTTTCCCATGAGGATTGAAAGCTTGAGTTCTTGGCTAACTTCGAAGCTTAACAAGCAAGATTTGCGGTTCTCGACTTGTTCTTTCTTCCTTCAAAATCTCTTTTTCTAGCTTTGGTTCCTTTGCCGGACTCGCGAAGAGATTAGAGAGATTGAAAGTGCACACACAAACTGATTTACTCTTTGGTTCCTTAGGAAAAGGACGCGCGAAAAGAGTTTTACAAATTGTGGTGGTGTTTGCTGCACAAAATTCTTCCCACTCCTTGGTCTCTTACGAAAAGAGCGCGCAAAGGAAGTTTTCAAAAATTAAGTGATTAGCTACTGCCAGCTGGTCCTTTATTACCCTCTGGTCTCTAACGAAAAGAGCTCGCAAAAGGGGTTGAATTTGCAGTGGAGTTATGGAACCGACTGTTTTTTTAGCCCTCGGGTCTCTTACGAAAAGAGCGCGCAACGAGGGTGCCAATATTTAGTGGTGTTGCTCAACAACTGTTTTTTACTGTCTCGGGTCTCTTACGAAAAGAGCGCGTGTAAGATCAGCACATCAATACATGGAAGAAGAATGGCAGAACGTATGCGGCAGATGGATGCAGATGCAATGGAGACAGGATCTATTATTTCGTGATACTCTGCAAATGCAAAAGCCGAAGTGGTCGGAAAGTACATCATCGAGCTTGATTGCCAAATTTAGATTCTAATTTGTCTAATGATGTGCCTCTGTGGATAATGTTGTATTGTTTCTGTATTGTTTGGCTGATAGCTTGCTGTTTTTTGTCTGTATAAATAACCCGGCCCTTTGGCCATGGTCGGATCGGACGGCGGATCTATGCTTTAGATTTTCCATTTTCTTTTCTTTGTAATTTTCTCTCTGAGGCCCCTTAAAGGCAGTGTCCCGGCAGATTTCACTCATCCATATTTTGCATCATTATGTGACTTTCTCACCCCCTGAGTACGATTTCATGCGAAAAACTGCTCAATTCTATCAAATCTCGAGTTTTCGCACATTTATTTTCTTAGAAAGGACGAGTGATGAAAGCGCGCTGAGAGACGCAGACGGCAGAAAAAAGGCGTTGCAAGGAATGTCGTATGACAAAAAGCGGCAGCGTACTTTCTATTTCTTTTTCTTTGTATATTGAGCGTCGGCCATATTTCCTTGTATTTGTCTACTCCATACGTATTTATGCTCTTATGCAGTTGCAGGAGGAGATTAACGCAATTCCTTCTCCGTTGTTACTACAAAATATGAAAGCATACTGAGTTTTACTGATAAGCTGAAGAGGCAGAGTATTCTTGTCAGTAAGTAAATTTAGTTTTTTTTTACCATTCAACTTTTAGTTTCCTTTTCTATTTTATTCTCCTTTTCTTATTTTTTTGCTTTATTTTGATGCAAATTCTTATTGATTTGCGGTGTAAGCGGCAGCACCTTCTACAATTTATCGTATGGCATCGTCCAACTTCGTGGTAAACCCGACATCATGTTACATCCATTTCTTCTTCCTGACACTGCTCATGCGGAAAGCGCCTCGTTAGAAAATCCATGTAAATCTCTTTCCTCCATAGGTGTGAGACTGGCGTTTTCTGAGGTTGAACTCTCGCCCTTCTAGTAAACTTCCGATGGACAATTTCGACGCGCCGTACTAAGCGTTCTCCGCTCATCTCCGCCTCCCGTAGAGCATTCATATGCATAGTTGACATCTTTGTATATAGGGGGTAGGTGAGAAATCGCCTGAAAATTTTTCTATCATCTATTTTGTGGTAGCTATCTCCAGTTTGGGATCCCTCACTCACAGAAATAATTCTTTTGGACAGTACAAACGGTCCAGTGAGTTTTTGCTTTCGCTCAGACTAGTCCCACCGTAAGGACTAGCCTGTGCGAGAGCTTCCTGAAACGCTGGCTGCAAAACTATTTGCTTCAACTTCGTGTGAGCCACACTTCCGACGTCAAGCGTCGGCTTCTCTCTCTTTTCATCCGCTATCTCCGGATCATGAAGGCAGCTTGTAAGGGTCCCAGTAATGTCATACTGTAAGCTTTTTTTGGGCAGTGTCATGAATTAGAATTTGTACCTCGTCAAATTCATGCACATTGGCGACATGGTGCAGACACGTATTGAAAACATGACAAATGAGCTCGCCACTGTGGGATGCTGCTCCTACCGCTATGGAATAGTATAGATGGGTTTCAATGTCTTCAACCCAGTCTTTGATCGACGCACAATCCCTCGCTTTTGCGCCTTAATTTGCAATCATATGGTAGTAGGACAGATTTTAAGCTGATATATACCGCGCGTAGGTTCTTATACAGGTATCTTCCGAGGTGCCATGGGTCAAAGAACCATTCGACACTTTTGTCAAATACACCATTGAAGGAGGCTATCTCGCTTCCGTACATGCTGCTACGGTCGGTTGCGATCGAATGAATCGGGATATCATTCGATCGCAACCACCGTAGCATGCGGCGGAAGCCTTCTTTCTCCATTCTTCCGCTTATGTTTGCTGTAGAAGAAATGGATTTGGATACTCGTACGTTTGAGATCCTCTTCCTAACCTGTTTCCGAGTAATGAACAACCTCTGTGTGTATGCAGAGGTTTGTCCGAAGGTCGACAGCCAAAACCCTGCATATTTTGGCAGTAAATCCGCGTGAGTCGAATGCGCCGTCGACGGCGATATTCCATGAAGTAGGTACCCCATCGTCCTAAATTCGTTTTCGGCTGTTGATTCGCAGTTCTCAGATATTTATATACCTCATACGCCGCGCGGATTTTTTGGATGACGTTTTTCTGATGTTTCTCATAGACTATGTCCACGGAGGTAGCCAACTCATCAAAAATGCAATAAAATGCCGTTTTCGAATTTACTAATACATTTGCCTCTTCTGCCCATTTCTGAATTTTCTGAAATACATCTGTTTGTATATATTCAGTGTCAGTGTCAAGTGAGTTGTAAGCATTACATTCATTCGCGCTCCGGTTGTGAGGGCGGCGGCACAAGCAATCGCATTACCGCTGTATAGCTTATCATTCGGTCTAGAGCCTAGCTTTTCCTGCCCCTCCCACCTCTTGACTGATGTTCCTTCCTTCGAGACATATTCTATGATGGGGGCGGACCCCGAATTGAGAAGGCGCACTGTTCCTCCGGTGTTATCGCAGCCACAAAGGTTGAGATAAAATAGCTCCATAAGTTTTCTTCCTTGGACTAGATAGTACTTGTCCAGTAGGTGAGGTTTTGTTTCATCAAGCCCTGGAAATGCGTCGCTGTCGGAACATTCTCGCGGCTCTTTTTCGGGAGTGTAGTTGGAATCGCTCTGAGTTCAGAATCAATTAGTCATCTATTGACTAATAGGCGGAAGCAGCTTCAGCTATCTGCTTCCATTCTTTCTGACCGTAGCTTTGTAAGAAGATCCCGAGTCTGCGTGTTTCACGGATGTGCTCAGGATTGATTGGTCCATGAACTCTTCGGAACGATTGAGATCTACTTCTTGTTGTGCTTCCCCTGCCCCTTCCGCTGCCTAAACATCGATGATTTATCACATTTTTGAGAACAAAGACCACCTCTAGAAGTTCGATTTCCTCCTCCTCTGGGAAATTCGCGTCAAGAATGTTCCAGCCTTTACGACCGAAATATTTTTGCATGTAAAAGTTGATGTATTGGACTACATCTGGGGCGGCTACGGTGGTATTGACCTTGAAAATGTCATATGACTTGTCTTGATCTAGTTAATGACACTAACAGAGAAGGTTTCGATCGCGACGTTGATGCTGCGTAGAAGATGTTCAGGAATGTCTCTTTCAGTCACGTAGAACATCATTTATCGTTTTTGATATACGCCCACCGCTTACGACTACTTCAGCCAGCAGATATTGCGCGTAATATTGATATTATTGATTCTGTTGGAGGTTTACAATAAACTTACGGCATTTATAAAATGCGTTATGCATATGTATTTCTGCTTTCGAGCGAAGGTCTCGAAGTAAAGCTCTAGCAGTTCCTGCGCGCTCGAGGTATAGATCTTCAAAGCAGATAAGAAGACCGCGTTGTGGGCTTGTTTCTTCGACGAGCGTGTTGTTAAGCTCTCTTCGACTTTATTTCCGCATATGATGCAACAGTATCTCTTGACCATTTCGTTTGTGTCTAAAAATTCCTATGATTGCACGATTTTTCTCCAAATTCTGTGTAGCGATAGCGATTAGAAGCAACAACAACATCTTTTCCTTGGCAAATTTACACAAAAAATATACTTATTGATCAAAACGGGGAATTCTACCGCGGACCCTGTCGTTTGCTGACGTTCGTACTTTCAGGAAGTAACGAGAAAGGGTTTATGTCTACAAACGCATAGGACATCCGTTGTAAAGAAGCACGCAGCAACGTGGGAATGCGTAGGAATGATAACAACCACCAGTGTTTCGCTGTTGTTTGAATTCCTTATGGTTGTAAAAATCTGGTGGAACCTGATTCACTTTTCATTCAATGAATTGTTTTAGTATTTTCTGTACACGTAAACAGGCTGTAATGGGAATTAGCTGCGAGAAAGCATTTCATGGATTTGAGGTACCAAACCAGCTTTTCAATTCTTGATTTCCATCTACAGCTGTGATAAACCAAAGATGAGAGATATTACGAGATGCTTATTTGTAGTACAACTGTTAAAGTGAATCGCTATACAAGTTCGAAAATAGATAAAAATTAGCACTAATGTGTGTCAGTAAGAAGCGTGAAAAACGAAGATCCACAGATCTCGTTTAGTGAAATCAAGTAAGAATACTGCATAGGGATTAATGATTGCTTTTGAGCGTGTACTCGTGCATGGTAGGCTCTCAGCCTGCATTCCGAAAACTTTTACGACCACCTCTGTCTAGAAGGCATGTCTATTTTGTCCCATTGAGCATTAAAATGAACTTCACAACTACTTTAGCAGCGTACAAATCTCTAAACTCTTACCAACCTGGAAAAGTTTCGAGCAAATCGTGAAATAAAGATAAAACTTCCTTACAACACTTGCATCGAAAAGCAGAACAAGAAATAATTTTTGGCAACGACGCTTCAATTGACATGGACTGTGCTTGCGCGGAAACTACGCGCAGCAAAGTTATTGCTGCTTCGTCCGAGCGCGCGCCGAATGGAGCTGCGCGCGCCTGCTTGAGGGCGTTTTCTCGGAGGAGGGGTGAAATTACCCGGCGAAACTTGGTCTGAGGATCGCTCAGGTGGCCACGAATTCTTCTACAGCGAAATCTCGCCAACCTTGAACCTGCCGGGACACTGCCTTTAAGGACCTCTTCATCCAGAGTTTTTAAGTAGTATATTTTGTCTTGCAATTTTTGAGTAGTAAAAAAATTTGAATTATGAATGTTTTGTGAACTTCCTTGGGTGGAGTCGGAGCCGAAAGCCCAGCCGAGGCCCCTTCAGTAACGGACTCGCGTGTCGCGGGACCGAGAGAGAGGGGGCGCGGTTGACATGCACAACGAGAATTTCAATATTCAGAGTCCTGCTACGCGGGTCTTTTGAGCCTTCATTTCCGAGGGAAAATGCAAGGAAGTTCACTGGACGATGCACCAATTTGGTGTACCAAGTGAAGTAGAGTGGACAGAATGGTGTGGAATATTTATTCACACTGACATAGATTAGTTGAAAGCGATCTTCGAGTGTCCCGGTGTGAACCGGGGAGGAACCCCTAATACATTAGGAGGCTCCTTATATACAAAGAAAAGCGGAGTTAAACCGAATGCAAGGAAAAAGTATACGAGAGTACAGTCGAGTAGATTTAGCGGTAAATATAGTGTGCTTGCACAGAAGGTGAAATGCGGTGAAATTTGCGCGTGAACAAGTAGCCACGCCACTACTGCGGGTATTTTGCGCGCGCAATTGGCCGGCGTCACAGTCGAAGCTATTTCTTCACGCGCCAATTTTACCGCATTTCACCTTCTGTGCAAGCACACAATATTTACCGCTGAATCTAATCGACTGTATACGAGTTGGTGCTTAAAAGCAAATGCCGCCGATTGACTACACTCCTGGCGCACAGGTACCACTCACTCTCGAGTGATTAGATACTCAAGAGTGAGTAGCTCACCATTAAGCCTATGGGATTCCGTAGGATATGTAGAATATACATTTCATCAATGGTTGTTGTTACAGAAATCATCAACATTGATATTCCAAGCACAGTCCCAAACTCAGCGAATTCAGAAGGCCAAGAATTTGTGGAAAGATCACAGTCACAATATTTCCAAGCCACTGCCTTTAAGTGCGGTCATTGCGAATCACACATGTAGCGACTTCCGCATTACGAAGCATGTGCTTTTGTGCATGTCAGGATCATTTAGAGAGCTTTGAGTTTCCAAAGCTTCTTATGTACAATTCAACGCTTTTCCTCAATAATGGAAACGAAGTCGCCGCTTTCAAGAAAAATGATTTCTGTTGAGTGCGAAGCAAAGAACAATACGAGCGAGTAGCGATTTAAGGGCAGCAGATAGGTAAAACTAAGCACTTGTAAAAGGTTGCTTGGCCTTGCCCTAAAATATAAAAGTAAAAAAGTTCCACAAGACAGCATGCCTTTCCTGACAAGAAAATTACCCTCATACCCATGTAAGCAAGTCAGGTGTGCGCTCAAAAATGTTTGCGATTTTCCTTTCTCAGACATTTGCCATTGACTCCCGCAGGACAAACTGACCTCATTCGATGTATGCGCGATTCAGGAGATTAGTGACGGGAAAAAAATCGGCACATCTGGGTTTGTGCCGGGACTAAAGAGCGCATGAAAACCGTGTGTTCTGAGCGATATCCTCCGATCAATATCGGGATGTCCTACGGGAATAATCGTAATGTCTTAATCTTGTAAAACCTACTCTTGTAACAGTGGCTACCCGAAATTTCTGTTCGGAGAAAGGGGGGGAGGGGAATTAAATTCTTAAAATTTCAAATTATTTACAGTAAAAACCGATCATGAGCACATGTTTATTAAACACTAACTAACAAACTCGAATCCGCCAGGCCTTGTCAATGATATTTCGTTGTCCGGAAAACAATATCACACGGCATCCTACCGCGAAAGAAGGACCGCAAAAAACGGCGAATGGGATATCATTTGATAGAGTAAAGCAAGCTCTACAAGGTATTTTACAAACCTCCGCGGAAATCTTGCTCCACCTGAAGTTCGAATCCAAAATATAAAAAATTTCAAATACCCAAAAAATCGTATCTTCGTTCATAGACTTCTTAGGGATCTCCAAACTGCACAGGCAAGTACTCTTCACACGAGACATTCGCCTGTATAGTTTGTGGTATCTTTCTATGGCTACAGCACGACCAACAAAAATAGGTCAAAAGTGCGATTATGTCGCGTTTTTCGCGATTTTTGCAAACAATTTGATTTTTCTCGAAACTAGCGTTTGTCTGAAGCTGAAAATTCAAGGTTATACTTCTAAAGGTTCATACTATAGAATCACCCATGTGAAAGAAGCTCAGGATTGCTTTGGCAAAAATATGCCGAATTTCGTTTTCTCAGTTTCCAGCCATGAAAAAACCGGGAAATTTTGCGCACGAGTGTCTCGTATAGGGAGTCCATCCATAAGCAAGTCAGGGTTTCCTAGGACTTTTCTGAACGGAGATACGATTTTTTTTCTTTTTTAGGTCTTTAATGCCTTATGAAATTTGGCTCCTAACTTCATGCAATTCAGACCTGGCGCGAAAGTTCGAGCTTCATTTTGTAGAGCTTACTCTGATCTATCGGTTGATACCCTTCTTGCTTACTTTCGTGCGCGAGCCTCTGCGATATTGCATGATAAAAAACGATGCGACATTATTTTCCAAACAACCTAGTATTTTCGTAATCAGCGTGCCCGCTTACCCTCTGTGCCGACCTCCAGCCTTGTAGGTAAAAGTTTGCAAAAAATCGATAAAACTGATGTCGATCAATGACGAAAAGTAGCCTACGACACCCGCCCCGCCTCAAAGTGTATCTGCAAAATTTGGTCCCTATCGGTTCCGGCTTTTATTATTAGCTACCATATACACAAACATGCAAACAAACAGATGAACATTCAGCTTCATATAGAAGATGTAATTAGCTTTCAACACACAAATTTGTGCTATAATATTAGTTGTCTCACACGTTTTGTCCGTTTTCATTTTTCATCCTATTTAGCTCCCATTTTTCTTGACTCCTAAAAGAGCGCTGGGATATATTTGATCAAGCAGAGTAAGCTCTACAAAGTGCCTCTGAAGCTTTTGCACAAAGTTAGTTACATGTTAAGTTAACACAATCAAAATCTAAAAACTTTCAGAAACCGGAAACTCGAAAAAAGTTCGACACTATACTCAAAAAATCTCTAGAAAGCTCAAACTTGTCACACACATATCATCTATTCTATGACTAGGAGACGCGAGACCGCATTGCGGACATTGTCTCAACAAGTCTCAGTCTGTTCTTCCCTGTTTCCGAGGAATGAATAAACCTGGACGAGATAAATAAAAATCATAAACCTGCTACGTACACAATTAGGCTTGTTTAGGCAAAGTGTGCAATGCGGTCTCGCGTCTCCTAGTTAGAATGAATAATACACTCTTCATCTAATGTTTTCATGCACAGTTTCTGTATTTTTTCCAGACTGAATACTGCGAAAAACAAGAAATCGATACAAGAAATCGTGACGATTCGCTGACCTCTTTTCTCAATTTCATTTGTTAGCCCTTTGAAATGGAAATTAACTTTCACCTTCTAGCAAGCCATTTATAATTATAGACAGTGTAAGTCTCATTGTAGTTCTCTAAATGAGAGCTCTTGGAAACGTGCTTTTTTTGGTGCAAACTGTTGTGATGTAGTCAGATCATCTATAAAACGCAATAGATATCAATTGTCTTTTTAGTCAATAAAGCCGAAGTTTTTCTAGCTTACCGGTACACAATGAAGCGCGTACATTCTAACTCTGTCTCAAGGTTTTCAATTTGACGAAAACTTGAAGGGGTAATAATCAAGTTTTAACTGTGATATTACGTGATGGTTTAATCACGATTGACTGATGTTAACTATGATGATCTTACGACGGCCTTCAGTTCATTTGGTCGTACTCAATTATCAAGCAAGTAAGCAGCAGCTCAGACACTGGAAGCGGGCGAGCCGCGGCCTTGAAAGGCCTTTTCGGCCCGCCCGAGGCCTTATTTTGGGGGCGTGGCCAGATCGCGGTTGACCCGCGGCCCTAATTTGAAGGCGTGGTCTGAGTACGGCCGACCCGCGGCCCTTGTTCTTTGCAGCGGCCGACCCGCGGCTCTTGCTTTGCTTACCTGACAGCGATATGCAAATGAACAAGTTAGTCATAATCTCGTAATGATCATTGACGAAGGTATATAGTTTCTAACAAGAGCGTTGGTGCTCTTCGGTTCTTTCGCTTGGACATTTTAAGTTGGACATGTTTCGCCCTCGCAACAGCACCGTTCCTGCTAGAATCAGGCCAGGTAGGAAGAATGTACGAGCAAGGGTATCACATAAAGCACATTTTAGGAATAGTCGCAAGAACTTTGCACTCTCTCGAACAGCCAAGAAGGTTATTAACGTAACCAGTGTCATCCCTTTACGACTGTATCAGCCGGGGCACAATTCACATGGATAAGGCCGCCAAATTGATACTGGAGAAGAAGAAATGTCATACTTTCAATCAAAGCGCTTATTATGTGAGTAAATTATGAACTTTGAGGTATACAAAATCATAGATCATACCATAGGTATTTTGGTCTCAACCAAAAATGCCGAGGGCTTTCGATAATCAATAAATAATACCAGCCATCTCCGACCCTTCAACATACTAATCCGCTTCTCTCTTCTCTAAACCTCACGCTCCTTTGATCTCTTCCCGTTATTTTCGTGACAACTCAGTGTATGAATCTTTGTAAGAATTCACAAGATCTGAAGTGGCTAATCGAGCCCAGGAAAGTTTTTGATGGGATTGACAATGTGGATGACCCCGTAGAGGAAATGAGATTAAACGCAATTGCAAGCAGATTGCAGGTGATGTGCTGCTTTCTCACATCCAAATAAAGATTAACCTGACCTTTTAGGGCGATATCATCGAGACAAATCAGGAAGCTTGGCCGGACTCTAAAAATGAAAGATGAGGGCATTAATCAAGAAAATCTGCCCAAAGTCGGAGGTCAGGTCAGTGCTTGCATATTTTGCACAGGTAAGAGATTTAATGTACTGCCTTCTAATTTAACTTCTATGAAAGCTTGGGAAACAATGAAGAGAAAAAGGAAAGAGCTTTCGCGGATGAGACAAGAGCGAGCTCAATGGCGGCCACACCTTTATCAGGCCTTACAGAAAGCTCTGTACGTGGTGAAACGAAT
Organism: Cylicocyclus nassatus; assembly: GCA_958299035.1. Lineage (NCBI taxonomy): Eukaryota > Metazoa > Nematoda > Chromadorea > Rhabditida > Strongylidae > Cylicocyclus > Cylicocyclus nassatus. Next base: position 76,582,543 of record CATQJL010000112.1, read on the forward strand.
TATTTAGAATATCAGTAACTTTGACTTCCAGAAGGGATGTCCGAGCATCGAAATACAAGGAGTATGACAGTACGTGGAGCCCGAGTATGTGAGTTGATACATAAACTTGGCTACTTCATCGATTTCCAAATGTTCCAAGAACAGAAAAGGAAGACTGTGGCTGTGCCCCAAGAGGACGTCGAAAAAAATAAGTAATTGAGTTCGTATGTATTATATTGGCTACTTCAGCGTCACCCAAATGTTTCAGAGGCAGAAAAGAAAAGCTTTGGTTGAGGCTGCCGAAGACAACATCGAGATGATAAATAACGAAACATATTTGCGCCTTTGAGAACAATGGGAGCAGAACAGCACAATAGGGATATCATCCTTTCTTTTGTAGATTGTTTGATTGATTCTCCGTTCATGATTGTGACTATTTTTTATGTATATTCACGGAAGATAAATGAGTTGTCATGAATATGTGATGGTTCTGTTGTCTTCATGCGCTAAAAGAATCAGCTGAAATTTCCATTTTTGGAAGTGCTAGAACGATTTAATAAGAGCCAATACAGCCGAGCCGCGGCCCACTACGGGCAAGCCGCGGCTCATTTACGGCCGAGCCGACTGTCCATTCACGGCCGGCCCGCGGGAGCTGCGATTGCCCGGCCGGAACTGGGCCGCGGCTCGCCCGCTCCCAGTGTCTGAGAGGTTTCCATTATTCTTTCACCAGTGCTTCACCTCTGCTTCGCAGAGGTTCGCACTGGCCATCATGAAAAGTATAGATAAACTTACGTAATGATCCTGGCCTTCATCATTCTTTGATGGAGGAGACCGCAAAGTAATTACAAAAATGAACCTTACTTGCTTTGCAACTCTCACATGCATTTGAGCAATGTAAATCATTCGTCACTGTAATTTCGTAACAGACAGACTTACAGACCGACAAATTAGCGGATTATTATAAGTCATGATGATTATTTCATTTTGAACCAAATTACGAAGTTTCCAGTAAGTTAACATTGATGTCTTGTTATCAGACAGAGTGATAAAAATATCACTTCATTTCATAAGATGCAAATGTAAAAGATTATATCGTCGTTCAAAAAAGTGATCAGTGCTCAACTTCCATAGTATGCAATTTCTACAAAGTAAAATTCTCTCCAAACATTTGTACAAAGCTGGTCAAGATAGTCAAGATATACATAATTTAGAGTACCCGATCTTTCAAAACCATACGGATCTGCTCACGCATACACTTCTCACAATAGACTTAGTGCAGTTACTTTCTCTTGCATTTGAAAAATGGGAAAGGCATGTTTTTGCCAAAACAATGCTTAACTGTTTTATAACATAATTTGAGACGCCTAAAACTGCTAAGCGATTACCTTTCACAAGCGTTGGTTTTGAGAAGTATTAAATTTAGCTATGAGAGCCTGAAAAGGTAAAAATCTCATATTTAAAACCTAAATTTGTATATCAACTCTTTGTATAAAAATACAGTAATTGCAATCTTTATATATGTTAAGCAATACATGCTTGAGCAAGTTCGAGGTTTGTGGGATTTGCTTGGAGAAAGGTTTTACATGCTTCCGACTTCCGAAAACGTCTATAAACAAATTTGCAGCTTACCTTGCTCTATCTAGCGAGTATAGTTGGAACCGATTCGTATTCAAATAATTTACTCGAAATATCCAACTATTCGAATATTCGAATAGTCGAATATTTGAGAAAGTGAATTTATTCAATTATTCGAATAGTTGAATAAGTGAAAAAGACCTTCATTTAAATACTCATTCATTCGTGCAATTGAAGAAATGGCTTTTGAAAGCCAGTTACTCGAATATTCGAATATTCGAGCATCTTGGGAACAGTTATTGCGCATATTCGAATGTTCGAACAAGAGAAAAATTTACGTTCGAATATTCGAGTGTTAAGATGTTTATTCGCATATTTCACATGCGAGCTCATTGCAGCTTAGCTTAGCCTACATATTCCAATATTGCAATCGAATCCGAGCATTCGAATATTCGAGGAGATTCAAGTTATTCGTTTATTCCAGTAGTCGAATACAATGTTCGAATTCGAGTAATATGAAACCCGGAAATTGAATAATGTTCGTTCAAATTCTTTTCGACTTTTTCAGTTATGATAATCATTTATTCGATGAAAATTTTCGTTCGTTCATAATAGCGATTGATCTCGAGCCCAAAAAAACCTGTTTGCACAATTTATATGGCTAAAAAGATTTCCGAGATTAGTTAATGCACCAAGAAGGCCAAGTGCCCACCTTCGTTTCATCTTATATATAAAGCTGAATGTCTGGAGTGGTAGTAATTTGGTCGAAACCATCATGTTAATTGAGTTTTCATAACACCAGCTAACCAGCAGCTTCACATCATTTTCTCAACGAAACCACGAATTAACCAACAGGAAACCTCGAAATGCTATCTTGCAAAGCAAAGTCATTGGAGGAGATCGAAACTCAAACCATTCTCATGCTTGCCCGCAATCATTGCACTTTACCAAATTTGCAGTTTGGTCTCCAGCCTTGCACCTTCCTATAACCTTATCTAAGCTGTAAACAAGTAAGCTTTCTCATAGTAAGTTGCAGAATGATCTCCCTCACTCTTCTTAACTTGCAAAACCATCACATCATTGTTTAAAACGAAAAAGTGGTCAGGGGTACTTTTTCATTTTAAACTATGATGTGGTGGTTTCACGTCTGCGTCTCATGAAATGAAGTGCTGTTTTCATTACTCTATCTGATAAGGAAACAATGATGTTAACCTGCTGTTTAACTCATAGTTTGGTTTAGAATGAAACAAGCATGAAACACTCATGGTTTTCTGCTAGTTACTTGCTTGTTTCATAATTTTGTATGACCGATTGAACTGAGTGGCCGTGAAAAGATGATCATGCTTACCACGATGTAACCATGATTAAACCATCACATCATTTGATGGTTTCGACCAAATTACTACCACTCCTGTTTGTCTGTATGTCTGTCTGTATGTCTGTCTGTCTGTCTGTATGTCTGTACGTATGTTCCGAATAGAAAATTCCATTTCTGAACCGATCGGGACCAAACTTGGCACACATACACTTCGGGCCCCGGCGGGTGTCATAGGCTACTTTTCGTCATCGATCGATATTGATTTTATCGATTTTTTGCAAAAATTTGAGCTACGGGGCTGGGAGTTGGCAATAAAATCGACATCGATCGATAACGAAAAGTGGACTGTGACACCCGCCGAGCCCCAAGTGTATGTGTGCCAAGTTTGGTCCGGATCGGTTTAGAAATGGAATTTTCTATACGGAACATACGGCGGAGCCGGGTAAGCCAGCTAGTTTCTAATAAGTGCTGTGAAGACGTCAGCGAAAATGCAAAGAATAATTTGCCATATCTGGACAGAAAATTCGATCTGGACGTAAGAGAAGTTACTAAATGATGCAAAAAAACGTACATTCACACAGAATGATTATGTAAAAAGAGTGGTTTTTGCTCAGTCAACGGATCTTCTGTCAGGGCTCGGCAAAGGTAGCTCGCAAAGCAAGCTGGATATCGTTTTTGGGGGAAAAGCAAAGGGGATATCGTTTCTGCGGAAGAACATAACGCTGTCTTTCGATCTGCTGCCGGTACACTGCCGGCATGCCGCCAGCAAATAAACAAAGGGTTTGTTTACAGCGAAGTGAAGATAAAATGGCACCAAAATAGGTGTGTAGATAGGCAATGGGGAGTTGGGACTATGTATGAAAAATTATGAAAATTTATGTGAACTAAGGGCATGACAAACTTTTTTCGGGGTTAGGTGGCTTTCAAGCCACCTGGATAGCCACCTGAGGTGGCTTAGCGCAAACAAAGTCATATAATTCCTACTCTTTACATAATTTTTTCAAATTTTTTACACAAAAGTAATCTACATCCAATATTCTACAAAACAGCTCTTGTACCTCCCCAAACCCTCTCCTCCCCGACTAGTTATAGCCCTCCAAATTATCTAGATGGCAGCGGCAAAGGTGCTCCAAGCTCGCGGTGGTGCGCGTATGGTATTGTAGTATAATGATAGTCTATGTTACTGAATACAGTGACGTAAGAAGCAATAAACAACGGTGTATAAGTACGACTGAAGGAAACAACATTGAAGGAAATGAGCCTGAATCAGAAGAACATTCCGCAAACAAGGTCGCTCCAAAATCGGGACAAAAACAAAATGCTAAGTAATGTCGTTGCACCGGATTCTGGTGCAACCAACCATCTGTGGGCCGATTCCTGCGGGAGTCAATGGCGATTATTTGGTCCCGCCGCTGAACGCGTGCATTTTGAGTACTCAATGTTATTAGGTTGATGCATAATTCCTGCACCAAAATAAGTACGGATCGCAATAACTCGGAATAATCCTACATCCCAAGTAGGATTCGTTAATCATTAGATAGAGCAAACCTAGCTCTACAAGATAGTGCTCAAAAAATTGCAGCATCTTCGACCCAAGCGAAGATTGAAGCCAAAAACGAAAAAGATCCGAGCACCCCAAAAAAACAAAGAAAAATTTGAAAGTCCGTTCGGAAAAATTCTTTGAAATTTCTAACTTGCTCATGCATTGTTATTTCGCATAAGACATTCCTCTATGCAGTTGCTGTATTTTTATCTCAGCTAGAAATTGAGAAAACGAAGTTTTTCGTGTTTTTTTTGAAACAACGCTGAGATGTTCTAGCGCTGACAGTTGTATACTATAGGACCTTTGAAGCGTAAATGTGAATTTTCAGTTTTTTACAGCAGCTGGTTTACGAGAAATATCAAATTTTTTGCAACTAAGCAAGAAAAATTCGGATGAAGAGAGCTAGATCCGTCATTTCTCGTAAACTAGCTGTTTTAGAAGGCTGAAAATGTAAAGTTTCACTGTTAATGGCATTTACTGTACAACTGTTAGTGCCAGAACATCTCAGCACTAATTTGGCAAAAACATGAAAAACTTCGCTTTCTCATCGTCTAGCTGAGAAAAAACACAACAATCGCATAGATAAATGTCTTACGTGGAATATCTACGCGTGAGCAAGAAAGGAATATTGTAGGAGCTTTCTGAACGAAGTTACAATTTTGTGCTGATTGGTTTCAAGGTTTTCGAACGATGTTATTTAGTTTTCGGCTCAGAACTTCGCATGGATCAAAGCTGGTGCAGATATCTGCGCACTATCTTGTAGAGCTGGGTTTGCTTTATCTAATGATATATCGAATCCTATTTGGGTTATAGGATTATTCTGGGTTATTGCGGTCTGTATCTATTTTGGTGCAGGAATTATGCATCAACCTAATAGGACTACGACGGTTTCGCAGCGACTCTGCATCTCCAAATTTAGCAGAAACTTGTCACTCGCCCGAATTCAAAGAAGGACCTCAATATGCTTGTTTTTACTTTTTTTTTCAATTTTTAAAGTGTTCGGGATTGGCGCATTGCATAGTCTCGGGTAAGCGAGAGTTTTCTATATTGGGATTTGTCGTAGGGCCTTCAAGAAGTCAATTGATGCCTGAAGCGCTGATCTCCTTCCGTTGATTGCAGCCCAACGATTTTTTTGAAGAGTTGTTGCGTAAATTGTTTGCTTCCGAGCCTTTTAACACTTTGTGAAGCCGGGGCTGTTAGCAAAGTAAGGAAAGACAAAGAACGAACTTGTTGGTATCCCTAAGTCAGGCAGCATCTTTAGTAGGCATTCAGCATGTCTGAAGTGTGACTTCCATACATTTCTAAATTATTGCAAAACGACGTACTTACTTCGGAACGTACCACGGTCTATAAGATGGATATCTGACAATCAATTTCAATTTGTGCTGTAATTTTCTTATGATATAGGAAAGCACAGCGGAACTAGCTAGGAGTACAATAGTCTTACCTCTACCCAAAAGGTGACACCGTCATTTGGAAAACGCTTCAAAATGAACGTGCAAGTCATTCCATCGCTTGAACATTCATACCAGCTAGGAGGATTCCCCTGAAACTAGTGGCTTTTCAAAACAAGTTCACTTTGAATTCGCAAAATTCACGAGGTAGACTTTAAATTCGCAAAATTCCGCAAAGCCTTCTTTGACCTCTTCAAAGTCCCCTCACTGCTCCTTTTTTTTCATATATGGATGCTCAGCTTTGAATTAAATGGTATAGCCCCCTCTTTTGACCTAAAAATTTCTTTAAAACTTTCTGTGGACATGCATCGAGTGCATTTTACTTCATGTCTAGATGCTGACTCCACGGAGCCGGCACTCGTCCGCTCCTCTCTACCTTTCTGTCCCTGCACTCTCCCCCTTTCCCCTCGCTCCGTTTCTGAAAAAGGAGGTTGACAGAATGGATAGTAAAGCAGAAATAGAGAGTAAAAGCAAAAGAGGGAAAGCATGAGAATGAACACTAATGAAGGTAAAAAATCCGTGCTTTAGTCCTCTTAGCTGCACACTCTGCGATGAGCAAACTGCGATATTGATTTCATTTTTCCAACAAGAGATGCCAGAAGCCAGAAGCGAGGTGGCCAATCCAAGCAAGCTGCCTATTATTCGATGCAGCATTAAACCTGATTTCGAATCTATATTGCTTAGCGCCTTTGCGGACGAGTTATGAGCAGTTTTAATGCGAAAAATCGTACAAAAAATTGTGAAATTGACCAGTTTGTTGCGCTTTCAGCTCACCTTTAGGATTTAAAGGCAATGTCCAGGTAAATCTGGGCACATGGGTTTTCCGCCTGTAAATTGATGAAGGTGTCATAACTAAGGCACTGCCCAAGGGGCAGCGCAAATAGTTCATTCACGGCTGAGACATCCCTCCCCGAAAACCCCACGCCTGCGCCGTGACCGTAACCCGAAAACGACTTCACTCACTTTAACATTACGTTCGCGCTGGGACCCATGCAAAGTGTTACGGTCACGGCGCAGCCGCGGAGTTTTTGGGGACGGATTTTTCAGCTGTGATTGAATAATTTGCGCTGCGGTTTGGGCAGTGCCCTGGCTAGAACCTTCTCATTAGTTTCCAGGCAAAAAACCCACATGCCAGATTTGCTTGGCCACTGCCTTTAAGAACAGGTAACTTACAAAGGATTGATCAAAATTTGAAGTGGCCAATCCCCGCAAGCCGTACACGTCGGACACTCCATGGAGGGCTGATTACATATCCGCTCTCAGTATCTTCTCATCGGTTTCCTACACGAAGTTATGGCCCTCGATTTCGCCGTGAGGCCGGCGCGCATCATAAATGCTCGTCGCCCGCCTCTACAAACCATGGTGAACGCATAGCGCAGCGATAAGTGTGCAAACTCATAGGACGATCCCCGACTTTTGTTGGCAAGTTTGACTCCTTTTGCTTGCTACTTTGCAATCCATCTCTAATATCTATATTGTTAGCCTGAAGTCCCTAACGCCGTTAAAAGATATCTAAAAATTTCAAAAACTCGTATTTTTTGAGCAAACTCTCTTGAAAATTAAGGATCATAATGGAAGCAAAATTAAAAATGGTGATTAGGAATGCAAGAACCAACAGAACCAAGTAACAAGAAATAGAAAGCCGATACTGACGAATAGAAACATAGTTTTAGGTATGTTAAATGACCTTGGAACAATAGTCAGTATCAGTATCACACTTGTAAGCCAAGTTGTACGCATAACGCAGTGGTAACTGCACAGACTTATAGGACGAGGCTCGACCTCCTTTGTCTGCAAGTTCAAATCCTTTTGCTTGCTACTCTTTTGCAATCCGTCCTTAGTATTACTAGCTGGCAAACCCGGCTCTGCCCGGCCCTGTCAATGATATATTCGTAATCAGCATGCTCACATACCCCCTGTGCCAACTCCCAGCCCCATAGCTCGAACTTTTTGAATCAATAAAATCGATATCGATCGATGACGAAAAGTAGTCTATGACACCCGCCCTTTATCTGCCCGATAATTTCGTATTCCTCATAGCAATGCATAGAGATGTCGAATCATTTTCGTAAATGTACATTTTGTTATGTCTAACGATTGAGTCAATGCTCTAATATTCATTTTACGGTATTTCGATTATGTGATGTTGTTCGAATTATGTTGTCTTATTCAGGAAATAGCGTACGAAGAGAAGAGAGTAGCATGATATATAAGCTCGCTCTGAATTGTCACCTTGCTTATCGCCCATATGCTATAAACTTCTCCATCACCTTCGCGGTCACTTCCAAGTCAAATCATCTGGCGACCACGGCAGGATTTCAACAGCCATTCCCTCACATTTTCCGTGCGGCTGCACCTCCTCCACCATAGTAAGCTCAAGTCCAAAAACTCCTCGTCGCCACTCTCTTCTATCGCTCACTGCCGCTAATCATCGACACAAATCTTGACATCAAGAAAAACCGCCTCAAGAGATGCCAATTCCTGACAGTATAGTTCTTCGGAGACAAATTGGTTTCTTCAAAAAACAGTTGCAACGATACTGTTCTGCAGCCACTGATATCTTCAAGGAGTACCGAACTGAACCATCTCAACCTACTGTAAGCCATTTGAACAACGACGATCTGGAATCTTTCCGATTTGAATTGACGTCCACGAAGACAAACTTATTGAAGACTTACAATAAAATTGCCAAGCTCCACGACGAATGGACAACACTTCAAGACTCTAACCCACTCGAGCAAAAGGTCTTTGAAGATTACATCACGAAGAATGGAGACTATCGTGCAGACATTGCTCTCGCTGTCAACAACCTCGAACAGTTTGATGCTATTCTGAATGTTCTTGACGCAGAATACGTAAAACGGGAACTTCATCCACCCTCCGAATCTGATGGGACACACGCAGAGGACGACGAAGTCCACAGTGATAGCCTTGCAAATCAAAGAGGACGCCTTACTCACCCAGCAACTTCTGCTCCAGATGCATCTCTACTTAACTTTGTAGATGCCTCAATTCTGACAAAATTGGACTTGCCAACCTTCGATGGCAACCTGCTGGACTATCCCGAATTCAATGCTCGCTTTTCAATACTTGTCGCCAACAAGATCCAACTTGACGACACTACGAAATTCTCACTATTGAAATCATGCCTGCGCGGAAGAGCATTACAATCGATCCAAGGACTTTCAATGATGGCCGAAAACTATCACATTGCCATGGACATACTGAAGACACTTTATGATGACAAGGTGACTGTCAGGCACATCCTTTTCACTAAACTGGCACAGTTGCCGCCCTGCGACCCTGAAGGACGCCATCTACCTATCCGGTATAACCAAATGTTTTCTCTCGTCCGACAGTTTGCAAACAACCATGATGACTCCTCTAAGACTGCCCTCGGGGCGCTCCTTCTCAACAAACTACCTTTGCGAGTGAGAAGTCTGGTATATGACCGCACTGCAAACGATCACAACGTTTCCCCATCGGAGTTACTCCACCTATTAACGGACATTGTTCGAAAAGACTCTACCCTGTTCGAAATGGAATCATGCGCGTTTTCCCACCCATACAAGAAATGCGACTCAAGGATTCCATGTAGTACTCAGCAAAATACCTCGGCCACGCAAGATTCCAGGTGAAAAGAAAAACAATCGTAAGTGCCAGTTCTGCGATTCAACTGCTCATTAAACAACAGAGTGTGATGCCTTCCCCACAGCAAAAGAGCGCATCGATCAAGTAAAACGACGGAAACTTTGCTTCAATTGTCTTTCAACTTCTCACAGTACAAGAGAATGTACGTCGAAATTCCGTTGCAGGTTTTGCTCTAAAAAACACCATTCTTCATTATGTTTTCGATTACATCGCTCTCAGACGGCTTCCATATCGCCTAGTCATAACAAGCACACTTCCACGCAATCAACACGCCGCCATAATGTAACGCCTTCTACAAACCGATCATCGAGGCTGCAGAACCATACAGTGCACTTAGAAGAACAGAAAAAAGAGCTTGTTAACTCTTCTTCTGATCCGAAGGAACAGCCAATTGACTCACAAATCGACGTTCCTACAATGCAAGCTCCTGTCGCTTGCTCAACCAACAATGCAACGAATATGACGAATCAGACTGCACTGATGTGCACAACTGTAACACTCTTCAATCCAAATCACCACTCGCATCAAGCGACAGTAACGGCATTTTTTGACAGCGGCTCCAACAAGTCATACATCACCGACGAGATTGCTACCATCCTTCATTTGCCTACTACAGGAACCGAACATATCAGCCTCTCCACCTTTGGGAAAGTCGAATCCTTGGAACTGGAATGCCGAAATCACATAATCGGCCTGTATACCGAAAAGGGAGTCAAACACCCAGGTAAAATCTGTGCCGTTGCTTACTGGAAATCTCCAACGCATTCACATCCCGGAAGGATCAACGGGTAATGCCACCTTTTCTGCCTGCAAACCGTCCATTCTTATTGGAAATGATTATTTCTGGGACATTATATTATCAGAAGACTTCCATCACAGAACCTCAAAGAATTATCGAATTCTGCATACAGCTATCGGAGACATGGTTGTGGGGAGAGCTTTCAAAGCAAAAAATTACACCACATGCACTGCCGTCAACTCCACTACTGACATCGATGCGTCAAGTCCTACGAATCACGAAGAACTCGTTGAATTGGTCAACAACTTCTGGAGACTTGAAACAATTGGGATACTGGACAACCCTTCTCAACAAGATGATGAACAATGTCTTAAACACTTCAACAATACTGTCTACTACGATGAGACACAGAAAAGGTACGTAGTGAAATTACCATAAGATGAATCCATTCGAATTGCCCAACAACTTTTCTCTTGCGTATTCGCGCCTGTGCGCGCAGCATAGGTTTCTACAACAGAATGTTGCTTACCTTCAGAAATATCATGAGATTTTCAAAGACCAACTACAGAGGCAGATCATCGAGCGAGTACCGACCAATGATGTTACAAATTCTTGTCATTATTTGTCACATCATGGAGTTGTCAAGAAGGACGGCGAAAACATAAAAATAAGGTGCGTATTTGATGGATCTGCCAAACTAAAAGGACGTCTCAGTATCAACGACATCTTGCATCGCGGACCAGTACTCCTACCAGATCTCACTGGAATCCTTCTTCGGAGCAGACTCTACAAGATTCTAATCTCAAGCGACATAGAGAAAGCCTTCCTTATGGTTGGCTTACACGAAGACTCTCGAGATTACACACGTTTTCTGTGGTTGAACGATCCAATGAAGCCCATAAGCTCCGAGAATTTAGTCACATATCGTTTTGCACGTGTGCCGTTTGGACTTATTTGTTCCCCGTTTCTCTTAGCTGCTACGATACACTTCCACCTTTCTTCGATTACCGCGAATGTAGCTCGACATCTTCTTCGAAACACTTACGTTGATAATATCTTCCATGGAGTAGAAACAAGCAAAGACGGAGTCACCTTTTACAGGGAATCGAAAAAACTTTTCCTTGCAGCCGGAATGAACCTACGAGCCTATGCGAGCAACTCAAAAGAATTGAATGAGTTCTTCGAACAGAACGAGAAATGTAAAGTTCAACAAATACAGAAACTACTTGGATTACACTGGAACACAGAGGATGATACACTTATCATTTCGTTGCCTGAAACACCTAAGAGCAACTTCATATGGACTAAAAGGAAAGTTTTGAAATATATCGCTCAGATCTACGACCCAATCGGATTATTTTCACCGGTCCTTCTCATTGGAAAATTATTTCTTCAATCACTCTGGAAGATCGACTTATCTTGGGATGAAACCCTACCTAACAAGCAATACGACAAGTGGCATCAAATAATCTCTTTCTGGACAATACCAGAACTAACTATACCAAGATTGCTCATCGATCCGAATGATTTCTCAGCGGATTTCGACATTCACGTATTCACCGATGCTTCAGCTAACGCCTACTGCGCCGTTGCTTATATCGTACAACGTCACACGGACAAACCCACAAGGATATCGTTACTTATGTCAAAGTCCAGGTTAGCTCCACTCAATCAATCCATCACAGTTCCACGACTGGAACTAGCCGCACTGATGATTGGCGCAAAACTTCTCACATACCTCACGAAGCAACTCGACCTCCGTATTTCTAAAAAGTATCTTTGGACCGATAGCATCGTATCTCTTGCTTGGACTAAAAGCAATAGAGATCTTCCCGTCTTCGTCCGAAATCGTGTAAAGATTATTCTTGAAAACACCACAGATGTCATTTTGAGGCATATTCCCGGTGAACTCAATCCTGCGGATGTAGGAACACGAGGAGCTGCAGTTGAGGAGCTGCTGAAGTTTAAGCAGTGGTGGAACGGACCAAAATTCCTCATGGAGAAACCAGAATCGTGGCCCTCAAATTTATTGGAAACTCTTGAAACTAGCAACACAGACACTGCAAAAGAAGGAAAAGGGAAGAAGTCTCAAACGTTTCTGTGCGATCCGCTTTCCACGTCTGTCTTTTTATCTAACAAAAATGACGGTCCTAACAATTGGAACAACATGGTCATAGATGCGTCACGTTTCAGCACATGGACCAAGCTAGTAAACACCCTCGCGTATGTTCTGGAATTCATAACAAATAAGATACCACGAACGACTACGGTATTTGGATATTCAAAGGCAACACGTCTGAATCACGCAGAAATTATTATATTTCGTCTTGCTCAAGCGATGACTCCACCACCCGAGGAACACAAAAAACAACTTCATCTTTTCCAGTGCGCCCAAACTCGATTATGGAAAAGTAAAGGCCGAATAGACCACGCTAATCTACCTTCAGAAGCAATTACTCCAGTCTATTTGCCACGCTTAAACAGGATAACCTCACTTTTTGTGCTCCACATTCATCAAGTCAACAACCATTGCGGAGTTAATCATACCCTGACACTCTGCCGCCTACGGGCATGGATACCTCAAGGACGAGCCGTAGTGAAGAAAATCATACACAGCGACTGCTATCAGTGCAAACGATATCAAGCAAAACCATACGTTCTTCCACCCTTCCCCGTTCACCCAGACAAGAGAGTAAAACCACCTCAATATTCATTCCAGAACACCGGCATGGACTTCTTTGGACCTCTTTCATACAGGACTCAAGAACAGTCCATTGGAAGCTACTGGATGCTTCTATTCACATGTTTGAATTGTCGAGCCATCTACGTAGACACTCTTCTCGACATGTCTGCGCACACCGTCCTACACACTCTGCGACGCTTCTTTGCCACCATGGGATGTCCATCTTGGATTATCTGTGATAACGCTCAATCGTTCAAAACAATCAATCGTTGCTTCACTTCTCTCCCTGAACCTCATACTGATCCAGACATAATACTGATACAGATACATAATACGATTACTGCTCAGAACGACGAATTGAAATGAAATTCATTCCAAGCCTAAGTCCATGGCAAGGAGGTATGTACGAGAAAATGATAGATATCTTCAAGAAGTCATACAAATTCGCCATCGGAAGCAATTTGCTCGACAATGAAGACATCAAGACACTAGCCAAAGAAACTGAGGCTATAGTGAACACGAGACCACTCACATACTATGTTGACGAGTCGAATTACTTGCCATTACGTCCAATCGATTTCATTCAACCGTATACCTTACTCAGCAGCATTTATCCAAAGGACCAAGAAGACGACTGGATACCGTACCCGACAACACACACAACATTGCTGGCGGAGTGGAGTCGTACAAACAAATTCATTTCCAACTTTTGGCAAAGATGGACCACCGAATACCTGACCACACTGCGAGAACACTACAAGGACAAACACAAAGAACCCAGGTTACACGAAAATGCCCCTCCAAAAAAGGGAGACTTTGTCCTCATACACGACCAATACTTAAACCGCGGACAGTGGAAAATGGGAGAAGTGATAGAATCCAAGGATGATTATCGAAGATCAGTTGAAATACGCTTGCCTTCAAAAAGAATCATAACACGTCCGAATAACCTCGTCCACAAAATGGAACTAGATCCGGAGCAAACAACGAACCTCCGAGAAGAAAACCGATCCGCCTCCCCCTCCAACGAAAAATCGCAATCGAGACACCCAATGATGACCAGGTCAAGAACAAGACTACAGGCAAACAATATCCTTTTATGCCTTAGTCTGCTTTCCTCACTTGCAATTGTGAAACCTCAGACTATACTCGGATTCTACAACACATCTATAGAAGCAAATCATAATCGATGTCCAGAAGATTTTACTGTAGAAAAAACTGTACTGTACGCGACTAATTGCGTAACCAGAGGTATTGCTATCGCAAGGATTAACAACGATGGAAATCCTCTATGTTGGTTTCCTGTTTTGTGTCCGCTAGGCCACATACGATTCCAAGCCAACTCCTCAACATTGTGTGGAAAAGAATGCAAGTGCCCTTCTTGGACATCAACATGCTCTTTCAGTGATAGCTCTTACACAACGTTGTCGTACCTCGAACAAGTACCATCCTTTTTCCTCCATTACCAACCCAATTACGTGTGCTCGTTCAAGTCTTCCACTTCATGCGATTCAATCAAACGATTGGGATTATTCAACCAGGTACAGCTCTACGACGACACGCTACTTTTAGTGGAAAACCTAGTGATAGACATACGCGACTATATCGACAAATACGACTTTTTATGTATAGACAAGAAAGGTTGGAAGCGACAAGCAACAAACTTTGTCACTGGAACATCACAATTTTGCAAAAGACACAAGTGCAGCCCAAGAGCACGTCTATTTTGCGCCTACGACAATCCTTTAGCATTGCTTGTTCTCGATGCTACATCTAACCTAACTATACCGATCAGAGCTTGGGGCTCCATAGCGAAGACGTACTATGGATATCCCACTAAGGCCGTGAACACCAATAATCATCAAAATGATGCCATCGTTACCTTGAATGCTGATGCTGTGACCACAACTGACATACAACTCGTCACAAATTGCTCCAAAGGAGGACTGTTTTTGGCCATCAATACCAAATACGAATTCGTGGAGGCTTGCATAGAACAATACTGTGTTTTCTTTCAGCAAGTACCCACCTACGACATAGTATTCCCAAACTCGATCGTCCTGTACGACTACACTGTCACAGTCGCTGTCTGGATCAACTCAAAATCCTACACAAGAAAGGTACACTGCAAGGCACATCCAATATGCGAAATGCTACTATGCTCCTTCTGTCTAGAACGACTCTACAACACACAGTGTTGGACACTGACTGAGATGGCTCTCGCTTTCGCAGGCGCATTACTCATTCTTCTCATATTACCATGGATACTTCTTATCATAAAGATCGTCGCCTTTTTCCTAGGAATCATACGAAACCTCTTGAAGTGCACTTATTACTGCATGAGAAACGTTTTACCCGTGAGACGCCAATCGGAATTCCAGCCATCACGACACAACTTTCCTAAATACGTCAGCAAACGGCAACGAATCAAGAAAAAATTGCTGCTTAGCCTTCTCGTTTCGTTGGTAAAGTTACAGCACACACGAGGATGCTCACAAGTCACCTCTATCGCCGCTACCGAGAAAGTTTGCGTCGTTTTCAATCAATCCGAAACATGCACCTTTGATGAAGCCACAATTATGACACTCCAGCCTCTATCGCAGGAGACATGTCTTGCACTTAAAGACCATCAAGGCGTTGTGCTAGCAACACTCTCCGTCAAAATTGACGGCATACGTTTCAAGTGTCACAAAAACATCGAGTTTTTCACTAGAGATCATCAGTTGAAATCAGAGTCAATCCACAGATGCTACCTGGCTGGCAGTTGCCAGGAAAACACATGCGACAACACTTCACCGAAGGACAAAGTAAAGGAAATCTCGGACACAGCTAATGACCATCCAGGCTACACATATTGCTCGTCCAGCTGTGGATGTCTTACTTGCGAAGGTTGTTTCATGTGTCAACCTAGTTGCCTATTTTACCGGATCTATGCTACACCTACGAGCTCTACGATTTACCACGTATTCACTTGTCCTAGTTGGGAGGTAGTCGTAGACG
Organism: Cylicocyclus nassatus; assembly: GCA_958299035.1. NCBI lineage: Eukaryota > Metazoa > Nematoda > Chromadorea > Rhabditida > Strongylidae > Cylicocyclus > Cylicocyclus nassatus. Next base: position 76,598,485 of record CATQJL010000112.1, read on the forward strand.
CTGTAGTGACACTTCGCGAGGACGGTTCTGAGCCTTCATCTACGGTACTGAAACTGTATCCGGGCCAAACTAGCCTTTGGAATCATATGAAATTCACTCTCACAAGTACCATCAATCCTCAATTGCCAATACTTTCATCCACGTTCATCTCAACAGGAGAAGAAGTTTCCATCGTAGAACCCGCGCATAAAGGGCAAATGACACCGAAAAGTGTAGGCCAATTACAGTGCCCCTCTAAGAGCCACGCACAGGAATTCAAATGCACCTTTGCCAGCAAAGCATGCACATGCACCAACGGATTACAGAAAGCATCTTGTGTATGCAGTTCAGGAGACATACGCAAACTTATGAAAACCTCCCCATTACCTCAGTTATCCAAATCTTATGCAATTTTCAATCGGGATGGAGAAGTATACGCAAAAACTAGCGTTGGATCTGTATTGCAGATCCAAGTTGTTGCGGAAAACATGAAAATCTTTGCACAGCAAACACATACTACATGCGAAGTAGAAGTCAGTGATCTCATCGGATGCTACAGCTGCATTGCCGGAGCTGAACTGCCCCTATCATGCAAAAGCAAAGGAGGAGATACATTAGCCAACATCTTGTGCCCCACTGAAAATCAGTTGGCAAGATGCACGTTGAATGTATTTCTGAATAAAATAAAGTTTCATTTTAACACCTCCGCAGTCTCAATGAAATGCACCGTCAGCTGCCCCGGAGGAAGAACTGATATATCCGTTTACGGCCATTTGCACTACATCAGTAACAACTTGATCGAAGAAGACTTACACGTGGACAGCGAACAGAGCAAGGTCTCTGAAGACATCTCATACTTGAACACGCTTGGAGACCAAGCCATTGATTTCTTCATGAATTTTATAGTCTATCTTCCTAATCTCGTAATTCGAAATGTCAAAATAATTCTACTATGTATTTTATGCTGTTTCTTTTGTATTCTTTTAGTGTTATGTAAAAGAACGCTATGTTTTCGCCCTCATCCCAAACGCCATTAGCTCACCTTCCTCGTGCGGAGTGTAGTGTAGTGTAGTGAATCATCTTTCCTCCTAGCTATACTACTTTTCCGTAACGCTACAGAAAATGTTGAAAAACATCCTTCCTCCGAAATTCTCAATTACGCTTCATCACGAAGTACAGCTGAGTCAATCGTAAAATTCCTCTCAAATGAAAAGATGATTAAGCCTTTCCTATAAAGACCACGGCTGCTCCTCTCTTCGCGTGTAGCAACACGTCGAAGCTCCGATTCCCGACAACCTCAACTCCACTACACGGCGACCACGGACTAACCAGGCCCCACAACTGAAGCCCACGACAATTCCAAGATGTCCGCCACTTTACGTCAACAAATCAGCTTCGCCAAACAACAACTTCTTCAAGCCATAGAAGAGGCAAACCGTGAGCGTATAGAAATTTCTCAACTTCAGACTCTTAACAATGACGAGCTACTCAACACTTACGAAGGCCACACGTCTGCGCATGACTCACTCCTTCGCACATATAGTCGCCTCTATTACTTATGGAACGAATGGCAGAAGTTGATACTAGTGAACCCGCAAGAAAATCAAGTACTAGAACAGTACGTAGCCACACATGGCAATTTCCGGCAGACATTGGAAGATGCCGTCGATACACTTCAACGATTGGATCAAGAACGACCGCTATTGGAAGGCGAACTCAAGCGGAAAAACATCAATTTTGAACCCTACGGATCCGAAGCCGACTCGCTATCTTCGGAAACCCCACACTCCCAAGAACATCTAGCAGCAACACTTCCACCTACGCCCACGTCACAACTGCATCATCATTCCTCCCGCATTCTTTGTCGCCGCCACTCTATTTGAAAGGTCATCTCCAAGTATCAATAACTTTTCGCCGGGGAGTTTATCTGCCCGATAATTTCGTATTCCTCATAGCAATGAATTGCCGAATATGAATCATCTTTTCCTCCTAGCTATACTAGAGATGTCGAATCATTTTCGTAAATGTACATTTTGTTATGTCTAACGATTGAGTCAATGCTCTAATATTCATTTTACGGTATTTCGATTATGTGATGTTGTTCGAATTATGTTGTCTTATTCGGGAAATAGCGTACGAAGAGAAAAGAGTAGCATGATATATAAGCTCGCTATGAATTGTCACCTTGCTTATCGCCCATATGCAATAAACTTCTCCATCACCTTCGCGGTCACTTCCAAGTCAAATCACGCCCGGCCCTGAAGTGTATGTGTGCCAAGTTTGGTCAAATCGGTTCAGAATTGAAATTTTCTATTCGAAACATAACATACGTACACACATACAGACAGACAGACAGACAGACAGACAGACAGACAGACAAACAGACATTCAGCTTTATATCATACTCTATAATAAAGCGCAGGGGGGCCCATATGGCTCATGTGTCTGTCGCTATGTCTCAAATGCACCCAATGCATCCAAGATGTTTGTCACCCGAAATGTTGACTGGAATGCCCTTTCGTGTTCAACTTCCATGGACAGTATATTGACTAGCATTACTGTCACCAAATGACAGCACGTTTCATCACAAGTCGCGTATCAGGATGGGTAACTTTGGTATCAGTTTATTTTGGTCACCGATCTCTATAGCTTAGTTGTAGAAAAGCATCGCTTCGTAAGGTTATGCATCAGTAGCTGATGTGATTTTCTTCATACAGCTCTCGATTTTGATATACAAACAGCCGTACGCAAAATAGTGGGATTTTGGGCCGCATTATAGCTAAAGGGAGTGGGACAGTACAGGAAGGCCTCCAAGGAAGGATTTGTGAGTGGAATTTTGAGTTGAATTTTAAGCATTTTCAAAAAGGGTCTGATGAAAGGAAGAGGGGGAATGGAATTGTTCCTTCTAAATTTGAAAATTGAACGGTAGCCAGAATCTATCAACAGTAAAATTTGGAATTTTCTTCGAGAATTTGGTAAAGGATGTTTTGAGCAGTAGGCGCGATTTGAGAAAGTGAAGAAGAGGGTGATCCGATGTCTCATTATGAGGAACTTTATCAAATGTGGAGCTTTTAGTAGAGCTGGAAAAGCCTGCACTGTAGCTAAAATGTATGTAATATTCTGTAAAAAGCTGAAACTTGGCAGAAAGCTTAGGGATTTCGATGAGCAACTTTGAGGTAGCGCACGCGATCAAGGCGACGTCAGCAAAAAGAAAACCCGAAAAGTAGGACAGGACCGAAAATGTAAAAATATTTGAAGAACTTCTATTTATGAAAAAGCTTTAGAATAGAACAGATTTTCGCAGAAAGACTACTGAAAACTGTTTGATTATTTCATTCGTGATCTATTCCTCGTTTATTCGCAGAAGTAGGGAACTAATGGGGGAAGAGGGCTAGAGGGCTGGAGGCAGGGGAAGGGAAAGGCAAGATCCGCTTAAAACCATAGAGGCAGGAAACCCGCACATCGTAATGAAGTTCACGTGTTTCGTACAAAGGAGGGTGCGGAGGCTGGAGAAGGAGCGTGAGCAGTGGTAGGGGTGGGGGAAGGGAGAGAGAAAGGTATGGCACAAATAGAAGAAGCCTGGAGTGCAGTCGAATTAGTGGCACACTTCCCGGGAAAATTTCTAGCATAGACAGGATTTCGAAGCTAACGGAGCTTGCGCGTGCAGCTATTTGAGCCCAAGTCAACTAAGAAATTCTAGAGTTTCTTGCGAGCTAAAGAGCTGGAGGCTAACTTACTACTTTTCAGTGCCTGAAGAGTAGTAAAGAGTAGTAGGAAATTATGCGTGCCAGCAAGGCATTACACCATACTTTTTGGAGATTTTCGGCTGCATTTTAATGAAACTAAAGCGAACGGGACAGGCTAGATAGGCCCGGAAGGAGAGCTATGTTGACAGGAAAATATTGTTAGCGGAAATTGGATCGTAAGCATTGAAAGAAGGAAAATCTCAGAATCTTGAGAATTAAACGGTGGTTAGAATCTCAACATTGAGAATTCCATATTTTCTTCGAAAATTTAGTAGAAGGTGTTATGGTACCTGATTTGCAGTTTCTAAACTTTGAAAATTAAAGGTGTTTGAAATCTCAACAGCGAGAAGTTTGAATTCTGTTCGAAAACTTGGTAGAAATTGTTATGAGCAGTCGGCCCGTTGAAAGCGGAGATTAAAGGGAACTCTAATGTAGTACTCAATATGTGGTTTAAAGGTAAAATCGCGGGCATCGTTTGGCTTTCGGTAGTGCGAAAAAGCCGGCACTTTGGCCAGCAAATTATGTGATACTCTGTAAAGCATTAAATTTTGGCAAAGGTTAGAGACTTCTCATGAAAAACTTGAAGTAATGCAGTTCTAGCAAAAGCAAAACTTGAAAGCTAGGGCTAAACTGGAAGAGCAAATATTGAGACTATCAAATTGTTATGTATCATTCCTATTCTCTTCTTCTATTTTTCATAGAAGTAAGAGATTAATTTGGGAAGGGGGGGGGGGGGAGGGAGAGATCCATTCAAAACTCTATAAATGGCAGGGAAATTGCACACGAGCGCAACAAAGTTTACTGTGTGTAGAACAGGGGGGTGGGAGATGGGGGGGGGGGGGGGAAGGTGGGAGGATGGGGGGAGGGGGGGGGGGGAAGGTATTATGGCACGATTAGAAGAAACCGCAGAATGCAGGCAAGCATGTAGTGGCACATCTCCCAAAGAAAACCCAAGCATTCAGAGGATGGTGGAGCTAAGGTAGCATGTGGCGTGGAGCTACCTAGAGCTCAATTTAGCTTAGAAAAGTACAAGATTTCTGAGATAAAGGTAAATTACTACTATTCGCTGCTTTCTACATGAACTATGCGCGCCTGAAAGGTTTTTGTTATACTTTCGGCTACGCAAAGATATAAAAACAAACTTCAAAAGTTCTATCTCCTGAACCCTTCATACCGCTTTGAATTGGTATAAGATATAGCAGTGGCGTACCGCCCCCTCCCCCCGAGAACGGGTCGTGAATTTTTTGAAAGTTACTTGCATAAAAATAAAATTATAAAATTAAGGGGTATAAAATTGTGCAAATGACTTGTCTGCGCTTGTAAATGATTGAAATAATTTTGTAAATTCTTTAAAAATTTGTGTTAGCTTTATAAAAAGTTTTTCCCGAGGGCGTGGTGCTGTTCGTTAGGTGTGCGCACAGCGTTCCCTTGTAATTTGAGGAAGAGAATTTCTGGCATTATGGCTAACGGAATAAGTCATTTTACACTTTAACTGGTTGTTCTACAATATTCTGATGGTTTGTATCTCTCTATATATAAGGCAGAAAATTTGTATGTATGTGGACATTGTGCAGCTTGTGCAGGGTGTGCAGGTTGTGCAGGTTGCGCAGGGTGTGCAGGATATACTAACGGTGTGTAGGGTGTGCAGGTTTTGCAGGTTGTGCAGGGTGTGCAGGATATTAACGGTGTGCAGGGTGTGCAGGGTGCGTGGTGTGTAGGGTGTGTAGGGTGGGGAAGGGGTAAGTGAACATGCTGATTCGAATACATTATTGACAGGACCGGGCGGAGCCGGGTTTGCCAGCTTGTTGTCAACATTTTATGTTTTGCATTGCCATCTTTCCCCTACTACCAAAAAATAGCAAATTCTGTTTCTTTCACATAAGACCTATCTAGCCGGCAACTTGCAAAAGTTGGGCTTGCATGGTAGTCGTATCCACCACCGGTAGCTGATTGGCGACCAACACTGCCACCGCGCTATTCGCACCGCTTGTAGCAACACCGTCAGTCATCACCTTAACGGTGAACATGGTGGGGACCTGCTACCTTTACAAGCTACTTAGAAGCTAACACACACCAAAACTTGCTTATCGATTTGCTTGGAAGATGCCGCAAGCGATTGTTCCGTCGATCGCATCTTTGTTTCGCTTGCTTCACGATTTCTCAACATCGAAGAGACGTCAAAAACGCAGTGGCAGTGCGTGCTGTCGTCATCGAAGGGCTCGATCGGGCGCGGGCCTCAACGTTTTGCGGCGACCAATGCGTTGTCATGAGCAGCATGCCCTTCAGTTGGACACGTTGTGACCCCGTCTTTACATTAAGACATATCTCGGAGGTCTACGTACGGGTCAAGAAGCGTGTCGTTGAGGTAAGCGTTGCCATGTTAAAGCACCGTCCACCCAGATTTTCGACTTCCACGTTTTTGTCTTTCAGGGCCTTCTCATGCCCCTGATTCCGAGTATGAAGTCGAAATGCTCGAAAACTCCGAAAATCTCCGTTCCGAAGAATCCACAGGCCGGCTTCCCGGAACGGTGATTGGATGGACGCGCACAAATGGGCGGCCATGGTTGGGGAGGGGCATGGATGGGGGTCCTCGTGCATCTTCGCTATTCCAAAGCGATTTTCTCGCTTCCAAAACGGCATTTTGCGCCGTAACTTTGGCATTGGATTGATAGGGGGCCCTACTATTATACGTTGCCAAAAGCTCAACACCTCAACTTAGGGTGGACGGTGCCTTTAAAAGGATTGCACCAACTTTCTCTCTTTATCTTTGTTGAGCTTACTTCTTACCAGTGCGTCACCTCTGCTTTACAGAGGCTCGCACTGGTCCCATTGTCTGCTAGCTTTACTCATTCCCACAATAATGGCATTGAAGCTCACCGAGCTATGCAGACTATCACGAATGATTTGTAAACAACCACTAATTTCTAGAGCTTTTTCATGTGAGATCGGTAATTTCGCGTGGATGAAATCTAAAAAATGCAAATGCAAATCGGTTTATGGACTTCCTGTGGCTTGGTAGTCCCCTCAAAAACAATAATTACCGTGGGCTACATCTCTGTGCAAAAACCTTCACAAATGATCAGGTAAAACCTTCACTAATTGAACATTTACACAAACAATTCTTTTTGGCGCCGTTTTCGTAAAGTAATTAAATTTTGATCATTTTTTGGGCTAAAGTCCAATGCTTGCACATTCACTTGTCAAACACATCCATTACTTTTGCAAAAAGAGTAATGGATCAATTTTTTTCCAATTTTGCTGGCCAGAAGCCAAGTGGATCCATTTGATGCGCAGGTTTTGAGGAACACTCAATGGATCCGTTCGCGTCTTTGTGCTGGGCTTTCATGCTGCTAGCATGCGCTATGCAAAATTTGGGCTCAGTACGTTGGCTGGAACATGCTCTACGAATTTCGTAACGGACAGACGGACACACACACACAAAAAGACGTAAACAACTCTTAGCCCGTTATTATAAGTCATGATCACTTGCTTCCTTCTATATTGCTTTTCGACAACGCGACATAGAATGCCGCTCATAATTCCTCAGAGAAGTAGCCGGACTAAGGTACACTCCCGGAGTGCGCTGCAGTGCGCCGGAGCGATGCAGCCTACTAGAGTGCAGCGGAGTGCGCCGCACATTACTAGAGTCTGTCGGAATACGCTTCACATCGCCATATCTCGCTTCAATGGACGAATTCTGAATCCGAGGACACTGTTCGATTCAGCTCGGTGAAGCGCATCATATGGTATGCGGAACTGCCACAAACTGTCGATGTACTGTAGTATACGGTAGGCAGTGAGTTTTCGCTTAGTTTTGCGCATTTTTGTTTGGTTAAATCAGTCAGTGTGCTCACAACATCGCCTGATAAAGAGTCTTTAGACTTTGATTGATCTGTTCTAAGTCCAGTTCAGTGTATTTCTGATGCACTGATTGCGGTAATTACATTCATTTGATGCTCAAGGCATGCGCAAGGATCTGCGATGTAAAGTCATTTTAGTTGTGCTCTAAACGTTGCTTATTGCTGTTTTCACGTGTTGCTCGTCTTAAACAGAAAGATCGCATGTCGCACTGGCCATCTGGAACGAAATAGCATTATCGAATGCGCCTTGATGAGCTGAGTCCTAAACTACTTTCCTTATTTGATTGATGGTTCTCCAGTTGAAGTTATAGGCGTTTCCAAACTTCGAAAACAATCAGTGTTACACCAACAATGCGGTACAAGGATCCTTCATTATGTATCTAATAAAATTATTGCTCTGAGTACAGTGGCATGATGTTGTGTGTAACACACATGCCCACTATGTTCTTTCGAATTGGTCTTTGAAGTAATATGCAAACGTGGCTCAATGACTTTATACTTCTAACCGCTCATATCTTCTCTCAGAGACTCGTTCAGCAATTAGAGAAGTTAAGTATCCTTATCAAGAAGCTTTGTATATGCATTTCACCAAGATCGACAATTGTGATCCTAAGGTCATTTCCTATTCCGCAGTAGGTGATATTCATTAAGACGTTATGCTGTAGACTTCAATTGAAGCTGTTACCAAGCGCTTGCGTGATTTAGCATATTTTCGTGAGCATTTTCACCAAAACATATCGCAGTGCGCATTGTACATGAAAAGTTTTACTAATTATTTTTCAGTAGAGCTGCATCCACATAACATCCTCGATAGAAAACCACTTAAAAGCTTTTTCTCAAAGCCGAAAGAAATAGTGGTGAACTTTGGGAATATGCAAGGTCTAGGAATTATCAATTAACCGTAAATCTACAGCAGCACCCTAGAAAGCGAATTTTGCGTTGATACTGTAACCTGCATGTCATATTGCCCATTTAAGCTGAGTTTCGCGTTGATCTGAGGTCTTCACTTCCGTTCTGCGGACGGGTTTATGCAATTCGCAACTCAATGCTTTCTCTAGATGGGGGATTCCCTTAGACATAACGCAATAGAGAAGCCCTTTAGTCTCTAGTAGCAAACGAAAAGCGCAAGAAGCCTTTTGCAGTGAATGGCTAGCAACCTTTGGAGAAATCCGTGTGTGTCTAAATGTCTACCGTAGCCGTACAGTAAGAAGCTATCTTGCAAATAAAATGTGATTTTCATGATTACCAGGTCGGATAATCCCTATGGGCAGACTTTCCGAGAAGATTGGGACATTTGATTTCTTTTCTCGTTCCTCGCTTCTGAGCTCGCCGCAGGTTTTGGCTGGAATTTTGATGATCTCGATTCGACCTGAAACTTCGCTCGCAAAGCTTTTAGGACCCACTGTTTACGAAAACCCATAGCTATTCTGCACGAAAGGGTTTTACTGTAATGCAGTAAGCGGGATCTGGCTAAGTCACGCAAGCTTCAAGTTTGCCTGCCCTTTTCGCCCATCTGCAGGCGAACTTGCATGGGCGTTATTGTAGGTTAGAGTCTTTGTGAACAGTACAGCCGTATCATGTTTTATTTATGCCCCCATCTGCACTGATTCCAAATTATGACCTTGCGAAATCACCTTCTCGTAAATTTTGTCCCAAATCTGAAAATCGTGTATTTTGTCGAAATCTGTTGGGTTCCTCACGTACGAGATGAAATTGATATCTGTAACCAGCGCGTTACGCACTTGTGATACATTCCGACAAAAAACGCGTTTTTTAGATTTGGGACAAAATTTTTGAGAGCATGAATTCGTAAGCTCATAATCTGGGAAAATGTGCAGGTGAAGGCACAGCTAATGCATGATCAGGCTGTGCTGTTCACAAAGACTCTAATTTGCAAGAACGCGCAGGCAAGTTTGCCAGGAGATGGGCGAAAAGGGCAGACATACTTGCGAACTTGCGTAACTTAGTTAGGTCCCGCTTACTGTAACTTTACAGTCAAACTCTTTCGTGCAAAATAACTAAGGTTTTCGTAATTGTAATCCTAACAGTATTGTAAGCGAATTTTCAGATAGAATCAAGATCATTAGTATTTTAGCCAAAACCTGCGCCGAGCTCAGGAGCGAGGAACGAGAAAAAAATCAAATGTCCCAATCTTCTTAGAAAGTTTGTCCCTAGGGAGCATCCGACCTGCTGTTCATCAAAATCACATTCGATTGGCAAGATAGCTTCTTACTGTACGGTTAGTAGCCCAAGATATAATGGATGTCCAAAGAGTCACTGTGGTACGCAACACTCAGTTATCCTCGTGCGCACTTAAAGTTCTCAATCTCGGACCTTCATTTTAGTCAGCACAGAACATTGGTCCCTCGGTCTATAGCAAGGTGATGGGAAGCTTGTACCGATTACGCGACTCATTACGGCATAGAGTTAGACAGAATAGCGACCCTCAACAAACCTTGCAAATAAGTTACAAGTCCTTACCAACGGCGCCGTTCCCTTGTTCTTTTTACAGAGAAACCGAAACTACCCTAGATGCTGACAGATTCCAAATTCTTTCGATGGAAATCTATAAAGTCTTGAAAAGGTCCGAACACGACCGCAAGACCAACTTGACACAGTACGAATGGAAAGGCTTCAAAGAATTATGTGAATGTGTTGAAAAGCACTCTATACGAATATCTGTAAGTGACAAAGGAGGCGAATTTGTCGTGATGCCGCAGACTGACCAATAAATCGCTGAACTACATTTAGCTGATCCAACAGTCTATAGTCCTGCCTCTAAGAAAGATTATCAGAGCCAATATAGAAAACTAAACGACATTTGAACTAACGTGGGAATAAGTGCTGGCTTAGATGAACGGTTTGTAGGCAGGAAAGTTAAATTCTCCGAGGTGTCCAGTTTTTTATCATCTGATAAAAACGCACAAAATTGCATCGCACGATTTACGCTCTATGTCACCGGAAGCCTTTGAAATTCGACCCATATTATTCAAGTTGTTAATCCAGCAGTCCCAATACATCAAGCTCAGTCGAGAAACTCTTGGAACGGATGGCTTCCTTACCTTAGCACCCAGATCAGCTTATCCGATGGTGTTTTCCATGTTAAATGGTATCGTAAAGGAAGCTGTAAAAATCCTTGGTCCATGCAAGATCAGCTCACCCCGCAGAAATGAAAAAAGCAGTAGTCCATAATATGATGAAAACTGCTTCGACGGTGTGCACGGATTACGAAGAGCGGCTTGAGTCACGAGAGCTTGCATTACAAATCGCACGCAGCAATGGGTATGTATTACAAGAACATCAACGTAGATTACGTACGTGTTCCACAAAGCATATCTGAATGCAATGCGGTAAGATCTCTCTTTGCATTCCCTTTATACGGACGAAATTAGTAGGCAGATTAAGCAATGCATTTGTAGAGCCCAACTGCAGAAAGATGTAGTGCTTGTTAACATCCCGAACAGTAGTTTGAAGAAGCAGTTGGTGCGAAACAGACTCTATGATAATGAGTGCATGATGGAGCATTGCATAGTTTGTCCTTACGGTAGTATAGGCGATTGTGCAAAGACAGGTGTGGTCTATGAATTAGAATGTCTCAGCTGCCAAGACTGTTATATTGGAGAAACGGGTAGAAATCCAGGTGTACGGTTGAAAGAGCATTTAGCGAACAAAAGACGAGGGACTCCAACAGCACCATTGGGACGGCACAAGATCGAAGCGCATTGCGGAAATGATTTCGAGGTCAAATGCACGATACTGACATGTGAGATTGAGATTTGCGCCAGAAAACTATTTGAAGCAGCGTGGATTTCTGTCAGAAACCCTAAGATGAATGTCAGAAATAAGTGCTTGTCTATCAGCAGTGACCTAGCTCCATACATATCATTATGTGAGCTTAGCGTTGCACATAAAAGGACTAGACTCACTGGGTAACACTCAGTGACGTCCGTTACGACCAAATGTGCGGGCTTGTCGCTAGCCGGTGGAGTCGAGGTTCGTTCGTTTCCGTCTTAGACTAGGTCTAGACTGACAGAGTGGGAGGAGGCGCTTGAGGGTATGGTGAGCAAGTCAAAGAGGTTACAATCCGTTTTCAGACCTCTGATGACGACGACATTGTCTAAACGTAAAGTCAGTAAAAATTTTCACCACAGAATCTAAAGGCATAAACTACTGACACGGTTGGTACACAGTTTTCGATGAACATGGATTTCTCCAAAGTTTGCTAGCCATTCACTGCATTACAGCAAAAAACTTTTTGCGCTTTTCGTTCGCTACTAGAAACTAGGGAGGCTGCCCTATCGCGTTATGTCTACGGAAGTCCCCCATCTAGAGAAAGCGTTGAATTGCGAACTTACATAAACCAGTTCGCAGTACGTCAGCGGAAGCCTTAAGGTTCCTTCATACTACGGAGCATGACGCGGCGTGCTGCGGCGCACGCCGCAGGACGCAGCAGCCTGACGCAAACGCGCGTCGCCGGTTATAGATGTATATCTATATTTGCTGCAGGTTCGTGTTCTCCGAGAGTGTTTCCTTACGGCGAGCGTCTTAGGGCTCCTTCATACTACGCCGCAGGACGCGGCAGCATGCAGCGAGAATACGCTTATGGCAGCACACGCTGTCTATCAATGTATTTCTATATTTGCTACTCTTCGTGTTTATCGAGTGTTCACAGCGAAACTGTGCTGCCATGGGCGTATTTTCACTGCGAGAAGCATACGCTGCGTGCTGCCGCGTAGTATGAACGAACCCTTAAATCAACGCGAATTTCAGTTTAGGTTGGCAATATGGCATACAGGTGCTCACGAAAATATTATACTTACTATACACAGCTAAATCACCTGAGAGCTAAGTAACAACGTCACTTGCACTCTACAGCATAACGTCACAATGAATATTGGTCGTTATAGAATAGAAAGTGACCTCGGTTCACCCCTGTCAATCTTGGTAAAATGCATGTCGTTAAAGCGTCTTGATAAGGATAGCTATCTTCCTCAGTGGCTGATCGAGTCTCTGAGAGAAGTTATGAGCGGTTGGAAGTATGGAGTTATTGAGGTTTTACGTCTGCATATTATACTTCGAAGACCAATTTGAAGGACCATAATGGGCATGATGTTGTGTGTATTGACTACAAAGAGCAAAAACTCTATCAGATACACAATGATGGGCCCTTGTACCACTAACTCTTGGTTGTGTGACACTGATTGTTTGCGAAGTTTGGAGACGCCTATAACTTCTACTAGAGATTCAGCAAATATGGAAAGTAGATTACGAATCAGCTCACCAAGGCGCATTTGATGACACCATTTCGATTCAGTTCGCCAGTAAGACATGCAATCTTCCTAGTTAAAACGAGCAGCACGTGGAAGCAACAATAAGCAACGTTTTCGAGCACAACTAAAATGACCTTACATTGCAGAAATCCCTGGTGCACTGTGCCTTTAGCATCAAATTAATGTATTAGGTTGTAACAGAATTGATGCAGGTTTTTCGCGCACCTTTTCAAAATGTTAGGGAAAGTGTTTTCTCAGAGAGTTTTGCAAATAATTTGTGTTGTAGAGCTGTTCAACGTAATTGGAACTCGCTCATTATTGATAGGTTAGGCTGAGGCGGTATGTGGCTGCGGTGTACCCACCGCACATCGAGATATTTACGTGTTGTTATTGCATTGACCCTAATGAACTCGCGGCATATACGCCAATGTGTATAGGGGAAACCTTTGTGTTTTTCTAATAAATCGTCAACGACTCAACGCGTTACACTACAAATTGGGAAGCTCTTTTTTTTCAATTTCTTGTGCATTCTTTCGTTTCAGTGGAAGTGAATTTGTCCAGAAGTTCTGAGCCCATGAATTTAAGAAACCAAATCTCGAAATTTTTTCTTTTAATATACCTGGCTCTAAAATTTCTAAAAACAATCGGAATTCGCTGCAAACTTACATAGTATTTTTGAGTAAGCTATGTTACAAAATGCATGTTGAATCATGTTTCTGAAAACAGCGGCGCACTGCAGCGCAATCCGGCGATTTTTTGATGTATGATCGGTATTGTATAACAAGAAGTGAGTTACTGTTACCTAAGAACAAAGGTTCGAATTGCATGCAAATACTTTGCAACTATTAGGGGGTGTCCCAGAAGTCTTTTCATTTTTAAGTTCTCGCTGTGATAAGTCATATACTTCTTATCTAGATAGCCATCAGGACACCATTCGATAGAGCAAAGCAAGCTCTATAGGATGGTGTTTGTGCTTTTGCACCAGTTTCAGTCCATCTCAAGTTTAAAACCGAAATCTAAAAAATTTCGGATGCTCGGAAAACTGAAAACTTGTCTTCGTTCAAAAAAATCCTAATATTTCTTACTCACTCAAGCATATACATCTCATATCAGACAATCATATGTGCTATTGCTGTATTTTTATTAGCTATAAATCAAGAAGACGAATGGGATATCACTCTGCAATGACCGTGAGCGGCGGCGTCTTGCACTGCTCTTGTCAATAGTTTTAGTTTCAGCCATTTTTTGTCATAATTTCTTGTCCAGTCTTTCCATTCTTCTCTTTTGTGCTCTCTACCGTTTACTCATTCTCTCTTACGGCTGTGAATTTATCCAGTTCTTTGTCTGCTTTTGCCCTTTTCGTGCTTTCGTGAGACTATCAGGGTTGAGCGTAGGGTCAGGCGCGCCCGACCTGGGAGTCGTACTGAAGGTAAGGCTGAGGGAGTGGGTAGTGGTTAAGAATCGAATTTGAGAGATACCACGAAGATGAAGAAGAAATGCGTTAGTCCGGGGATACTGCAATCATCTGAAGGAACGATGGTCGTGTACAGCATATGCTTGTTTTCAAGATCAAAGTTTTAACCAAATTTCAAGTCCTCATCCCTTACTTTGACATCTCATAAAAACACCAAGGAAGTTTACTGTGTATAGTGGGTATCATTTCCGTAAATTGCAAGCCTACTCCTAATAATAGTGACATGAATTACGGTCCGCGGCTCGGCCGCACTCCGGCCACGTCCACAAATTAAGGCCGCGGACGGGCCGGAAAGGCCTTTTGAGGCCGCGGCTCGGCCGGTCCCAGTGTCTGAGTTACACATTGCACAAGCTTGGCGACCTACCGTAAGCAAAAATCTATAACGATTCGTGGAATTTGGCCTCCTACTGTGCCCAAGAGAGCGTTTCTATATATTAGAAGATGCGCCGCGCCAAGTTGAGTCGAATGGTGCCCTTGGATTAAGAACTTGTCCATTCTGAAGCGAGATACGGCCACGCTACGATGATTTTTTTTTAATGCGAGCGGTATTATAATCCCCCCCCCCTCCCTAAACTGGATCACTCTGAACAAATCTTTGTGAAAATAAACAAACAAATGAACAACAAAAAAGATGAATTTATTGAAAAAGTTTTTGTGCTATTTTGAATCATGTACAGTCACATAGCACAGCCGAGAGTTCTTTGGGAGGGACTAAGGAAATTTTTTTGAAAGAGAGAACGTGGTCTTAGCTTGCTTTGAGCAATCGCGCCCAAAAATTTCGCAACCTGATGGCACAACTGCAATTGCGTTGCATGGTATTCGTAAAACAAGATTCAGTTCAAAATAATCCTTGTAATTATGCATTGCCAGCAATTTTGACCTAAAAGAAGGCGACTGCCGCCGCGTCACATTACGTAGCGGAGTACATACACGGCGGCGCAATCATCAGTCATAATCATCTTTCTTCTTTTGAGCATTCAGATCTGTCAAAACGTTAGAATTTTGCAAAAATAACCATACTTTACCTTTACTAGCTTTATTACTTTTCAACAAAACAACGCAAACGATTAAGAAAAGGACTTCAGGCAGGAGCATGATTATAATATTTCGAAAACTTGTCATGATTTAGCGATCTAGATCAGTCAAAGACTACAACGATGCCGATGCCCTAAAGTGACAAACTTGATGGGTATCATGCTCTAAAAGCTCTAAAAACCATCGCCTACTACAGTTTCCAGTGTTTCTCAACGTCTAAAAAGCGTGATTTTCAAACACGATTAACTTAGCCTTCAAAAAAGTCAGCTTTTTTATACTCATAACAAAGTAATGTTTTCTACAAGTTTATGCTACAAATCAGGCTTCATATCGCTTTCAAACAGTAAAGTAAGAAGTGCTGCCAAAATTTCAACCGACAGTTTTTCACTTGAGTGTTTCAACTCCTCGGGTTAGTACAAGACAGAAACGAGTCAAATCAAACTCAAACACTTACTGTGGAATCTTTGAGGGTTGACCTCTCGAACACAAAACTTGGGTAGAAAAGCTTCTTCGGAAATAAAGTTAATGCAGGCGCAACCCCTCAAACGGTCAGGCCGCCTAAGCTGTTGAGGGGTTGCGCCTGACCTTATTAACTTGCGTTCAGTATTCAAAAATCGCCCGTTTTTAGTATGAGTACTGAGAGCAAAGCCTCTTCTTAAAATTTGGAGACAAACACTCCACCCCTGTAAAAATTATAGCTTTGAAAAGAGGGCTATCCAGATCCGAAATTTGCCGTCAAGTTGCGTGTGGTTGTGCAATCGCAGAAAGTGAAGCCTAAGACTTTAAAAAATAGAAACCTACAGTGCTGGTCTTCTTCAAAAAAATAACACCTGAGGACCCTGGAGTGAAGGTAAGGGGTCGTTTAGGGGCTTTCATAGGGGGGGGGGTCGTTTTTGAAGGACTTGTGCCTGACCTCTTGCTCAACCCTTGTCAGTATCGTCCATTTTCGGCTAATCGATTAAGATCATGGCGGTCACGAGGTCCTCTCAGTAGGGCTCGGCATAGCTGGCACCGGTTCAAGCTGGATATCGTTTTTAGGGCGGAAAGTAAAGGGGATATCGTTTTTCCGGGGCCCGGGGCGGAGAAGTGCCGTAGGAATGCCGCTGGCATGCTGTCCATTAACAAACAAAGGCGTTGTTTTCAGCCAAAACGCATAGTATGATACCAAATTTGATGTGTGCATGCGCGTTGAGGGACCCCAGCTATGGCCCAAAAATTTATGAAAATTTATGTGAATGAAAGCTGTGCTGAACTTTTTTCTGAATTAGCTGACACCGTGCCAGCTGGGTGGCACCGACACTTTGCTCACATAAGTGAGCATAAATCAAGAGTCATCATACTTTTTTACATAGAATGTATCTACACTGTGAAAGTTTACATACAGAGAAGAAACAATTTCATAATGTTTTATTTTCAGCGTTTTATAGCCATTTGAAAATTACTTGGTCTGTTCCGCAGTCGAAAAATCCGCTTTTTCTGATTCCCAAAATGTGATTCAACCACTTAAATCAGAAAGCGAAAAGTTGTTAATCAACATGCATGAAGACCCTACCACATACTTTTACATAACCTAAAAATAATGACAGGTTTTCAAAACGGGTCAAAGGGGACTTCGTACGAAAATTTCTCGATCAAACGGTACTTCGTTTTGAAACTTCCCTGGTGCCAGCCCGTGCCGAGTCCTGCCTCTCAGGCTTCCTCTCGCGCTTCTAGCAAGAAAGAGAGCGACCGTCGTAGTTTAGACGATGTCTCGATGAGTGCCACGGAGGGACGTGAGGTTGCTTCGTTGCCTGTCACTGACCTCATCGAAGCAATTTTAGCAAAAAAAAATAAGGATATCCCGTTGTAGCAAAAATGGTTTTAGCTTTGAAAAAAAGATTCCACAGGTTGTGGAACAGAGAAAAGAGGTCGTAGCACAGTTATAGCTGGTTTACCAGAAGCTTTGCCTACTTTACCCCTGCTGGAGAGGAAAGCCGAGTTGTAGAGCGCAGTGTGGCAAGAGTATTGGATCAATTACAGGTCGACTGCTGGCTGACTGAAATCTTCAGGATGGACCGATTGAGGAAGGACCGACCAAGGCTGATAAAAGTCGTGTTTCCCTCGCGCGCTTATTGGATGCAGGCGTTAGCTAATGCTCATAGACTTCGGCATTCCGATTTGTCTAGTGTGTACGTGCGGCGTAGCATAACATCCGAGGAGGCCTTGGATTACGATCTTCGTCAACAGGCACGTGCACGTAATCAAGGTAAGGCCAAAAAGAATGGGTAGTTTTCAGAGGTGAACTAAGGCGAACCTCTGAACTACCCAGGAGGTCGGGGCAGGTAAACTACTAAATACGCGAGGTCAAAGTGCACTCATATGTTTTCTTTTCAATTCGTCTTGTGAATAAGCTTTAGCTACTTCATGCCTTCGTATGGTTTCACTCTCCTGACATTGTCTATTACAGAAACGTGCTTAGCATGAAAATTTCAAGTGCTAAAATTCTATCTGATCTACCATATTCAATATATCGCTGTGATCGATCGTGCGCAGGATCAAGCGTGGGGTGTGGCACGCCACACCTGGGGGGTCTATTGAGGAGTCAAATGGGGAGGGGGTCGTAGTTGGGTAATCTGATAATAGTGATAGCATGATATTCGTATCATATCCATAATTAGCATGTCAATTAACCCCTGTAGACAAAGTTTAAGCGAATTCTGACGACTCAAGATACCAGGTTACCTAAGTGAAATGGTTGTTTTCCAACATGATTAACTTTGTTTCAAAGGTGCATTAGCTATCCGTTTTTGCACTCAAGACAAAGCACTACTCCTTCTTTGTCCATCTCAAAAATCCCGCTTCAAAAGACCCCCAAACTGTGAAATTAGAAGCCAACCAAAATCTCATTTTTTCCATTTTTCGCTTTTAATGGCTGTGCTTTCACCAAATATTACTCAAAGCTAAGAAGACAAATCAGGCTCAAAACACTCCTTCAAATCTACAAGGTTTAGGCTATCGATTCATATGAATACTATCCTCTAAAAATGTTTTTCTGATAGTTAATGGGGTGCGGCACACCCCCTTAAAAGCTGCGGCACCCCGTTAACTATATCAAAAAACATTTTTAGCAGACAGTATTTATATGACTCGATAGCCTACACCTTGTAGATTCCATAGGACTGTTTTGAGTCTGATTCGTCTTCTTAGCTCTGAGTAATATTTGGTGAAAGCACAGCCATCAAAAGCGGAAAATGGGAAAAACGAGATTTTGGTTGGCTTCTAATTCCACAGTTTGGAGGTCTTCTGAAGAGGGATTTCTAAGGTGAGCAAAGAAGGAGCAGTGCTTTGTTTTGGTGCAAAAACAGATAGCTAATCCACCTTTGAAACAAAGTTAACCATGTTGGAATTTGACCTCACTTAGGCAGCCTAGCATCTTGAATTTTCAGAATTCGCTCACACTTAATCTACAGGGGTTAATTGACATGCTAGTTATGAATATGTTGCCCATTATGTTTGACAGGACCTCAAGTAATGTTATCTTAAGTGTGTAGTTCAGGGGGGGGTCTTATTAAGACAGCATTCAGGGGGGGGGGGTCGTAACCAGCGATCGTGCCACACCCCTTGCTTGACCCTATCGTGCAGTAGAGGGGGTGGCGTGTGCTGCCTAATCAAGGATATTTTGCTCGTTGAACGTCTCACGTTTCGTAACAGAAACATTTCTGATCTTTTATGCTTAAACATTTTGTCGCCTGTTTTAAATCGTTCTTTGAAAATCATTTTGGTTTATCGCCCACTCTCTTCTACTGCGATGTATGACGAAGAATTAGCTACACTGTCTATGACTTGAGTTCATCGCCGTTGAGCACGATCATTCTTGGTGATTTCAATATTGATTTTGAAGCAACGCATGAAACCGCCCATGAGGGGAAGTTTTTGTCGTCTTTGCTGCATTGTGCACCTTTGCGAAATGTTGCGAATGCAACAAGAAATCATTCTGTTCTTGATTTGATTTTTTCGAGTAGAGAAATTGTCAGCAACGCTGATATTCTTCCGCCTTTTGGTGGTCCAGATCACAATGTCATCCCATTTCGAGTCTCTTGGACGTCTGTGATGCAGTATTTCTCCCTTAGCCTGCTTTGCAAATGCTGACTACACCGGCATTAGCAATGCCTTTTCTTCTATTGATTGGATGCAAGTATTTGTGTCCGCACTATGGACGTTGATGATCTCTATGGACGCTTCTGTAAAATTGTCTACGGCATTTTCGCGGACTTTGTACCCTTTCGGTTTGACAAACGTCAATCGCATGGCTATCCAAAACATATATGCAACCTGTTGCAGCAAAAGTCCCGTCTTTTTGCCAATCTACCTCATCCGCTTGTTGATGATACATTTTAGAAAAGTATGCTTACACATTAAGCATCATCTTATAAAGTATCTAGCCAATAGGGAAAGAAATCTTGCTAAGGCTGGTGCGAAGAAACTCTATGCTTACATCAAACTTTGCAGCAAAGGACAACAAAAACTTCCGTCCCTTTTGGATAATGGCAACAAACTTCTCAAATGTGATGAAGAAAAAGCTGTTGCTTCGGCAGAATTTTTTGCTGGGATCTTTACACATGGAAATGATAATGGGAATAATGTTAACGCAATTTCTCCATCCACTTCGTATCCCGTAATCTTTCCAGCTGCAGTGATATTCAAATATATCCAGATCTTTTGCTTAAAGCAATGAAAAGGCTAAGAGCAACGGTTTCCGTCACATATGATGGAATTCCTCAAATATTTTAAAAGGTGCCCGTTCTCTATGCTCCCCTTTGACATTTATTTTCAAAGCATCCCTATCAGTGGGTCAGGTTCGTAAGCTATGGAAAAATGCGTTGATAACTGCATTTCCGAAAAATCCTACTTGTAATTCTTTATCCAACTTTCGTCCTAAGCGTCACTCCGCCTTGTGGTAGGATTCTCGAAAAATTTGTCAAGGAGAAGCTAGGAGATTGGGTACACAAAAATCATGTGATACCTTCAGAACAGTATGGATTCCTACCTGGAGGAGCTACTTTCTGACTCACTTTTTGATTGGATTACTGCAATTAATCAAGACAAATCAATTGATATCATTTATTTCAATTTATCTAAAGCCTTTGATAGAGTCTGCACTGCAAACTGCTACTGCAAACTCTTATTCAAACTTGAAGAAATCGGAGTACATGGTAGACTACTGGCATGGATTGACTTGTATCTCAGTGAACGCAAAATGACTGTACGAGTCGGAAATGATTATGCGGACGAGTATGTTTGTAATAGTGGTGTTCCTCAGAGTAGGATTCTTTCACCGCTTCTTTTTCTGATCTATACCGCTGATATACCTGCCTTGTTAAAACACATCCAAATATCCGCATACAAACTTTTGTAGATGACTTGAAAATTTGCCTCGTATATGCTATAAGAAATGAAGTGGCTATTCTTTTGTACTTGACTCGGTAGTTGCTTGACTGCTATTGACTGAGTGTTGGTGCTCGCCGTTTGGTAGATACCAGCCACGCGGATTGCCAAAGCCAACCTCAAACTTGGGTAATTAAACTTTATTAGTAACTATAAAAATCATACAAACAACGTATAAATACGGTAATATGTGAGTATTACAGTTATATGAGTATAGAGGCGGAATACTTGTAAATGAGTTCGTAACTGAGTAGTAATAAGTGAGATTCGGAGAGTAAGTGAGATTATATGTGTAAGGCACCAAATAAATGAGCGATTAAGTGAGGAATAAATGTGAGGTTAACAAATGAGATTACAGGATGAGTTAAATGAACTGTAAAAATTGTAAGAAGCTCAAATGAATCACAGGCGGGCTCAGCGCTATTTATACGCCTCGCAGATAAAGAGAAGAAGTTTTTATGAAGGAGTTGAGGCTAAGCGCGAGTTGCCCTTTATTCATCGGAGCTTGAGAAATAAAGCGCATCTATTCAAATTAGAAGCAAACATGCACTTTAAGAAGCTGAAAGAAAGAAGTGCAAATTTTCTAGCTACCAAAAATGCACTTCTTGGTTAAGATGAGTAATCGTTTGATCATAGTACAGTTTTATGTGTCTAAACAAGATTTTTATATGATATATAGTCGTTAATGACGACACTCCGGTCCGGCGCTAGTCCGAGAAGTCCGTGTCATCCGTGTCGATGGTCATGGGAATAGGCGGGTCTTCTTTCTTTTCCTTTTCCTTCTTGTTGTCCCCTGGTTCCGGCTGCACGTTATCAGTGTCAGAATCCATGT
This sequence comes from Cylicocyclus nassatus, assembly GCA_958299035.1. Classification (NCBI taxonomy): domain Eukaryota; kingdom Metazoa; phylum Nematoda; class Chromadorea; order Rhabditida; family Strongylidae; genus Cylicocyclus; species Cylicocyclus nassatus. The sequence continues at coordinate 76,620,105 of CATQJL010000112.1, forward strand.
AGTCAGTGGTATATTCTGGAGTCCTACCACCATCTTCATCTTCATCTTCATCTTCTTCGTCGTCCTCCTCCCATGGGTTGCGGGTTTGTGTTGGTTCATCATTCCCGCGAAGGTAGCGAGGCTCTTCTACTTGTTCATCATTGCGAGGCTCTTCTCCACGTTCACCTCTTGCGAATCTTAACAGTAGTGTGGCGTGTTCTACTTCTGTTTCGTTGCGATCTGCAGGTACACGTGGCAACTCCTCTTCCGCAATGAGCAACAAGTCTTCGAGTTCGTTGCGCTTCTTCACGATAATTGCGAGCGTTCGGTCCAGGAGCTTGACGTCTTCGACAGCATTGAACATGTGGTTCTCGTGTCTGATCTTGTCGACAGGCAAATGACGGTCTTGCCATGCTTGCCATCTTTTCATATCTATCTTCCCCGCACGAGCCTTCATTTGGTATAGCTGCTGCATGTAATGGTAGTTTGTGGCCACCTGGATCGTCTTCGCCTGCCGCTTCTTGGCTTCTTCTGCGAGTTTCGCATATTCGTGGAACCTCCTCATAGTTGGCAGGGGTTCATGCTCTTGCAAGTGTTCGAAGCGATCAAACTGCTGGATAATCTCTGCCGTTCTGTAAGTCTGGAACCGGAGGCTCTTCATTAGACTTTCCAACTCATCTTCGATTTCCTTTGCGGAGGAGTCTATCCAGAAACGAAGATAAGTGAGAGGACGGTGATGCGTTTCCCATGCCATTTCTTGAGATCTGGAACTAAGTACAATATAAATGCAGTTATTCTTCTTGAAGCTCTCTTTCACGTTCTGGCTATGAATGGATGTATACCTGATAATACAGAGAAAACAAGTAACAAGATAGCTTTCCTTATCTCGCTCCTTTTCAGTGGGTCTTGTTATGGCTTTCTTTTGCAACGTGCACGCATAACGCACTAATGCAACGAAATGGAGCCAGAAGCACAGTGCGAAGCAGCCGTAGCAGTTGTTTGAAGATCCAAAGAAAGCAGCGTATCCCACATGCGGAGAATATCACGTATGTCAGAGCCAGTAGGATTAGAAGAATGGCGGTAACTAGTAGCGCTGTCTTGTACCATTGCGCTACAACGTCGATAATGTGACTAAAGTCTGGCCATTCAGTCTCGGATATGCTGCTCGTGCCTCCTTCGACCCACTGCGTCAATATTGATTGTCCTGTCTGTGTGAATTTCAGGATACCTCCGAGTTGAAATTCAGTGGGGATAGAGCCGCACGAAACCGAGCATTTCATGTAAATTCGGGCAGAGTTGAAGCTGAATCTTAAAACAGACTTCGTTCCGTCTTTGGAGCAGCCGACTGTGAAGGTAGCTCCGTCACATATCACTTCTGCCTGAACATCACGCGTTGAGGTGCAAGTTACTTCTGCCATCGCGCCCTTTGCACACTTGTAACAGCCTTGGAGATCGGCGTTCTCGATTTTGCACACTGCATCCTCAACTATAACGTCAGTCGTAAAGTTACCTTGTACTGTCATGATTATTTCTGCCGTCACCATGTTCGCAATGCTTGCTTGCACTTCACCTTCTTGACCTAGCTTGAAAGAGACTGATGAGAAAACTGCTGGCAAGACGTGGTTGATGTTGTTGAACCAGGATGACAAGCTTACATTACTGCACTTACAGTTAGCTTGCGATTCAGCTGGGAAGCATGTACAGTTCTCTTCGAATTGACACTGAAGTTTCTTGGCAGCTGTTCGATTAGCGCATCTGAGAGGGAGTCGAAACCGATAGTCCCAGAGTGCTGTTGTATTCCCATCAGAAATGAACGGTCGGTTCAGCAATGGTATTGGCGGCAGAGTGATTGATGACAAGGTGAAAGTGAAAAATTTCCACATAATCGGGACGTTTGGTTGCATATGTAGAAGCCCCGTGAATGCACCGGAATTACGCAGGACTGCATCAAAGTGCGATAGTTTTATTATCGCAGCTTCACGCCAGCGGTTGCAGTGGAAGATTTCGTAGATCTGCGGAGAAGTAGGAGTTACATAGATGCGATAGAAGAGACATCCCGAACTCCAGTAAAAACAGTCGCAACCTGGTCCTCCGCAAGACTCCACACAGGCTGTGCTTCCTGGAAATTCGTTGCCTTCCGCTAGCTCTGGTATGATGCTGGTGGAATTGATTGATGCACATTTTTCTCCAGTGCAGGAGCCCGTATGTGGGCATCGCTTGCTGTCCACTATTCGGTACATGGTGTCACGCGTAAAGGTGTCCGTCTCTGGCTCACATGTGAGTTCCAAAGCTTTCCAGAATACTCGGATCTCGTGGACTGTAGTCCGGTTCCTTGTCAAACGAAAGCAAGCCTCTCTTTTGAACGGATTTACCTTGAGTATTTCTGAGAGCCGTAGATGACAGACTTGTCCTTTATCGGATTGTGTGCATACGCTGGATTTGTGGGAGAAGATATTCACGTATTGACATCCATCCGTCACGATGATAGCACTGACCAGACACGCTATGGCCAAAAGTTCTATCAGATCTCTTCTGAGTCGTCGTCTGGTTCTCTCCTTTCTGCTTCTTTTGAACAAGCAGCAGAGAGCCTTGCTCACAGTGTTGAGGCATAGTCGTAGTAGAATGCGAACAGGTTTTCCTACGACTACTGGCACATAGAAAAAGACGTAGCATCCTGTGAGAAGGAAATAGAGTATAAGTGCTATCGATATGATCGCTCCCACGGGCCAGCATTCCGGGTTGGAAAGGATGTCCGTACATAGGAAGCAGGTAACATGCTCACAAAAGGAAGCCGGAGGACACGTCAACTCCACAATCTGGATCGAGTTGTTCCTCTTCATTTTCCAGTGCACATTCTGTTCGTGTACCAGCACTTGAGGAGGAAAATGAACGGTTTCCAAAGCTTGAGGAAGCTCGAAGTATTGACAGAAATTGTCGGCACAGATTTCGTAGGGCGTATGGTCCTCGCTCCTTATTTCCACACCGCCAGCAAAGCATTGAATGTTCCGCAATGAGTTTGTGACCACCCAATTTGTCGGGTGTGCCAAGGATGGCAGGCAGAGAAAGAGAATACTTGCGAACAGTGTGAGCGGAGGAGATATGCGATATGATATAGATATGCGCAGGAGGAAAGGCGCTCTACGTTCTTTGTTGTAGCCTATTCTTTTGCGAGGCCTCAGATCATATCTCGTTCGAGCCGGTTCTTCTTGAGCCTTTTGAGGTTCCTCTTCTTGGGTTTCTTGCAGTAAATCCTTGGTCTTTTCGGTTCTGTCTTCCAATTCGAGAGGAACTAGAAGGTTCACCGGCCTGCGAATTTGCCTCCTTGATGGAAGTATCACCACAGCTTCTCTTATCTCGCCATCTGCTCCGGCTACTAGTTCAGTGATGCGTCCCATTCTCCAACAGTGCCTTGGCTGCATAGGATCGGTAATCAAGACGCAGTCACCTTCTTGAGGAAGCGATGTGGATTTACTGTGACCCACTTGCAACTTATGTTTTTCGCGGAGAGAAGTAAGGTATTGCATCCTCCAGATGTTCCAAAATCTTTCCGTAGCTTTGCAAGAGCTTTCTAGTGCGTCGATAGTTTGCTGTATCGTCAAGGCAACTTCTTCCCATTCGTCCATAGCATCTCAGAAGACCTTCGTAGTCCGGCAATATGTTCAAATGAGGCATGCTCGCGGTCACTTCTGGAGTACAGAGCGCTCTCTGGTGCACTAGAATGATGATCTTTCCAGCGTTCGAAACTTCTGCAACGCTAAGCTCCTTATGTTGAGCAACAACGAAATCATCGAGGAAGGTGGGTGTCTGAACGTTGAGACTACGTCTCAGGATTCTTTCCAACAGAATGTTAGCGAAAGGAAGAACTCTGGCGACGATCCTTTTGATTGTAGCGTAAGGATGGCCTTTGATTCGTTTAAATATGTTTAATGGTTGCTCCTTCGGAAGCTTTGCTACGAGTTGGGCCATCAACGGATCGGGAGATTGGGCGGTAAGGAACTTTTGTTTCTTGAACTTCTGGAAAAGTCTGCAATCCTCAGCCCAGTCCTTCGGAGAATCTAGCAGGAACGGAGGTCCTCTCCACCAAAAGTGGTTTTCCAGCTGACTCTTATCCAGTCCTCTTGTTCCGCAGTCCGCTGGGTTTTGATCCGTAGGTACATGCCCAAAATACACCTGTATATCTTGGCTTATCAGGTGATCGCTTATATCGTCGATTTCTCGTAGTCTGTTGTATATCATCACTCCATCCTCTTTGCGCGGCTTTCCTTTGATCCAATAATAAACGATCTCGGAGTCGGTGAAGACGTATACATCATGGATTACGACGGTTGAGCGTAACTGCGTCACCACAGAATTCAGCAGTCTCATCGTCAGCGTGGCAGCATTCAACTCCAACTTGGGTACTGTGGTTTCATACTTGAGAGATGGGAGTTTCGCTTTCGCCATCAAGAGGTCAATAGTGTTGCCGTACTTCAGATATACGCAGGCAGCAATGGCTTCTTTACTGGCATCAGCGAACGCGATAAGGGTCACGGATGTGCTTCTTTGCGACGAATCTGGGTAACTCCTTGGTGAAGTTGTTGATTTTTCGGCATATGTGATGCCATTCCTCCATACGATCACTTGATAATGGAGTGTCCCAGTCCACCTTGTCCTTCCAAAGTAATTGAAGGAACACTTTGGGTTTGTGGAGCAGCGGTAGCATCCATCCCATTGGATCATAAACAGAAGCTATTGCGCTTGTGACTGCTCTCTTGGTGAGGATTCTCGGTTCGTTCATCTTGCATGACAAAATCAGCCGATCTATGAAGGAGTTCCATGGGATTCCAAGTATTTTTGTAGAAACATCCGACGATCTGTCGATCTCAGAAATCTCGCTTGCAAGCCGTTGATTGTTGCAGACGAATTCGCGGATGTTCATGCTAAGCTCTTTGAACATGCTCTTGATTTTCTGGTAACAGCTGAGTGCTTCTTCAACCGTGTCTGCCGTGACCATCAAGTTGTCCACATACAGGTTCTCCATCATCTCCTGTACTAGCTTGAGATCATCTTTGTATTGGTCCAGATGATAATGCGTTGTAGCTGCGAGTAGGAAGGGTGAAGCATTTAATTCAAATGGAATCCTCGTAAACCTCAGGACTAAGAGGTTGCTCTGGGTGGGTGGTAGAGTACAGTCTCGTAGCCACAAACATCTGGCCGCGTCGCGATCTTCTTCATGAAGTCTGACTTGTAAGAATGCCTTTTCCACGTCAGAAATGATCGCTATACGTTCAATCCGGAAGCGTAACAGCACTCCGAATAATTGCGGTAACATCACTGGGCCTCGGTGCAGGACATTGTTGAGAGAGTAAGAATCTTTGTAATGAGCCGAAGCATCGTACACTACTCTCAACTTTGTCGTCTTCTTATGCGGAGTGATGACTGCCTGATGGGGTAAGTAATGTACACGCGTCTGTTCCGTCGGACCTCTGGGAACATACTCCAGAATGTTGCGCCGCAACTGGTCTTGAAACACTTCATCGTATTGTTGCAGCGTATTCGGATCCTTCCGAAGTGACTTCCACAGATTCGCCAGTCGACGGTACGCTATGTACTTATTGTCCGGCAGTGTCGATATGTGTTTTTTCCACGGCAATCTGACATAATATCCGTCTTCGCGCCTTTCTACCGTCTTGATGAAGTCTTCATGGACGATGTTGTCAATTCGAGCTTGCTCATCATTCTGCGACTGACCGAATTTCTCGGTGCCTGCTGCTTCCAAGGACCAGTACTCTTCCCAAGCCTCTTGCTCTCGCTCTTTCTCGGCCTCACTGGTATCCTCCGCAGCCATCGATACGGTATTGACTTCTGTATCTAGAGTCCAATAGCCATCCCACTTGTCTTCGTCTTCAGATTCGGTAGTGTCCTCTGGAATGGCGGACTGGCCTGATACCAGATATCCGAAACTTGATTCAATGAGGTGGAGGCCGGACGGCAGACGAACATGGGTTTTGTCGTCGTTGACAACGAATGACCACATGCTGTCGCATCCTAACAATATCTTCGGACTGCATGTCTTCGGACTTGTCATATCGAACGAAATATTATTCTGCCGCATAAAGTCTGCATCTTCATCGGAAAGCAAAGGCGCCTCAAAAGATCTTGTCACGATATCGTAAGTGAGAAGGTCCATGGTAACTGGCGCTCCTTTCACATCCCAGGCGTTTAGTCTAACAATATCCGCAGCCTTCTCTTGGATGGAGTCAGTTCCAAAGGTATGGAGACGCAGTTTTTCTTCTCCAACTTTCGTAAGGTGCAACTCCTCTGCCAATTCTCTGTCAATGAAGGATGCTTCTGCTCTAGTGTCGAAAACTACGCAAATTTTCCTCAACGTGTTGTCTTTTTCGTTCAACGCCGTCACTTCTCCAGTCAGAAGAAATGTTCGATGTTTACGGTTTGAATGGAGTTCGCAGACAACCGTGTCGGTAGCAACCTCATCATTTTCGCGTGCCAGGTGATTGACTTTCTTCGTTGACTTCGTCTGTGAAGTCTGCCGAGGAGCGCTTCCTTTGCTTTTCTCCTGGCTCGATGCGGGAGCGGTTCGCATTGATGTGAATGCGCCATCTTGCGCACTTTTGAAACAACAGGAAGTGTGATGCAAACCTTGGCAGTTGAAGCACTTTCGTTTCTGGCACTGAGAGGTTGCATGTTGAGGAGAGGCGCAGATGAGACACAGTTTGCGTTCGCGTAAATATTGCGAACGCGTTTTCGGAGTAGAGTATTTTGTACAAGCGATAGACTTATGGTTCCCCCCGCAGAACATACATGATCGGACGTACGTCTGTTGGGGTTCCTTTCGTGCTTTCTCTTTACGAGGCACGCTAAGTTGAGGTTGTTGAGTTTCCTTGCTCGTATAAAGTGACACAACTTCTTCGCATGATATAACTTCTTCTATGAGGTTCAGAAGATCATGCATTTGAAGCGATTCTTGCTCCTTTGATGCGTGCTTCTCCATCAACACGCTGCGTTGTATGTAAGTAGGAAACTTGGACAACACTTGTTTTTGTAACCACTGACTATCGATACTCTCTCCTTTGTGTTCCAATTGTGCAACGATGGCTTGCAGTTGCTCGAGAAGAGTTCTTTGATTTCGTACTGATAATGATCTTGAAGTACATTTCTCGAGTCTTTCGATAAGACGTTGAATAAGTTCATCTGCATTGCCATACTTGCGTAGAAGAAAATCGACGGCTTTTTGGTAGTTTTCTGCCGTTATTTGGAACTTTCTGACTGATTCGCGTGCTTCTCCTTTCAATGCAGAAGATAATTGAATTTGTACAACTGCGGCAAATCCTGGGAATGTATATTGGCATTAAACAATTCCCAGAAATTGTCCCGCTCCCAAATATCTCCGTGAAATGACGGTATTGGTAATGTGGGAAGTTCAACTCTTTTTGATTGAACGGCGCTGGTCGGTGCGTTCTGTTGTTCTCTCGTCACTTGCGAGGTGGCAGTTGTCATACTGCCCCACGCCTTGAATGCGCGGACTCTCGCTTGTAGAATGAGAAGATAGTCGAACGCTTCACTGAGGCAAGTCTCTGCTCTTGTAGAATATTCTTCAAAATCTTGTTGCTCTTTCGGTTCTGGCTGGCTCAATGTGGAAAATGAGGAAGCATAATCTTGCGTAACGTGCTCGATTTTTGCAATGGCAGCTTCGATAGCTCCAATGGCTGTTCAAACTGTTGAACATAATCTCTGATTGCTTGGAAGTTTTCGGCCTTCGCCTCCGCAATAGTGAGGTCTTCGAGCCCCTCGTTTTTGAACCGTGAAACAATAGTGTCCAATTTGTTGACATAGTGCGCCAGCATGCGCTTCGGAACCGTAAGTTTGACTGACATGTCGATGGACTGTAGGAGTGAGCGAAAACAAGAGTATGCAATGAGTTGAAAAGCACTTGTGAAGAGAGCCGTTCGATTCAGCAACAATCGGAGTTTGAAGATCAAAACATGCAAACCGACCTCAATGTGTCGTGCTTGAGCCGATGCACCATATAAGAAATGAAGTGGCTATTCTTTTGTACTTGACTCGGTAGTTGCTTGATTGCTATTGACTGAGTGTTGGTGCTCGCCGTTTGGTAGATACCAGCCACGCGGATTGCCAAAACCAACCTCAAACTTGGGTAATTAAACTTTATTAGTAACTATAAAAATCATACAAACAACGAGTAAATTCGGTAATATGTGAGTATTACAGTTATATGAGTAGAGGCGGAATACTTGTAAATGAGTTCGTAACTGAGTAGTAATAAGTGAGATTCGGAGAGTAAGTGAGATTATATGTGTAAGGCACCAAATAAATGAGCGATTAAGTGAGGAATAAATGTGAGGTTAACAAATGAGATTACAGGATGAGTTAAATGAACTGTAAAAACTGTAAGAAGCTCAAATGAATCACAATCGGGCTCAGCGCTATTAATACGCCTCGCAGATAAAGAGAAGAAGTTTTTATGAAGGAGTTGAGGCTAAGCGCGAGTTGCCCTTTATTCATCGGAGCTTGAGAAATAAAGTGCATCTATTCAAATTAGAAGCAAACATGCACTTTAAGAGGCTGAAAGAAAGAAGTGCAAATTTTCTAGCTACCAAACATCACTTCTTGGTTAAGATGAGTAATCGTTTGATCATAGTACAGTTTTATGTGTCTAAACAAGATTTTTATATGATATATAGTCGTTAATGACGACATATGCCAAGAATGAACCAACTGAAGCCCATGAAGCCCTCTCTTCGTCTATCGAAAAGATGGTATCATGGTCAAGGGAATGGGATTTGCCTCTAAATCTTTCAAAATGTTCCGTGATGCACTTGAGCGATGCTCCTTACAGGCCATATTACTGTGGGGATGCTGTTCTTGAGCGTCGGGAAGTAGTGAGAGATTTAGGGATTACGACTGATAGTTCACTCAAGTTTTCCAGACGTTACAAATCAGTCATCAATAAATCATTGGCATCTTGTTCATGCTCCTCAGAAACGTTCACAGCAACGATCCTGCTTTATTGGTGCAATTGTATAGAACTTATGTTTTACCTCATCTTGATTACGCTCCACTCGTTTGGAATCCGTTCCTCAAGAAGAATGCGAATGAACTTGAGAAAGTACAAAAAGCATTTACTCGAATAGTTTTTTATAGATGTTTTCCCAATACCGATCACCAACGATGTTTACCGTCATAAAGTGAAAGAGTTGCCACTTTGAAACTGCGTAGTCTAAAATATAGGCGCATTGTAAATGATTCAGTTTTGTTTCCGAATTTTGCATCTGGAAACTAGATTGAAAGCGAGTAAGTACTGGGTTTTCAGACTGTGGCGAACGTACAGTGGCCGTATTCATCATTGATACCTTGAGGTAAATTCTACCTCCAAGTAGTTTTATCACTCATTATTAGTACCCGTATTCAAAAAGTACCTTGAGGTAAATTCTCAATGTAATTTTGCTGATAATGAGTGATAAACTACTTGGAGGTAGAATTTACCTCAAGGTATCAATGATGAATATGGCCACAGGCAAGTTTAATCTACATCATCGTAAATTAGGTAAAAAATGTTTTTAGCAACTTTCAATTCATTTTTTGTCGCACTTCAAGATGGCTGAGTCTCTTACCAAAAGATACTGTTTGCAGTAAAAATACTTTTGTTTTTCGTAAAAAATTAGCTTCCATGGATGTGTTAAGAACGTTGCATATCCCTGATGTTTAGGACTTCAATGCTCGGTCTTCATCTAGCCTTTCAACTGCACGTCTATCACTCCCCCATACGACACTCCCCATCCCCATCCCCCATCGAGTATAGATTGATCATTCTCTGCCTTTTGCATTTGTTCACTAACCATGGTTATGCCTTCACTAACTGTAAACAACCTGTCATGCCAACAGGGTGTTCTTTTTTTTCAGTTCCAGGTCACATTAGTTCTAGCCCCAGACCTTAGAAGGTTTCTCTTGGAGTAGTTTATCTATAGTTGACACAATCTTGCTTCCTCTAAAATTAAGCTTTGTCAGAAACAAGTCAGCTAGCTACCGGGGGCTCGCTAGCACCCAAAAAACAGGGTCATCAGAATTTTAGAGCAAGTAAGATCCAGATTCTTTTTTTAAAATTATTTACCACAGTTTCGCAGCCTTCTGCGAAGTACGTGTGCATGTCTTGGGTCTAGGGCTCTTCAGTTTGTTTATAATCATACTCCTATGTTATGTAGCTAGCTTGAGTAGGTGGTTGATTTTTCAACTTTGTTCTGAATTCTTTGTTGTCTTTTTCTTTAGTTTAGTTAGGTGCACCATGAGTGTATTAAAAATAAAATAAAATAAAATTGCATGTTTTTACTAAGGTGATGTTGTGCATGTTCTTACATTAATAGTTGAATACTAGAAGCTCTTAGAAGCACTACCGTAAATTTTTAGCTCTCTATAGGCTAGGCTTCAGTTCCCGAGAAATATCGAATTTAGCTTTCCCCACTCGGGTTTTTCGCGCTTAACTCAACATTTCTTGAAAGCCAGAGATTACAGCAGGTCAAAAATTTACGGTTGTACTTCTAAAAGCTTGTTGTGCAACTGTCAGTGTAAGAACAGCATAGCATAACTTGGATAAAAACATGGAAATTTCCGGTTTCTTGATTTCTAGTTGATAAGAAACACAGCAACAGACATATGAATGCCTGATGTGGAATGTATAGGCGTGAGCGCGTGAGAGATCTGTAGGACTTTCTTGAACGAAAATATTTAAAAAATTTTAATTTTTTGGGCATCCAGAACTTTTTAAATTTTGACCTATAACTTGAGGTAGACTGAAGTTTGAGCAGAGGCATAAATGCCATCTTATATAGCTTGCTCTTCTCTATCGAACGGTATCTTGATGTCTATATAAAACAAGAAATGGCGACTTATTATAGCGGAAACTCAAAAATGAAAAGACTAATGGGACAGCCTAATACAATGACAGCGGCAAAGATGACAATTTAACATTTTGATAGAGAAGCCTTAATCCTTTGACGACGACGCCTAATTTGCTTGGCGGCGCTGTTTGCTTGGCGGCGCTGTTTTGACGCGATTTTGCACAACACTTTGAGCGCGTGAGAGAAATGTGATTATTTACGAAATGGTAAGTTGTGTTTTGTAATCAACTACAATCATCTTCTTGGAGGAGGGAGTCTACGGATTCCGATATTGCAAAAAACTGGAGAAAATACTGAATTGTGCGGAAGATACTAGACCTGGAAAGGACATGATTTTGCAAGGGGTGCGAACCACCGGTGGTCCACATCGTCCCTGGAGGCAAAAATTACGTGGGCCACCGGTGGTACACATCGTCGTTAATGGGTTAAACATTACATTTCGCATTTCTTATGCGACTCGTAGAGGTATAGGGCATATGAAAAATCGTGACGATGGCGCGACCGCGCGCGGTACGCACGCCGCTTCCGGAATTCGCATTTTCTTGGTTTTCATCCGTAATCGGATGTTTTTTTTGCTTAGATAATATATAGCAGTGGAAGTGAATGGGCTAAACCTTGAGGTGATGCCTTTTTGTATGAGCATTTTATGCCGCCATGGGCGCAAAGTCCGCAGTAAAATCCGTCGTCACGATTTTATAAACGAACTGTAATCAGAGATGCTTTTATTAGGTTGTTCCATAATTTTTTTACCGTTTTTACTTTGACGGTCGTCTTTTTGTATTTTTCCTCCAATCAATGCGGCTTGAGTAAACATTCGATAGGGCAAAGCAAGCTCCACAAAACGCTATCAAGAGTCTCACAAACCGTATCTCATATATAAAGCTGAATGTCTGTTTGTGGGTGGAGGACTATATGTCGCCGAATTTGGAAAAGTCCCGCGCGGATTCCCTGCAGGAACGCATGTCCGCGCATGTACAAATGACCGCGGAGACCGCCCTTTTTCGGCGACATATAGTCCTCTACCCTCTGTTTGTCTGTATGTCTGTCTGCCTGTACGTATGTTCCGAATAGAAAATTCCATTTCTGAACCGATCCGGACCAAACTTGGCACACATACACTACGGGCCCCGGCGGGTGTCATAGGCTACTTTTCGTCATCGATCGATATCGATTTTATCGATTTTTATCGCTTTTTTTGCTGAGTTCACCTACGGGGCTGGGAGTTGGCAGAGGGGGCTAATCGAGCATGGGGATTCCGAATACAATATTGGTTTTCAGGATTATCGATTACTTTTATCGATTTTATCGATTTTTTTGCAAAGTTTGAGCTACGGGGCTGGGAGTTGGCACAGGGGGGTAATCGAGCATGGGGATTCCGAATACAATATTGGTTTTCAGGATTATCGATTACTTTTATCGATTTTATCGATTTTTTTGCAAAGTTTGAGCTACGGGGCTGGGAGTTGGCTCAGGGGGTAGTCGAGCATGCTGATCATCGATTACACCCCTGTGCCAAATTCCAGCCCCCTAGCTCAAATTTTTAAAAAATCGATAAAATCGATAAAAGTAATGGACGATCTTGAAAACTAATATTGTATTCGTAATCTGCATGCTCGATTACCCCCCTGTGCAAACTCCCAGCCCCGCAGGTCAAACTTTACAAAAAAAATCGATAAAATCGATAAAAGTAATGGACGATCCTGAAAACTAATAAAGTGCGGTTCATAATTATACGAACACCCAAAATTTTGTAAGTTTTTGGACTTTTTGGGAGAAACTCAAAAAGCCGTTGATACCACGCGATAGAACACAGCCGAAAACGGTATATGATCCATAAGAATGGAAACTGATGTCAATCTTAGGAGTGTTTTTGCGCTTAATGCGAATTTTTAGCGGTTCATAATTATACGAACACCTCAAACAAAGGTCCATTTCTTTTCAAGATTGTAATAATTTGAGTCCAAATTTTTTGTAGAGTTACAGTAACAAAGTCTGACATATCTGCTGCACACTGAACCCAGTGCAGTTCAAAAAGAGGACCGTTGCTTTTTTCAGAAGGCTCTAAATGCTTTTGGAGTGACTGTGCTCCAAAAACATCCGTTCTTCTGTGGTTTACGCGCTTTAAATAGCTTTTACCAAGACTATGAGATAAAATAAGCTCTTTCGATAGGTATTTTGTTTGACGCTTGGAAAATCTTTGCGCTTTCGTGCCGTTTTTCAACCAAGTTCCAACCTTACCCTAGATTTATCACGATTTCGAGCCTTAAAACACAGCTTCTGAAGCCGATAATGAAGTAAGCATATAGTATGTAGAAGTTCACAAGACTATATGTTTGGCTAGAAAAAATCAGCAGCGTTGAGCGTTTGTTTTGGCCACGCAGACGTCATTTCACCAAAAACACTGTTTTTACTATTGCAGTCACACCTTTATTTGGTTTGTAGCTTTGCAGCCTCAAGATCAGTTCTACAAAAAACCCAAAAACTTTGGCACAGAAACATCATCATGCAAACAATGCAGCTGCTTCATATTAAATGTTTGCACAAGAGAGAAGCTGAGTATTGGGCTCGAAATCGTGCTAACTCTGTGGTAAGGTTGGAACTTGGTTGGAAAACGCCACGAAAACGCAAAGATTTTCCAAGCGTCAAACAAAATACCTATCGAAAGAGCTTATTTTATCTCATAGCTTTGGTAAAAGCTATTTAGAGCGCGTAAACCACAGAAGAACGGATGTTTTTGGAGCACAATCACTCCAAAAGCATTTAGAGAATTCTGAAAAAAGTAACGGCCCTCTTTTTGAACTGCACTGGGTTCAGTGTGTAGCAGATATGTTAGACTTTGTTACTGTAACTCCACAAAAAATTTGGACTCAGATGATTGCAATCTTGAATGGAAAATGGACCTTTGTTCGAGGTGTTCGTATAATTATGAACCGCTAAAAATTCGCATTAATCGCAAAAACACTCCTATGATTGACATCAGTTTCCCTTCTTATGGATCATATACCATTTTCGGCTGTGTTCTATCGCGTGGTACCAATTGCTTTTTGAGTTTCTCTCAAAAAGTCCGAAAACTTACAAAATTTTAGGTGTTCGTATAATTATGAACCGCACTTTATTGTGTTCGTAATCAGCATGCTCGATTACCCCCCTGTGCAAAATCCCAGCCTCGCATGTCAAAATTTACAAAAAATCGATAAAATCAATAAAAGCAATCGATAATTCTGAAAACTAATATTGTATTCGGAATCCCCATGCTCACTTCCCCCCCCCCCCCCCTGTGCTAACTCCTAGCCCTGTAGGTGAACTCTGCAAAAAAATCGATAAAAATCGGTAAAATCGACATCGATCGATAACGAAAAGTGGACTGTGACACCCGCCGGGGCCCGAAGTGTATGTGTGCCAAGTTTGGTCCGGATACGGCGGAGCCGGGTAAGCCAGCTAGTTCCACATAAAATTCTGAAATCCGATAGCAGTCAAAACCGAACTTTTCTGTCAAAAATCTCATCTCCTCCCCAGAAAATCTAAATAGTAATTGCTTACTCAACCAAGTATGTGCATCAAACATTCAATTATACAATATTCGTATTTTTTCTATGGCTAGAAACAAAGAAAAAATTAAATGGAGTAAAATGTCAAACTCCGCTTCTAGAAGTCCTGAGCTCCTCCCACTCACGTGATCACATAGCTCATACATACGTAAGTACGATCATGTATTCGAAAAATTTGAAGGTGTCCCGGTTCCCGAGAAATGCTGGTGTTTAAGGTAAAAACGGTAAAAATCATGGAACACCCCAATAATATGATCTGCATCTCGTAGAAAGAGTGTGGTTGCTCAGTTGATCGATTTGCCTGAATTCCATCATTTCGCTCTAGATCTGCTGTGCCTCCATTGTGCATAGTTGTTACCATGCTCACTGGCTATTTCAGCAATTCCATCACGATTTCGTCGGCAAGAAGATGTCGTTTCGATCGTGTTGTTTACTTGTTCCGGGATGCCAGCACAGTATCTTTGTCCCAAAAAATGCGCGTTCGCTTATCAAGCAAGTCCTTAGCAAAGAATGTTAGAGTAACAGATGCGTCTCCTTCGATCCAAGTTCAATCGAGCAAATTGTCCATTGTTTTCTCTCCGAAATATTACAATCTTCGCTCTCAGACTGTTTTCCAGCGTGAATCTTCGTGAATTTTTGTTCCTAGTAAATCCACCTCTGTAGCAAAGTTTGAGAGCTTGATACCATAGTGATGCACTTGCATCTACTCGTTCTTCTAAAGTATTGATATCCAAAAATATATAGTACTATCACTCAAGGAAAAGAATGCGATTTGAGCACACTGTTTTTGCAGTAATCGTTGACAACCTGATACGCCATTTGACAGAAAGAAAATCTATCGCGTCTCGCATTTCTTAGACCTAAGGCATTCTTCACGCAATTTCAGTCGCTGCGCGACACTTCGTAACTGGTCCTTAGCGCGCTTTGCATGGGCCAGACTCAAAGCTTTTGCTATAACTTACGGTAGCTACGCGCCTATGCACTTAGGATCCGCACACGATTGATCTGTAAATATCTGGCAAACTGCCAAGTCGCGTGGATGTAGCGATCTGACGAAATCGCGCGATATCGCGTATGCCCGTATACGTACGAAATCGCGTATGCCTTAAACCTTATGCGACTTTCGAAAATCAGTCAACAAAAAATTGCTTATAACATAAAGCACTTCTACTATTAACAGTTTTGAAGTTGTTAGCACGTAAACACGCCCAAAACATTTAGCCCATTCTTTGTAGCAATTTTTGCACCCTTCTTTCTGGCGACCATGGACCTCCAGCAGCATATGTCGCGTTGTTGAAAAGCAAACTTTTTCTTTGCCTACTCAGACAATCGCCGGGGGCAGGCGGGCACCGGAAAAATAGATTGCTGATTTCTCGCACCCTGCTCGCGGATTTTTTGGAAAGCAATCAGGAGTTTTCGGAAGACCGTTTGCTGAGTTCTCGATTCCTCAGAGATTCAGCAATATTTCTGCAAAAGATAAGAGCGAAAAAAATTTAACAGACGCGATCTCTCAAAAATCCGCTGACTCAGCAAGCGGTCTTCCGAAAAGTCCTGATTGCTCTCCAAAAAATCCGAGTGCGGGGTGCGAAAAATCAGCCATCCATTTTTCCGGTGCCCGCCTGCCCCCGGCGATTGTCTGAGTAGCAGGGCTTCAACAATGCCCATTTTGAACTCGTTCAGTTCGATATTTACCTACCGTACCTCGAAAGGTTATGACACTTTTACATACCGGAAGATGCGTCTCGCCGAGCTGAACCGAAGGTGTCAGAATTCGTCCATTACGAAACGAGATATAGTGATTCCGGTGGACTCTAGTGACGCGGATTCCGGTGGACTCTAGTGATATGCGGTGCACTCCGCTGCTCTCCGGCGGACCCTAATGGAGTGCGGCGCGCTCTGCACTCCGACGCACTGCAACGCACTCCGGCGACCTTTTTGACGAGTTAAGAGCAGTGTAGTATTTTTGTAGATCTTTCTTGCAGCCGTTAATTTTTTAGGCGATTTGACTCGTTCCAGAAAAAGATTTTTTCAGGCAGCTCTTCTTCAATCCCTCCATTGTCGTCTTTTAATGCTGCGCTAATCTAAATTTTTTGTGATCATGTTATTGCGTCATCTTGTAGAGAAAAAAGCTGAAGAGTGAATTTTGTTCAAAGCTGACGTTTTTACATTGTCGTCAAAGAACCAATTACTGTTTATGATATTTCTCTTCTCCAAAATATAGAACATTGAATGAAAGTTTGGCGTAGTTTACTTATGAAAAAATGAGAAGGAAAAGTCGAATTGAGATCATAACATTTTCAACAGCTGTAAATATAGCGCAGTTTTGAGCCACAAGTAATATTCGTTCTTACCTATTTCTACCGTAACACTCTAGGATGGCATTTACATCAAAAATGAGTATTGCATTCGTGATCAGCACCTTTGAATACCCCTGTGCAAGTTTTGAAACGAAGTCGTGGTATCAGTTCCTACCGTATTTCTACCGTAACCCTGCAGGATGGCATTGTCATCAAAAGTGTTTACCGTACTCGTATTCAGCATATTGGATCACCCTTGTATGCAAGTTTTGAAGTAACTTTCCCCAATACTTCAAGCAAAATGAGAATTTAGATCTTTTTATGGTTTTTTTCACGAGAAGTGGGACTATTTTGTAAACAACAAGAAACATTTTTTTAGATGACGGTGTTTACAGGTCCCAAAAACCCTATACACCAGTGCAAAAATTCGAAAAAAATTGCTAGACCGAAAGTATGCCGCTGCAAAAGGTGTGGGTCACTGGTGGTCACCATCGTCCCTGGAAGCAAAAAGTGCTTGGGCCACCGGTTCCACGTCGTCGTCAATGGGTCAGAATAAAGAACGTACTCCGTGAGAGCTCCCCAAAGAGTTGGCATGAATAACGGGGAAGTATCGAGTTTTGTTTCATTCAATTATTGAGAAAAAGGAGTGAAGCAATGGAAACTACATCATGAGAAAACACGTACACCTTCAACTTCTTCCGTTGCCGTTTTGAAAGAAACAAAAACATTTGCAGGATCTGCACAGTGGTAATTGCGCCCATCTAAAGTCGTTTCTTCGGAGAATCTCTTAAATGAGTGACGAAGGTGAAACGTTTCAACCGTCTGAAAATAATTGAGATTATTGGGTTCACATATGAGAGTCATAAATGCGAAAGGCTCCGTAAGCCATCTTATAAGATAATCAAAATTTGAAGTAACGTCCCAGCAAGCAGAATACTTTGAACACTCCATGGAGGGCTGATTACATATCCACTTTCGATATCTGCTTATCGGCCTCTTACTCAAAATTATGGCCCTCGACTCCACCGTGGGGCCGCCGCACAATAAATACGTGTCGAACACCTGTTAGGCAAGATGAATACATAGCGAAGTGGCAAGCGTGCAGACTCATAGGACGACGCCTACACTTTTGTCTCTAACCTCGATTCTTTTGGCTTGCTACTGTTTTGCACCTCATCCTCAGTATAAAAAGATGCTTTAACATTTAGAAACTTCAAAAACTCATACTTTTTATCACTCAAACTCACTTGAGAGTTAAGGATTATCATGGTGAAAACAGATAATAAATATGTTGATGAAAGAGAAATAACTATTAGGTTGTTTATTTGTTACATAAGTCTTGTTACACTTTAACTTCTTACGGCGATAAGTCATGCACCTAATATTTTTTACAGGGCTCCAGGGTACCATGCGATAAAGCAAAGCAAGCTCTACAAGATAGTGTGCGACAGTTCGCACTTGCTTCGATCCACCATGAGTTTGTAACCGAAATCTGAGTCGCACTGAAGGCTCAAAAAATCGCGGAAAATTCACATCTTTGTTCAAAAACATCCTACGAATCTCCAACTTGCTCATAAAAATTGCACACTATATCAGACACTCATTGCTGTACTTTTTTCTACCGTTGCTGTGCTTTTTCCTCATCTGGAAATCGCAAAAAGGAAATTTTCTTGTTTTTACAAAAACGAAGCTATGCTGTTTCTATTCTTCATGCAGCTGCATACTACAAGCCCTTTGAAGTATAACCGCAAATTTTCAGCTCATTAGAAGCCCTAGTTTTTGAGAATTACCTAATTGCGCATTGAACACCTGAGTGAAAAAAGCTAAATTCGATAATTTTCGAAAATTATGGCTTCTGGAAAGCTGAAAATTTACGGTTATACTTCTAAGGGCTTGCAGTATAAGCTACATGAATAGAAACACCATAGCTTCGTTTTTGTGAAGACTTGAAAATTTTCGTTTTCTCAATTTTATTAGGTTGGAAACTAAGTTTTGCAACTGGTCTCATAACTTCCCTCTCACTCAACATGGCGCGCTCAAATTTTGCCACTGCGTTGGTTATTACGTATGCTACAAGCGCAGCTGCTGTCCTACCAAATTCTGACATCGCAGTGAGGGTTACGGTAGGTGCATGGTATGAAGGGGAAAAATTCAAAGTTTAACGGATTTGGCTGAAACTTGACATAGGGGTGTTATCCGATATCTGATCACGAAAGCGATAGTGAAATTGCGTGATAAGGGTTTTTTGTAGGATTACTGTAGGTGTACGATATGGGGTCTTACCCTAAACAAGGAAAGAGGCGTTGATTCAACAAATGAATATGATATTCGTGTTTAGCAGGCCAAATAACCTTAATATGTAAAGTCTCGGTGGAATTTGAACTTCGGACTCTTTATTCATTGACGGTCGTCCCCGGCAGCTCTTGCATACATCGACTCGTTCGACTTTATGAGGACGCCAAATCTCGACATGCCCATAAATTTTGTTTCTTTCTTGCTAGGCCAAAGGAGTCAACCTCTTGCAATAATTTGTAGGCGAATCCGGATTACTGCGCATGGTTTAGCCTGCCAAAGGCTTCATTTTAGCTTGAAACCTCAAAAATTCTCAAATTTTACTAGTTTTCAAAAAACGCCTGAAACTTTTCTATTTCGTGTTCAAAATTCAGACAATTTGTGCTCACTTGTAGCTCACATTGCCTTCTACATAATGCCAAAGTTTGGGTGCGCCATATCCAAAGAGAGTGAAGTTACGAAACCAGTTGCAAAACTTAGTTTCCAACCTAATAAATGGGGAAAAAACTCAGAAACGGTACATATGAGTGTCCGATATAGTTTGCAATTTTTATGAGCAAGGTGGAAATTCGTAGGTTTCTTCTATTAGGTTGTTACATAAGTCTTGTTACACTTAACTTCTAACGGCGATAAGTCATGCACCTCACATTATTTACAGGACTTCAGGACACCATTCGACAGAGCCAATCAAGCTCTAAAAGATAGTATGCAAAGTTTCGCACCAACTTCGATCCACTGTAGCTTTGCATCCAAAATCTGAGTTGTACTAAAGGCTCAAAAATCGCGAAAATTTCATATCTTTGTTCAGAAAAATCCTACGAATCTCCAACTTGCTCATAAAAATTACCCACTATATCAAACACTCATATGTGGCGTTCCTGTACTTTTTCCTTATTTAGAAATCGAGAAATGGAAAATTTTATAGTTTTCACAAAAACGAAGCTATGTTGTTTCTATTCATGTAGCTGTATACTACAAGCCCTTAGAAGTGTAACCGTAAATTTTCAGCTCTACAGAAGCCTTAGTTCTCGAAAAATACCAAGTTTAGTTTCTCTCACTCAAGTGTCAATGCCAAATTTGGCATTTTTCGAGAACAAGAGCTTCTGGAAAGCTGAAAATTTACGGTTATACTTCTGAGGGCTTGTAGTATACAGGTACGTGAATAAAAACAGCATAGCTTCGTTTTTGTAAAAACTTAAGTAATTTTCCATTTCTCGATTTCTAAATAAGGAAAAAGTACAGGAACGGCACATATGAGTGTTTGATATAGTGGGTAATTTTTATGAGCAAGTTGGAGATTCGTAGGATTTTTCTGAACAAAGATATGAAATTTTCGCGATTTTTGAGCCTTTAGTACAACTCAGATTTTGGATGCAAAGCTACAGTGGATCGAAGTTGGTGCGAACCTTTGCATACTATCTTTTAGAGCTTGATTGGTTCTGTCGAATGGTATCCTGAAGTCCTGTAAAGAATGTGAGGTGCATGACTTATCGCCGTTAGAAGTTAAGTGTAACAAGACTTATGTAACAACCTAATAAATGAAGATATGAATTTTTTGCGATTTTTTGAGCCTTCAGTACGACTCAGATTCTGGATGCAAACTCATGGTGGATCGAAACGGGTGCGAACTTTTGCATACCATCTTGTAGAGCTTGTTTTGCTCTATCGCATAGTCCCCTGGAGTCCTATTGAATTTATGAGTTCACGACTTACGTCGTAAGAAATCAAAGTGTAACAAGACTTTTGTAACAACCTAATAACTTAGCTGGATTAAAGACTTGTTGCTAACAATGTAGGTATTGGAGATCGGACTTCCAAATAAAAACCTAGTCGTCGTCCTATGAGTCTGCACACTTAAAACGGCGCTATGCATCCACCTTACATGCTATGTGGCGACACGTATGTTTATGAAATGCGGCGGCCTCAGATCGAGGAGACCATAACTTCATCTAGGAGAAGGATAAGCAGATATTGAAGGGATATGTCAACCAGCCTTAGATGGAGTGTTCAACGATATGTGGCTTGTGGGATTGATCACTTCGAAGCATTCGGAAGATTTTTTTCGGACCCTTGACTTTGAAGAACCGCAATTTTTCCCAGTCAAATTTTTTCTATCAAATATTCAATGTCTTTAGTCATCTTTGAAACACCCTGGCAGCGTGCTCTTATTCTTATTTTTCTTTTTGAAATATTTTCAGAAGAATAACGAGCTTAAAAAGACGTCTTGACAAGCTATCATTCAATAGAATCTTTTGAACAGACTTCAGGGAACTAAAAGAAGTGGTTAAAGGATGATTTGAAGCCAAAGAGGTGCCTCCTTGTGAAATCAGTCCTTTTTTAGGGTCTCTTACATGTAGTTCGGGGCATCGTGGGGAAGGATATCGCCTTTGATAGTATGTGCACGTCTGCTTAATTCTCAAATCATGACAATTTTTAGGCCATTGTGATACTACCCATTTCAACTACAAAGCCACACATTAGAAAGATTACATCTACAAAACCAGCAGGATTACGTTGCTTGAGTTCATTACCATTTTAGAGTGACTACTGTTCATGGCCATGCTTTCACTGTTAGTTCGAAATGATTCATCACGATGTCGCTTCTTATACCGTTTTCGACATATTTTTTGCCAAGAACATCAAAAACCAAAAAGGATTTGATGCTTAAGAGCAACGAAAGTAAGGTCAAGGCAAGGGTAGCCTCTAATAAAACATGTGACTCCCAGGGCATAATGAGCAAAGAACTTTCCGAATGACTCTTAGACTGCATAAATGTGACTTTTCACTCTTATATTACAAGAACAACGGGTTGTTTTCTTGCATACCCTTGCTTTTGGCAACCGGAACGTGTCGAAATACTAATTACTTGGCGTATTGGTTCCGCTCGATTCCTCACAAATCTTGATGATAGAATTCAGTTTGCTGTCATTTTTCTACACAACATTTCCGTGTCCTTACTACACTTTTATATAGCAATTCCGTACTCCCCCTTTCCACACTTTCATTTTGATAATAGTTTTGCTCACTTACTCATGTAATAACTCAGCGCTCCGCCCGCACAAAGTATCTAAAAAATTGATAAAAACAAATGCAACAAATCATGCGGTTGTCGATCATGCACTGAAAACGTTGAAATCTTCAAGCTTTTTTTGTGTCACACGAGATATTCCCCAACGATAGGTTTATTCTAGTGCTATCCCGCGCTTTTGCGGGCTCGCGCGGATGCCAGACGAAAGATTTTGGCACTGTTTCCCACCAACAATAAGCCCCGCCCCAAAACATGTGCAGCTACCCGCCGCTACTTCGTCGCCCTGATGCCAGTTGGTAAATGTATCTGAGCAATCGAACTGCAAATGTTCCGTCACGGTAGTTGCAATAGGAAAAGCGATGGATCTCTTCCACATTTTGGCCACAAACCGGATGACTCCTTTCGCCTGAGGCTGATCGGAAAGTACTTTGAGAGTGGATCGCGAATAGATGGAAAGATAGAAACAAGTGATTTAGAAATAAAAAATTCGAAAATTAAAAAAAATGGAACTACTTGCTATTTCTCAAAATCTAAAAGGTTCATGGGGTCAAGCCTGTGATGCGACTGTCGCAACGGGGGGTCGTAAGAGGAGGGTGGAGGAACGAGCACCTCAATTAGGCACCGCCTCCGCGGACTACCGGTCCTAACACGACATACAACAGTAGGACGAAAAGGACCAGCAGGCCGCGGAGGCGGTGCCTAATTGAGGCGTTCGTTCCTCTACCCGTAAGAGGATATCCAAGGTGGGGTGGGGGATGGGGGGGGGGTCGTAAGAGGAGGTAGCTAGGCTAAAATAGCCTAGACTTCAGAGGGAATCAAAAAACAGGCAATTAGTTATGTTCTTTACAATGAATTTATAAAAAAGTGGAAATCAGAATAAAAAAGATAAAAAATCTGTTAAAAACCTCAAAAAACATTCATAAGAGCTCAAAACACTTTTTACGGATGTAATATTTGATAAAAATGCTAAATGTACCGATTGCCCTAGAAATCCTGTTTCTGAAGCCTTCATGAAGCCTCAGACACTCGACAAAAGCTAATGTCTTTACCAGCTGTGACCATCATAAAATTCTAAATCTTTTTGTAATGTTTTTCACGGGCTCATATGATTTATCTGTACTTCTGAGATGCTTTGCTATATCAGTGCAAAATTTGGTGTTATTTTGTCAACTGTGGTTTTTTCTTATGATTTTATGTATGGTAGAAAAAGTCAGGAAAGGAGGGTCGTATCTGGGTCGCATTTAAATCTCTTCGGAGCCATTGAAGTTTGTTGGCTGCAATTCTGCCGTAATATGAGGCCATCCTCCTACTTTCCCTCATAAAAATTGCAGGCTGTTTTATAACTTCTCTGGTAAGTTACAAAATTTTACTCTCAAAAATCCCAGTTTTTGCTTTTTGGGATCGCATCTAAATTTGCGAGAGTCGCATCTAAATTTTTTCGAGCTTACTGCTCCTCAAGAGCTGAAACTTTTCTAGTGGATAGCCTGTGCACCATAATACAGAATCTATGCTTTGCAGTCTCTCAGTCTTTTCCTGGCCTTGGTTACGAATTTTCAAACTACCGTGCTCATGCACGTTTTTGACGTCGTTCTAGACGGCGCTCAAGCGGTTTTTTTCGCGGAAAAAACTGTGGAAGAGGTAGGAAGTAAGCTTCTTAGTTGAAAACATCTTTTGTAGTTCAAGAATGCGTTTTTTTCTCCGTGCAAAAAATTTGTATCGCCTACGGGAATCGTATTTGCTGGCCTGAAGTATGCTGAAAATTCAAAAAAAAACTTGCAGAATCTCAAACGTCATTAAAGGTGTGTATGTGTGCTACAGATGATGGACGCACCCATTGGCCCAGAAGTTCTGCTTCCGAAACCTCACTGAAGTTTTCACGCAGGTGTTTTTTGAGATTGACATTCGTTTATGCAGGTTACCGCGAGGAATGTGGGCAGGGGAGGTAAGGGGAATAAATGGGTGAAGGTGGGGAGGAGGGGGAGAGGGAAAGGGTGGGGGGGGTCGTACGGATGGGTACCCTCAAGGGGGGAGGGTCGTAAATGAGAGTCCCGGATCGCATCAGCACGCTTGACCCTGTTGCTGACTCGTTCCACTATGTTTTCTTTTCGAAAAAAAAACTTGTAGGCGTGTTCCCAAGAATTAAGGCTTTATAAAGGTTTTCAAGATAAATGGGGAGACTGACATCTTGGTTTGTGAAGGAAACAAGAATAGCGTTACAAAAAACCAACTAATTTAAATATCTAAACCCAGGTCGTTGCGGGTGGAAATCAAAAAAGGTTCTGCTAAATATGGCAGAAACTCAATATGATAATCTTATCATAGACATTGAGAGATTAAGTAGTAAGATTGCGTTCTCCTTATGAGACGAAAGAAAATCAAACGAATTTTTCGTAAACCGAACTGAATTGATTGATTAAATGATATTGATAAGCCATATCCTACTATTAAAAGAGAGACAGAAAGAATCGACGGCCTGTGTCGATTCTCCATGACCACAGTTTTCGAATGGTGTCTTATTGATGCATTTCCTCAACTGGCCTCGCTCCCGTGACCGATAAAATCCAAATCGGGGAGGCAACAAGCTCCACAGAACACCAATTCAAGGAAGGTCTAGGTATCATTTGATTCAGATTTTCATTCTCTTTCTTACAGCTATATTTGTTCTCTGATCTACCTTGCCTTCGCAATGTTATCGTCATGGCTTTTTGAGCAGCTCAGCAGTAACGCCAAATATTTTCTGAATTATAAAATTTTTTTCTCATGCTACTTTTAAAAAGCGCTAATAACTGTTATGTAGAGCCATTCTTCGGCTACATTATACTTATTTTAGATTACATGGGTTGCGTTTATCAAGTCTTAAATCATGAGTTTGCCAAAAATCGAGGCCTTCGAAGAAATAATTCTCTAAAGCTAAAAACAGCAATTTAGGGGAATCTAAAAATATTACCGTATAGCCCGAAAATTGTTCTATTTGTGCCATGCTTGGTCCTTCCTAAAACTTTGGAATGAAATTTTTAAAAATTAGCTTAACTTTGAGCAGATAAAAATGACGAGTGAAGATTTGTGTAATTCTCAAAATAACCATACAGAATGTTGGCCCTAAAATCTAACCGCAAGAAAGAGAAGGAAAAGCTGCATCGAATGCATGTTGAAAGTCATTCAGGTCTTTATTGTGCGTGGTTTTATAGTGGTTTGAAAAAACCGAAAAAAACTTTCGGGACAACCTAATATATTAGGTTGCAAAAGTTCTTTCCGCCCAAATTCAAAAATTCATAACTTGTTGAATTCTCAACGAATCTGCAAGACCTAAATTTTTCTTAAGAGAGAAACTCATGCTCTTTGCAACAGTACTTGAACTGTTGGCTAGCGAGAACACATAAAGGAGATTGAAGCTGAAAACGAAAATCACTCAAATTTTGAATTTTCTGTGTAGGGTCATAAAAAATCGGAACTTGCAACAAAAATTGGAGCAGTCAGTATTGTAGGTTCTTTTACGAGCTCTTTCTAATGGTGCAAAGTTTGCGCTGATTGAGCGCCTCTATCAAAAGTTATGAATTTCGAGCAGGCAATACAAAAGTGCGAATTTGATTTATTTTGGCATTTTTCAAGGAAATCATAACTTTTTATAGAGACGCTCAATTGGCGCAAACTTTGCACCATTAGAAAGAGCTGGTAAAATAACCTACAATGCTGACTGCTCCGATTTTTCGCGCAAGTTTCCGATTTTTTATGACCCTACACAGAAAATTCGAATTTTGACTAATTTTCTTCTATCGCTTCATAAAAAATAAATGCAGCCAAATTGAATTTTTGAAAATGGTGCGAACGAACTTTTGCACCAACCTAATATATATATATATTTTGAATTCTGAATTTTGAAAATTTTTTTCCTGCTACTTTCGAAAAGCGCTAATTGTTATGTAGAGCCATTCTTCGGCTAGATTATACTTATTTTAGATTACATGGGTCACGCTTATCAAGTCATAAATAATTATTTATTTAAAAAACCACCGCTTTTTGATTACGTCTACCACTAAAATCACCGAAACTCGAAAACCGAAATCACCGCTGCTTTTTCAAAACAAATCAAACTTGGATGTGTTTCATAAATAATGTTTAGTAGCAATTAAGTTTCAATTCGCAAAAATTCCAGAAGCTTTTATGTTTTTGCCGCAGTTGCGTGTTCCATGGTTTTGCCAGAAATCGAGACCTCCGAAAAAAATAATTCTTTGAAGCTAGAAACAGCAACATAGGAGAATCTAAAAATATTGCCGTATAGCCCGAGAATTGTTCTATTTGTGCCATGCTTAGTCCTTCCCAAAACTTTGGAATAAAATTTTTAAAAATTATCTTATCTTTGAGCAGATAAAAATGACGAGTGAAGATTTGTGGCAATTATCGAAAGAACCATACAGGATCTTGGCTCGTAAATGTAACCGTAAGAAAGAGGGGGAAAAGCTGCATCGAATGCATGTTGAAGCTCTTTTAAGTCTTCATTGTGCGTGGTTTTATAGTGGTTTGAAAAAACCGACAAAACTTTCGGTTCAACCTAATATATTAGGTTGGCACGAAAGTTCTTGCGTAATTCAAACAAAATTCAATAACTTTTCAACGACTAAATCTAAATTCACAATATTATTTGCCAAAAATATTAGAAGTCTCACGCTCCATGTTGGAAATTCAAGCACAACATTCCATGAGCTAGCCATCGAGAACGAAGCTCTCAAATATGGAGCTTCGAATTTTGCGATTTTGAGTTTGGTGGCAGAAAATCGCAGAGGGCCGCTGGCTAGCCGAAAAAAATCTATTGAATTTACCTACACAGCAAAAGTCCATACGTTATTTTAAAAGGCTTTAATCTCGCATGGAAATGCGAAAACAAAAAATTTGTGAAATTTCTCATTTCACAGGACAAATCCCCTTATCGCTCTAATTTTTCCACAGAAACACAGTTTGCAACCAGAAATTAGACATAGTGCCTATTTGGAGCCTTGCGACTTTTTCTCGATTATAAAAAAGTGTTTTCGCCGGCAAACTGCGGGCATGAGGGGATTTTTTCCGCAAAATGACATATTTCACAAATTTTTTGTTTTTGCTTCACCGTGCAAGATCAAAGCCTTCTAAAGTAACATATGGACTTTTGTTGTATAAGTAAATTCTACAGATTTTTTTGGCTAGCCAGCGGCTCTCTGCGATTTTCTGCCACCAAACTCAAAATCGCAAATTTTAAAGCCCCGTATTTGAGAGCTTTGTTTTTGATGTTCAGCTCACGGAATCTTGCGCTTAAACATCCATCATGAAACGTAAGGCTTCTCATATTTTTAGCATACAAGATTGTGAATTTAGGTTTAGTCTTTGGAAAGTTATTGAATTTTGTTTGAATTACGCAAGAACTTTCGTGCCAACCTAATACACAGGGTGTCCCAAAAGTAAGTACACACTTTTCAATCGTCTATCTCTCTTCCCATTGCGTCTTTTTCCACCATTTAAGCACCATTCTATAGAGGAGGCCTCAACTTAGACACGCGGTATCAAGCGAATCATCGGTCGCTCTTTATTACTGTAAGATTACTGTAGGAACTTCGACAAGGATTTCAGACCACTGGAAGCCATATTTTGCCTCGGAACAAAACCAAACAAGCTTCAAACTCTTATACTATGGTAATGGAAGCCGATGATTTTAAATGTAAGATTTCTACTTTACTGTGATGCTTCTTTCCAAAGTTATCCAGGTAAACCATAATAACCGAATTCCCAGTATCTGTCAGAAATGTGAATACACCGAAAAAAAAGTGAAAGCACTCGTAAAAAGTTGTGTAGTGGAATCAGAGTGCGCAAAAACCCTAGTACACAATTTTTCAGATTTTTTGAAAAAAAAATTTTCAAATGTCATATTTCACCATGGTTCCACATGCTGGAAGTTCTTACCATAATCCTACAGTAAGGAAGAGCGATCGGTGATTCGATCGATACTGTAAATCTAAGTTGAAGCCTCCTCTACAGAATGGTACTTGACTGGCAGAAAAAGGCTCACTGAAAATAGAGATATTGACGATTGAAAAGTGTGTACTTACTTTTGGGACACCCTGTATATATATTAAGTGGGTTTGAAAGTTCTGTCGTTTTATTTTTAAAAAATTGTATTTTCGCAAAATTTGAACGGATTTGCTCGCTTTTAATTTTGTTAGAAAAACTAAATCTTTCGCTTTTGAATGCTGTCTTGCTGAGCTTGCGCTTCACACTGGGTGCGGAGATAAAAATGGAAAACTAAGACCATATAAGCTTTGACCATTTTAAGTTAGGTCACCGAAAATCGGAAACGCTGCAGAAAAATCTGAAATCGTCAGTACATAAGTTTTTTGGCCTACTCTTTGCAACTGTGAAAAGTTTGTGCTGTTTGGACGTCTCTGTGAGAAGTTATGAATATCGAGTTTACTATGGAAAACGCCAAAATTAATTGATTTGTGAATTTTCGCGAAAATCATAACTTCTCACAGAGACGTCCAAACAGCACAAACTCTTCACAGTTGCAAAGAGTAGGCCAAAAGAACATATGTAATGCCGATTTCAGATTTTTCTGCAGCATTCCAGATTTTTGGTGACCTAACTTAAAATGGCCAAAGTTTACATGGTCTTAATTTTCCATTTTTATCTCTGCACTCAGTGTGAAACAGAAGCTCCACAAAACAGCGTTTGAAGGCGAAGGACTTTTCTCTCTAAAAAAATTAAAAGCATGCAAACCTGCTTAAATTTCGCAAAGTTACAAGTTTTTGAAAATGAAACGACAGAACTTTCGGACCCACCTAATATATGTTAGGTTGAACCGAAAGTTCGTTCGCACCATTTTTAAAAAATCATAACTTCTTTCCGTCACGACGATTTTCCGCAATTCAAATTTCCTTAGAATGCGTAAAGCATGTAGTTTCCAACAGTCCCCTGGAGGCTTCCCAGCATGTTCAAACTGCAGAGATAAAAATGAAAGAACGAAAACATCCGAAATTCGGAATTTTTGAGAACAATTCCAAAATTCTAGAAATTGCGCGATAAAATCCAGAAAAGCCATTATTCTAATTTTTCTTATATTTGGTTACTAACTGAGTTAAGTTTGTGCTGATCGAGCTCTTCTTTCAAAAGTTATGATTTTTTGAAAAAAAATGCCGAAAAATCAATTTCTTAGGAATTCTTAGGAAAGTGATTTTTCGGAATTTTTTTCAAAAAAATCATAACTTTTGAAAGAAGAGCTCGATCCGCACAAACTTAACTCAATTAGTAGTCAAATGTAAGAAAACTTAGGACGATGGCTGTTCTGGATTTTATCGCACAGTTTCTGAATTTCTAGAATTTTTGCTTAAAAATTCCGAATTTCGGATGATCTCGTTCTTTCATTTTTATCTCTGCAATCTGAACATGCTGGAAATTCGCCAGGAAACCGTTGGAAACTAGATGCCTTAAGCTTTCTAACAAAACTTAAACTGCGCAAAAACGTCGAGAGAGAAAGAAGTTATGAATTTTTGAAAATGGGGCAAAAGAACTTTCGGTTCAACCTAATATATATATATATATAACTTGTGTATTGGGGTTTTTATGGACGCTGAGTTCAATACTCAACTATTCTCAAGATTGCGAAGCTTTCTAAACTTTGTAACCTTACTTTTTAGGAACATTTAAAAAATGGCCGCTACCCATGACCTGGCATAACTCTTCAATGAAACATCATAATAAGTTGGGAACTTTACAGTTATAATCAGCAACTCTAATTAGCCTAGTGTAAAAGCTTTCACGCTGATTCGTTTCCTTTCTAAGGCAAAATATGGCCTTTCATTGCTTAAAACCCTCCTTGAAGTTTCCACCGTAATCCTACAGTAATGAAGAGGAATGAGTGATTCGTTCTATAATGCAAATCTAAGTTGAAGCCAGCTCTACAGATTGGTATCTGAAGCAAGAGAAAAGACTTCTTTAGAAGAGAGATATTAACGATCAAACGTTCGATACATTTTTTTGGGACACCCTGTATCTTATATATAAAGCTGAATGTCTGTTTGTCTGTATGTCTGTCTGTCTGTATGTCTGTCTGTATGTCTGTACGTATGTTCCGAATAGAAAATTCCATTTCTGAACCGATCCGGACCAAACTTGGCACACATACACTTCGGGCCCCGGCGGGTGTCATAGGCTACTTTTCGTCATCGATCGATATCGATTTTATCGATTTTTATCGATTTTTTTGCTGAGTTCACCTACGGGGCTGGGAGTTGGCACAGGAGGGTAATCGAGCATGGGGATTCCGAATACAATATTGGTTTTCAGGATTATCGATTACTTTTAGATTTTATCGATTTTTTTGCAAAGTTTGAGCTACGGGGCTGGGAGTTGGCACATGGGAGTAATCGAGCATGGGGATTCCGAATACAATATTGGTTTTCAGGATTATCGATTACTTTTATCGATTTTATCGATTTTTTTGCAAAGTTTGAGCTAGGGGGCTGAGAGTTGGCACAGGGGGGTAATCGAGCATGCTGATCATCCCCAAGGGGGGTGATCAGCATGCTCGATTATACCCCTGTGCCAAATTCCAGTTCTCTAGCTCAAATTTTCAAAAAATCGATAAAATCGATAAAAGTAATGGACGATCTTGAAAACTAATATTGTATTCGAATCTGCATGCTCGATTACCCCCCTGTGCAAACTCCCAGCCCCGCAGGTCAAACTTTACAAAAAAATCGATAAAATCAATAAAAGTAATCGATAATTCTGAAAACTAATATTGTATTCGGAATCCCCATGCTCACTTCCCCCCCTGTGCCAACTCCTAGCCCTGTAGGTGAACTCTGCAAAAAAATCGATAAAAATCGGTAAAATCGACATCGATCGATAACGAAAAGTGAACTGTGAAACTCGCCGGGGCCCGAAGTGTATGTGTGCCAAGTTTGGTCCGGATACGGCGGAGCCGGGTAAGCCAGCTAGTATATATATATATATTAGGTTGGTCCGAAAGTTCTTGCACATCATTTTCAAAAAATCATAACTTCCTTGACACTCGATGGATTTCGTTGGTATTACATGTATTCGAAAGAGGAATCCATGCTCTTTACAGCAGTGCCTTCGGCATGATTTATTCTGGAAAACTTCAAGAGTTAGAAGCAGTTGAATAAAATCAGTCAAAATTGGCATTTTTCGAGCTGGGTCACGGAAAATTCTGAAAGTATTTTTATTTGATAGAGAAAATTATGCTCATTACAATGGTACCTTTTTCATGAATTAAAACGAAAAAGATCGAGAGTTAGGAGCAAATAAACAGAATTTCTTCAGTTTTGCAATTTTTGAGCATGCTTAAAAAAGCCTAAAAACGTCACAGAAAAGGCGGGAAAGTCATGAACATGGGTTTTATGACCTTCTCTTTCTAGCTGAATGAAAATCGTGCTAATCGAGAGCAATTTTGATTTTCGTGAAAAACGCAGGCCTGAAAATCCGAAAAAATCACGAAAAACAAAATTGCTCCCGATTGGCACGATTTTCGCTCAACTAGAAAGATAATGTCACAAAACCCATATTCATGACTTTCCCGCCTTTTCTTTGACGTCTTAAGGCTTTTTTGAGCATGCCCAAAAATTGCAAAACTGAAGAAATTCTGTTTATTTGCTCCTAACTCTCGATCTTTTCGTTTTAATTCATGAAAAAGGTACCATTGTAATGAGCATAATTTTCTCTATCAAATAAAAATACTTTCAGGATTTTTCGTGACCCAGCTCGAAAAATGCCAATCTTGACTGATTTTATTCAACTGCTTCTAACTCTTGAAGTTTTCCAGAGTAATTCATGCCGGAGGTACTCCTGTAAAGAGCATGGATTCCTCTTTCGAATACATGTAATCCCAACGCAATACATCGAGTGTCAAGGAAGTTATGATTTTTTGAAAATGATGCGCAAGAACTTTCGGACCAACCTAATATATTAGGTGGGTGCAAAAGTTCTGTCGTTTCATTTTCAAAAATTTGTAGCTTCGCCAGATCTCAACGGATTTGCTTGCTTGTAATTTTATTAGAAAGAATAGGTCTTCCGCTTTCAAGCGCTTTTTTGTGTAGCTTCTGCTTCACATTGATTGCCGAGATAAAAATGGAGAACTATGACCATGTAAACTTTGCCCATTTTAAGTTAGGTCACCAAAAATCTGGAATGCTGCAGAAAAATCTGAAAACGTCAGTACATATGTTTTTTGGCCTACTCTTTGCAATTGTGAAGAGTTAGCGCTGTTTGGAGGTTACTGTAAGAAGTTATGATTTTCGCGAAAATTCACAAATTAATTGATTTTGGCGTTTTCATGGTAAACTCGATATTCATAACTTCTCAAGGAGACGTCCAAACAGCACAAACTCTTCACAATTGCAAAGAGTAGGCCAAAAAACATATGTACTGACGATTTCAGATTTTTCTGCAGCATTCCAGATTTTTGGTGACCTAACTTAAAATGGTTAAAGTTTACATGGTCTTAGTTTTCCATTTTTATCTCGGCACACAGTGTGAAACAGAAGCTACACAAAAAAGCGCTTGAAAGCAGAAGACCTATTCTTTCTAATAAAATTACAAGCAAGCAAATCCGTTGAAATCTGGCGAAGTTACAAATTTTTGAAAATGAAACGACAGAACTTTTGCACCCACCTAATATATTAGGTTGGTCCGAAAGTTCGTTCGCACCATTTTCAAAAAATCATAACTTCCTTCCCTCACAATGATTTTGCGCAATTTAAATTTTGTTAGAAAGCGTAAAGCATGTAGTTTCCAACAATCCCCCGTAGAATTTCCAGCATGTTCAGATTGCAGAGATAAAAATGAAAGAACGAGAACATCCAAATTTCGGAATTTTTAAGCAAAAATTCTAATCTGGAAACTGCGCGATAAAATCCAGAAAAGCCATTATCATAATTTTTCTTATATTTGATTACTAACTCAGTTAAGTTTGTGCTGATCGAGCTCTTCTTTTAAAAGTTATGATTTTTTGAAAAAAAATGCCGAAAAATTATTTTCCTAAGGATTCCTAAGAAATCGATTTTTCGGCATTTTTTTTCAAAAAATTATAACTTTTGAAAGAAGAGCTCGATTAGCACAAACTTAACTCAGTTAGTAATCAAATATAAGAAAAATTAGGATAATGGCTTTTCTGGATTTCATCGCGCAGTTTCTAGATTTTTAGAATTTTTTCTCAAAAATTCCGATCTTCGAATGTTTTCGTTCTTTCATTTTTATTTCTGCAGTCTGAACATGCTGGAAAGTCGCCTGGCGATTGTTAGAAACTACATGCTTTAGTCTTTCTAATAAAATTTGAATTGCGCAAAATCATTGTGAGGGAAGGAAGTTACGATTTTTTGAAAATGGTGCGAACGAACTTTCGGGACAACCTAATATATTAGGTGGTGCAAAAGTTCTTGCGCCGGATTTTCAAAAAATTATAACTTCCTTTCTTCTCAGCAATTTTTCACAAATTTAGTTTTGTATGAAAGAGGAAACCTTTTTCTTTATAGCGATGCCATTGCCATGAATTAGCGTTGGTAAGTTCTAGACTTAAAGGCAATTGAAGGAAATTAGTCAAGATCGAATTTTTTCGAGTTGGATCACGAAAAATTCTGGAAGTATTTTTATATGATAGAGAAAATTCTGCACATTACAGTGGTACCTTTTGCATGAATTAAAACGAAGTGGGTAGAGAGTTAGAAGCAAATAAAGAGAATTTCTTCATTTTTGCAATTTTTGAGCATGATCAAAAAAGCTTGAAAACGTCACAGAAAAGGCGAAAAAGCCAAGAACACAGGTTTTGTGACTTTTTCTTTTTAGCTGAGCGAAAATCGTGCCAATCGGGAGCAATTTTCATTTTCGTGAAAAAAGCAAACTCGAAAATCTGAATAAATCACGAAAATGAAAATTGCTCCCGATTGGCACGATTTTCGCTCAGCTAAAAAGGAAAAGTCACAAAACCCATGTTTATGATTTTCTCGCCTTTTCTATGACGTTTTCAAGCTTTTTTGATCATGCTCAAGAATTGCTTAAATGAAGAATTTCTCTTCATTTGCTTCTAGCTTTCTACCTACTTCGTTTTAATTCATGCAAAAAATACCGCTGTAATGTGCAAAATTTTCTCTATCATACAAAAATACTTCTAGAATTTTTCGTGATCCAACTTGAAAAATGTCGATCTTGACTAATTTCTTTCAATTGCTTTCAACTCTCGAAGTTACCAACGCTAATTCATGGCAAAGGCATCGCTATAAAGAAAAAGGCTTCCTCTTTCATACGAAACTAATTTTGTGAATAATTGCTGAGAAGAAAGGAAGTTATAATTTTTTGAAAATCCGGCGCAAGATCTTTTGCACCCACCTAATATACATATATTAAGTTGTCCCAAAAGTTCGTTCGCACTATTTTCAAAAAATCATAACTTCTTTGCATTATAACGATTTTGCGCAATTTGAATTTAATTATAAAGCGCAAAACATGTAGTTTCCAATAGTCCCCTCGTGATTTTCCAGCATGTTCAGATTGCAGAGATAAAGAAAGAACTAGAACATCCGAAATTCGAATTTTTGAGCAAAAATTCCAAAAATCTAGAAACTGCGCGATAAAATCCAGAAAAGCCATTATCCTAATTTTTCTTATATTTGATTACTAAATGAGTTAAGTTTGTGCTGATCGAGCCCTTCTTTCAAAAGTTATGATTTTTTGAAAAAAAATTCCGAAAAATCACTTTCCTAAGAATTCTTAAGAAATTGATTTTTCGGAATTTTTTTCAAAAAATCATAAGTTCTGAAAAAAGACCGCGATAAGCACAAACTTGACTCAGTTAGTGATAGAATATAAGAAAACTTAGGATGATGGCTGTTCTGGATTTTATCGCACAGTTTCTGAATTTGTAGAATTTTTGCTCGAAAACTACATGCTTTACGCTTTCTAATGAAATTTGAACTGAGCAAAAATACCGTGATAGAAAGAAGTTATGATTTTTTGAAAATGGTGCGAACAAACTTTCGGACCAACCTAATATACAGAGTGTCCCAAAAAGATGCACACTGTTTGATCTTATATATAAAGCTGAATGTCTGTTTGTCTGTCTGTCTGTCTGTGTCTGTCTGTCTGTCTGTACGCCTGTATGTCTGCATGTCTGTATGTGTGTACGTATGTTCCAAGCACAGGTGCGATAGTTTGAGACTTTTCTCACCCCCTCTTCACCCCTGAGCGGGGACCAAGGTGACCCCCTTCACCAAAAGCCAAGAAAAAAATCAACAGTGAGGTGAGGTTAAGCAAAGGAGATATTTGTACGTGAATTGTCAGTGTATAGGAAAGGAGGAGTCTGTTGAAAAAAGTGCTTGGTCACGGGTGTGAGTAGTGATTTCTGCAGATTTTGACATAAAAAGATTCATAACTTTTGTAGATGAATATCTTTAACGGCTTGATAATCACCATTAAAACCGCCTCGTATTCCGCTCTCAGAAAATATACAGCATGTTTGAGATCCGTTCAAAAAAGTGCGTGGTGAAAGATGTGCCTAGTGATTTCTGGGAATTTTCGAGTTTTCGGATAAAAAAATCCGTGACTACTGCAGATAAGCAGCTGGTGCAAGGAAATAGTAACCATCGGGACCGCCTTGTCCTCCGCTTCCAAAAAATATATGGCATGTCTGAGATCCATTCAAAGAAGTGCCTGGTTGAAGAGTGTGCTTAGTGATTTTTGAAGATACTCGATTTTTTATCATAAAAAAATTTATAACTTTTTTAGATGAACATCTTGTATGCCGAAATAGCCACCATTGGAACTGTCTTGTCCTCCGCTTTCAGAAAATATATACTTTGCCTGGGGTCCGTTGAAAAAAGTGCCGGGTGAAGGGTGGGTGAGACTTTTATAATGGGAGTGCTCAAGTAGACGCCTTTTTACAATGGTAAAAAAGCCTGTACTTGAGCACTCCCATTATAAAAGTCTCACCCACCCTTCACCCGGCACTTTTTCCAATGGACCCCAGGCAAAGTATATATTTTCTGAAAGCAGAGGACGAGGCAATTCCAGCGGTGACCATCGCGGCGTAAAAGATGTTCATCTAAAAAGTTACGAATTTTTTTATGATAAAAAATCGAGTATCTTCAAAAATCACCAAGCACACCCTTCACCCAGGCACTTTTTTAGAAGGATCTCAGACATGCTATATATTATTTAAAAGCGGAGGACGAGGCGGTTCCGAAGGTTACTATTTCCTTGCACCTATCTGCAGTAGTCACGGATTTTTTTATCCTGAAAACTCGAAAATTCCTAAAAATCACTAGTCACATCCTGCACCAGGCACTTTTTTCAACGGATCTTGAACATGCTGTATATTTTCTGAGAGCGGAGAACGAGGCGGTTCTAATGGTGACCATCTCGCCATGAAAGATGTTCATCTAAAAAGTTATGAATTTTTTATGTTAAAAACTCGAAAATCTTCAGAAATCACTAGGCACATCCTGCACCAGGCACTTTTTTTGACGGACACCAGGCAATGTATATATTTTCTGGAAGCAGAAAACGAGGCGGTTTCAATGGTTGCCATACCGGCGTAAATTATGTTCATCTTCAAAAGTTACGAATTTTTCTATCCTAAAAACTCGAAAATATCCAGAAATCACTACCCACACTCTTCACCGGGCACTTTTTCAAAGACTCCAGGCAAACTATATATTCTCTAAAAGCGGAAGACAAGATGGTTTCAAAAATATTCACCTTGCTGATGTTGCTGTTCATCTACAGAAATTACGAATTTCTTCTTTGAAAAAATTCGTAAATGCTAAAAACTTGTCTAACTCTTTCCGAAACAAATGTTCGCATGCACATCAACTATGGTAATTCCAAAACCAGGCAGGGCGATGTAAAAAAGGGAGAAGGAAATGTAAAAAAAATACAAGGTGCTGGTCAGAATTATAATTGTATGCTAATCCAGCAGCGTATCACTTCACATTTCAGAAAAAAGACAAACAGTGATGGTAAGGAATTGGAAATTATGAACTTTGACTGGGAAAATGATGGCTCCCCCCCCCCCCCCCGTCGACATTTTAGGATTTCTTTACAAGTAAAACACCCTTCACCCTGGAGGGGTTGCGAACACTGTGACTCCCTTCACCCTGGAGGAGTCATTCTCACTTTATCGCACCTGTGGTTCCGAGCATGCTGATTGCGATCATAATAATGACAGGGCCGGGCGTAGCCGGGTAAGTCAACTGTTATTAATAACTCTTTGCTTTCATGTCTTTTGCCGAGATTGAGGTACCATTCTATAGTGCGAGGTTCAACTTAGATCTACAGTATGGAGCAAACCACTAATCCTTCTTCATCACTGTAGAATGACGGTATGAACTTTCAACATACAGTGCCACTGTGGAATAGGTCTTTTGATAAAATAATTTCCAAAAAATCTGAAAATTTGTGTAGCAAGGAATTCAGGCGTGCTGATCTCAATACATAGCTTTCCACCAGTTTTCGAGCTTTCTTGATGGTGTGATCACATTTCTGACGAACACTGGAAAAACGGTTGTTGCCCTAAAT